>PELC01000201.1:0-22653 GCA_005212705.1 Curvularia lunata | reverse complement strand
TATAGAATTAATTATTATTTACTTTAGTTATATCTATAACTCTTTTCTACCTAAACCTCTAGCTAAATAATCGCACGGCTATACTTAGTTATACTAGCTCGCCCTAACCTAGATTAAGACTAGGGAAGTATATCTAAACCCTATATAACACTTTAACCACTATCTAGATTTAGTAGAGAATTAATTAATAGCATCTATAATAAGATTAAGAATAATATCACGCTTAAGCGTAGCCTATAATAATACCTAGGGTGTTAAACTAATAGTACCACCTATAGACGACGACATATTCACCCTAAGCGAAGTAGGCTAAGGCGAGCCTAAGGTAGGAAGCCCCTTAGAGGAGTTACGAAATCTTAGACGCGAGGCTTAGACGAGAGCTAGGGAGATAGCCAAGATACAGCAAATAATCAATTAGCTTATAAGTTAGCTAATAGCTATACTAAATAAAAAGGCTATTAAGAAACCTAAGATAGTAGCACCTAAGAAGTTTAACGGAAGCTATATAGAGCTATAGGCATTCCTTACTAATATAGATCTATACTACGAATTTAATGATGTACTAAACGATTAAGGAAAAGTCCTTATAGCCAGCACTTTCCTAAAGGGAAAAGTATCTAACTAGATGCAGCTATATATAGATAATTACCTAATAGATATAGACTAGAATAGGACTAAGGAAGAGACCTAAGCTATATTCGCAAGTTAGAAGAACTTTAAGGAAGAAATAGGACGCATCTTTAGAGAAATAGACGCTAAGAACTAGGCTAAGAAAGTAATCACGCGCCTAAAGCAGACTAAGTCCGTATCTAAATATATAGTAGAGTTTAAGTAACTCTAAGCTAGAATTAATTAGGACGACGTAGCACTTCGAATGGTGTTCGAAGTAGGTCTAAAAGAAAATATTAAAGACGGTCTAGTACACTATAATAAGCTAGAGATACTATATATACTTATCGAACTCGCTATACGTATTAATAACTAACTATAGGAATAGAATAGATAATAAAAAGAATAATTCCAACCTAATATAGCGAATATAAGGAAATAGCGTAGTCGTACTAATAAAGATAGTGATACTATTATAACTAGTAAAGTATAGGAAAAGATAAAGAATTAGAAATTATAAGGAAAGAACTAGGACGGCCTTTCTATAGACGAATATAGGAAGCGTTATAATAATAAAGTATATCTCTAATATAATAAAGTAGGATACTTCTATAGAGACTACCTTAAAAATAAGGTTAAATAAGTAATAGTTAAAATTAGGATACTAAAAGTATAGCTAATAGAAGAACTAGTTAATAACCTTAGCGACTTAGATCTCTATAAAAAAGCCTACGAGGCTAATAAAGAAGATTATATAGTTATTCCTAAAATTACTTAGGTAGAGTAGGTTATAAGATAGGATATACTAAAGTTAATAAACTAGAGGATCTAAGTAGAAGATATAGAGTAACGACTAGTAGACGGAGTATATTAGGTATATAGTAACGAATCCTACCTAGCATACGACTACTTATTCCCACAAGGAAGAATCAACATCGTTAGGCTAGAAGCTAAGCACGCTAGCTAACAAGCCCTTAAGGAATAACCTATCTTTATGGATCTAATGCTACTAGCGTATAAGTAAGATAGAGACTATGAAGATAAGGAAGAAGCTTATTAAAGACTCTAGTGGGTATACTATAAAAGGGATTTTTACATATACCACACTAATATAAAGGAATAGAGTAAACTTAATAAGAATAACTATTGCTATGCGTATCTATAGGTAGATAACTATCCTATTCTAGATTACTAAATCTATAAAGAAGATTATTAGGAAGCGTATAAGCGCTTAGTATGGATTAACTATATAGTGAAATGTAGATTCTATATAGAATAATAAATTATAGTAAGACTAGAAAGTTATCACCTATATAATATAATAGCGACTAAGGAGTATCGTATAGTAGGATGTAAGAAATATAGAATAATAGAACGATAAATATATCCGCTAGAGACGCTAGATGAGATAATTCCCTATACAAATATTCATTAGACCTATTACATAGACGATCAGTGTATAATACACTTTAATATAAAGGCCAACTAAGGATACTTCCCACTATAAAAAGCTATAAGAGAGCTAGGAAAAGTATTAAAGTCTATAGAAAAAATAGAAAAATTAGTATTATATAGGTATTTAGATTAGAAATTATACTATAGGGACGCCTATCTAGTCTATAAGGAAGCTAAATAATAAGCTAGTTACCTAGACGTAGAACGCTTATAAAAGAAGTTAGAGAAAGGACGAATCTCTAGACTAAAAAACTAGGATGCCGCTAGGGATAGGGTCACGCTAGTGAAGGCAGTTCTAAAACGACCCTTAGAGAAGTACGTAACGCTAGAGGCCGTAAACTAAGGTTAGTTGCGACCGCGTACGTAGTAGGTCATAAGCTACGAGCTATAATAGATAGTAGCGCAGCAAGAATAGTAATATCGCTAAAAGTAATTAAGAAATACGACATACCCTATTAAGCTAAGAAAAGGACGATACGAGTGGTATTAGCCGACGATAGCCTAATAATATATAGGAGCGGCGTGATAAGACTAGAAACTAAAATAGTACTAGTAGTAGTAGCTAATATATAGAGTTAAATAAATATTAATATTATAGATCTTAGGGAAGAAGATATATTAATTAGTTATAACTAGCTAGATGCCTATAACCCTACTATTAATTAGTAAAAGAAGATAATACTTAGCCGAGAACCTACGCGTAAGGTTACTAAAGTATGAAAAGAGATACGCCTAACGAATTAGTATATAACTTAGGAAGGGAGATTTAGTAAAATCTTACTATATAAGATCGCGAGAATCTATATAAAGGACCCTTAATAAGTAAGAGTTATTTAGATAAAATAAGTCGCGCCTAGGAAGAATAGACTCTTACTCTTAGATAGGCTAATAATAGATAGTAAAGATAAACCTATATTATTAGATATACTAGAAGAATACTAAATAGAAGAGTTTAGGGAACTATTTGAGGAAAATAAAGCTATAGACTTAGCTAAATACTAGGATTAGAATTATATAATTAACCTAGAGGAAGAAGCTAAGTTACGCCTAGGAGGAATGTACCCTATCGCGCCTAAGCACGATGCTAAGCTTAGGGAATACCTCTATAAGAATTTAAAAAAGGGATTTATCTAACTAGAAAGTAGTCTAATAGCCTTACTAATATTATTTATAAAAAAGCCTAATAGAAAGTGGCGACTATATATCGACTACTAAAGGTTAAACGTAGTGATAAGAAAGAATTAATATCTCTTACTACTAATAATAGAGCTTATAGATCGACTCTAGGGAGCTAAATAGTTTACAAAGTTTAATATCTAGGAAGAATTTTACTAGATTAGGATTAAAGAAGGTAATAAGTGGAAAATAGTATTTAAGACGAAATACGGACTATTTAAGTATATAATAATACTATTTAGTTTAATAAATACGCTAGTAACCTTCTAAATAATTATTAATAACGTACTTAATAAATATTTTAGAGTCTTCGCGATAGCGTATCTAGATAACGTACTAGTGTACTCTAGAGGATCGCTCAAAGAATATATTAAATATATTAAGAAAGTGCTTAGGAAGCTTAAGGAATATAAGCTATACCTATAGCTAGAAAAGTATAAATTCTATAAGAAAGAAATAGAATTCCTAGGCTATATAATCTTAACTAAAGGGGTTAAGATAAATTTAAAGAAAGTCTAGGTAGTATAAACGTAGAAAACGCTAAAGAATATTAAGAATATATAATCTTTTTTAGGACTTATAAACTTCTATTAGAAGTTTATTAAGAACTACTTCTAGATTACTATACTACTTACTAAGATTATAAAAAAAGAAGTTAGGTTTAAATAGATAGTAGAATGCGAGACTACCTTTAGAACGCTAAAGTAGGTATTTCTTAAGGGACTAGTACTATAGATATACAACCTACGTAAGCTAATAAGAGTTAAGACTAATACGTCTAACTACGCCTTAGGAGCTATATTATTATAGTAAGACGATAATAGAAAATAGAGACTAGTATTCTACTATTCTAAGAAATTAACTAGAGTAGAGCTTAACTACGACGTTTACGAAAAGGAACTATTTATAATAGTTAAAGCTTTCGACTAATAAGAAGTCTATCTATTAGGACTACTATATTAGATTAAGGTATATATAGATTACTTAAATCTAGTAAGATTTATAATAATAAAGAGACTCTAATAATAATAAGTACGCTAGGTAGAGACGCTAGCTTAGTTCAACTTTAGGATTATCTACTAAGTAGGATCACTTAATAGAGTAGTAAATACTCTAAGTAGGAGATTAGACTTAAAGGACGAGGATTAGAAAGAACCACACAACGCGCTATTTAAGAGGATGCCTAATAGCAGCTTAAAGTATAACTAGCTAGAACTAGCTATATTAGCTAAGGTGGCCGCGTAGGTAGAAACGCTAATATAATATTAGTAAAGAAGAGCCTATAGTAGTGGAGAAAGCTATATAGGACTAATAGATAAAGGTAATCTAGAAGATAAAGACTAACCCTATATCCTAGAAGAAATAGAAAAAGAATTTATTAAAGAACTATACGAGTCCCTAGAATATAAATATATAGGGGTAGATGAAATAGTTAGGTAACTAAATAAGGCGTTCGAAATACCACGCTTATAAGTAAAGGTGAAGGAGATACTAGGCGACTATGTAGCTTATTACTAGAATAAGCCTAAAAGATATAAGCCCTACGGCCTTTTATAACCCTTATCGCCACTAATATAACTATAGACTAGCGTTATAATAGACTTTATAGTAAAGCTCCTAAAATTAGTTAAACCTAGGTCTAGGCGACTTTACGATATAATCCTAGTAATTATATATTAATTAACTAAAGGAGTAAAGTTCGTACTAATAGAAGAAATAATTATAGTAGAAGAATACGTATACGAAGTTGATAAAGCACTCATATTAGAGTATAGAATACTAGTAGAATTTATAATAGATAGAGATAAGCTGTTCACCTTAAAGTATTAGTTAATATTCTTAGCAAAGATAGGGACAAAGAGAAAGCTTTCGACAAGCTTCTACCCTAAAACTGACGGATAAACGGAACGTACGAACTAAACGCTAGAACAATACTTATAATTATATATTAATAAGCTATAAGATAACTAGGTTGAACTCCTACTAAGAGCATAATTAGCTTATAATAGTTTAAGATCAGCGACTACGAAATACTCGCCACACTACGTAAATTACAGATATAAGCTAGTTACTTATTAAAATCTAAAGGATATTAAAAGTATTATAGTTAGAGTAGAAGATAAAGCTTAACTAATACGCGAATTATACGAAGAATTAAGTAGGAATATTACTTATAGGAACCTCACAACATCTAAAGCTATAAATAAGTAAAGGATTAAGGGACTAACCTTTAAAAAAGGGGATAAAGTCTTCTTATTATAATAAAATCTAAAGACTAAACGGCTATATAAGAAACTAGATAATCTCTAATTAGGACTATTTAAAATTCTAGAGATAATAGGCCTAGTAAACTATAAACTACAGCTACTAGTAGGTATATATATATATAACGTTTTCTATAAAAAACTATTAGAACTAGCACCCTAAAACGCTAAGCTAGTAGAAGATATAGAGCTTAAGGACGACGAGTACGTAGTCGAGGAAATTAAGGACCTACGGAAAATTGGTAGTTAGTAGAAGTACTTAGTTAAGTGGCAAGGATAGCTAGAAAGCTATAATACTTAGGAATCTAAAGGAAACCTAACGAACTATAAGTCACGGGTATATAAGTACCATCGGAAATATCTAAAGAAGCGAGAACTAAATTCTTATAGGAAAGGTAGTAATTAAAAGATAAGAAAAGGTTATAAGAAGAGAAATAATTAGCCTATAACTAGCCTAGGTTAGTCGACTATATAGGTAGCGATGGTTTAGTTATTAGAAAATCCATACTAGGGGTAGAACTCCCCTTAGCCTCCTCTTTTCCATGATTCTAGAGACTTAGAAGGGCGTGATCACGATCAGCATATGCTCGCTCTCGCTCCTCGACCTCTAGGAGCTCACGACGAAGTCGCGCGGTCTACTCCTTAGAACGAGCAAGCTTAAGACGCTTTTGACGCTTCTTAGCCTTAACCTTTTCCTACTCTTCTTTAGTTACGAATAAGCTACACTTAGCCTTTATAGTAATATAACTAGTATATTACCTAGACGTAGTATCTATAAAATAATAAAGATTCTTCTTCTTATAGCGCTTATAATAGAAGGCTATCTCTTTTCCCTAACGATAGATTTTATTAGATTGAGCCTAGCGACGTTAAGTCGAAGTCAATATAGTATCGCGAGTGGAAGACGGAACCTTAGGCATAGTTAGGAAGGCTGGAGGGAAGGGATAGATATAATAGCCTAAGGCCTACCAACCTTATATATAGCCCACGCCTTATAAGTTGGCGTAGGATAACGATAACCTAGGGTATTAAGACGATACGCTTAAGAGGGGGGATAATGTTATAAGTAATAAGAAGGATTCTCTCCTTAACGCAGGGTGACGGGGTTGAAGACTAACCACGTCCACGTTAGAAGGTAATAACTATCGCGGGGCTAGAGGTCACATGATATATACTCCCACCAAGACTAATACTCCTAGAGCACGGGTGGCCTTAGGAGAATTATACTCCCACTACTCCTAGGATAAAGGGAGAATAGGGAGTACTAGGACGGAATATAATAAGTATAAGAATAGGTTAGATTTTATTATTACACTTATTATAGTTAACTTAGAATAGTTCATCTCTTATATAGATTAATACTTATTATTCTATCTTATAGAATTAATTATTATTTACTTTAGTTATATCTATAACTCTTTTCCACCTAAACCTCTAGCTAAACAATCGCACGGCTATACTTAGTTATACCAGCTCGCCCTAACCCGGATCGAGACTAGGGAAGTATATCCAAACCCCGTGTAACAGCTACGCCTTGTCGATTATGCTGCTATTGTGATCTCCAATACTTCCAGCTTCTATTCCAGCCATGAAAGCTGCGGCCTATAGGACTATTCTTAAGGATTAGATTTCTAGAGCACCTGCCGCTTCTCTACTTATGAGCTAAGCTAGTAGTGCTGCTAGTGGTGGGGTAACTAGAGGCGTTAGATAGTGCTCCTGAATCTTTCTTCCCATATAGTAGCCTAGAGGATCTCCTAATTCGTCGATTTCTTCTATCGTATTAATGGTGTCGTCTTTATAAAATAACTCTATCCTAGTATCTAGGATTAGTGGTGGTAGTTTAATAGTCCTAACGTATACTATAATCTCTAATAGAGTACTATATATAAGGCTATCCATTAGGTCCTCAACTTTTCTATTAAATATTATATTTTTATCAAAGATTACGTCTCTAGTACTAATAACTTTAGCTAGAGATAGGATTTAGATCTAATAGATTATTAACGCCTAGTATCTAACTAGGTAGCTAATCTATATCTTTAGATTAAGCCTCTATAGTCTTAATTTACTATAGTAGGTATTATTAGTTATTATAAACGCCTTATACCTATATACCTTAAGGTGAGTTAGTCTAGGCTTCTTTAGCGTTACTCTCCTATTAGTCTAGGATGTATAGGTGAAGAAGACTTTATAGGGTGTCTTCTACTAGTTGATATAGTTTAGCGTCTAATTATATAGGTATACCGCGGCTCTCGTAACTTCTAGCTAGAGTTCCTATAGTAGATTCGCATCTAATCGCATTACGCGCGCTTTCTCCTTATTCACACCCCCTAAGTATTTAGCGCCGCTATTTTATACTTAAGTATCTAGTGCTAAAGGCTTAATAGCTATACCCTAGGCTTAGAACTAGTGTATTACCTTAGGCTTAATAGTCGCGATCTTATTATTAGTTTTAACAACTTTAGACGTGATATTATATTGATTTTAGAGGAATTTAAGTAAATTAGTGATTACCTTAATAATTAACTTAGTCGTTTAGTTATTAGTAAGATAGAAATCCTATTAATACCTTAAGTATTTATCTATAATTAATAGCTATAATAATTTCTTATTATAGGACTACTTCTTATAGCTATAGAAATTAATTATTAGCCTCTTACTAGGCTTCTAATTATTGATTCTAGAAGCGCGACTAATCTATTAGTGGATCTTTACTCTCCCACACACGTCGCACTATACTGTCGTTACTCCCTTAATCCGCACCCCCTTAGCTTACTAGACTAGGTGCTTAATCGCTGCTAGCCCTAGGTGTCCTAGTCTTTTGTACTAGAGGAGAGCAGGCGCCTATTAGGGTCGCCGACGCGTTCGGGACGTATAGGTGTGCGCGTGTAGGGCTACTCTAGCACCTATTACCTATATAGCTCTACTAGCTCGCAGATAGTTAATCTATCTAATCGCTTAATTACTATAGGATCCAATTAGGTGTCCCACTAGATTCCTTGCTTTCTTAGTACTCTGAAAGAGACGATATTATAGAGGATATCTGGGTAGATTACTATATCGTGGAGCACGAGTTTCACTGCTATCTGATTATGCTTTAGCTAGAGTATAATTAATCCATATCCTCTAATCTATATTTAGCTATTGCCTGCCTATATATAGTCTCCTTAGATTGGCGGACGATAGTTATATATCCAACTAGGGTTGTTTGTACTATAACACGTCGATCCTAAGTTAAAGATAAAGGAGTTTCTTAAAGGATATTCGTGGTAATCTAATATAGATATCGCGGAGAACGTGGCATTAATCTCTAATATATGTCGTCTAAATAGTTAGTTATTAGTTAAGTTTGGTATAGGAGTTTGGGACTGCTTAGGTCTTAGAGTAAGAGTCCTCGGCTAGCTTAGGGCTCTTAGGAGACTCTGAAATTCAGTATCGTGTTCTCATCTGAGTTCCACAAACTAAGCTGTTCTTGGGTTTAGTTCCCACCACTCTAGAGCTTTCTCATTACATATATAGAAGTAGTCACGAAGGGCATGTCCTATATCACATACTAGACACTTAGAGCTTCTAGCGTACGCGATCGCGCTTTTACTAGAGACGGCGTCTGCTTTTATAGTTTTACCATGGGCGTACGCGATCGCGCTTTTACCTCTTCCTCTTAGAGGGTATGAAGAGCCTAGAGCCTAGTGATCGCAATCGCTCTCCTCACTAGCTGTACGTTAATATTAGGGTCTACCCTATTTTCTACCATAAGAGTTTCCTATTTCTATATAGTGGGCGTCCCCATCTATGCGCTAGTCAGCGTTGCTATTCGTAGTAAGAAATACTAATGGATTAGCTACTATAAAGACTACCTTTTAGCTTCTACCTCGCGTAATTAGGTAATTTAGCATTATATACTCTCGGAACCGTCTTATTATAGTCTACCTAGTTATCCTAGGTTAATTAATTCTATTTAACTAGAAGGTTGCTGCCCATATAGGAGCTATTTTGTTCACTACTAATATAAAGTCTATAGCTACTAATCTAAACTAAGTGGTGTTAGGCACGTTAAGTGTCTCTGCTTCAGTTATAGCTTAATTGTACTCAGCTAGCCAGATATCCCAGCTATTAGCTGATCGTGGTGGTTTAAGAGCGTTGTGATATCGCTATCGCGCTTACTCTTATTTAGCTTTATTAGTTATGCCTACTTAGGCTTTAAGGTTCGTGATCTAGTCACGAACTGATTGGTTTGGTTGACAGCAGCTTTGCTGTAGGTGAGCCACAACTGTAGATTGGATAAAGGCTATAACATGCTGGATATTTACTTCCTTAGCTTTATACCTAGCGTAGGCTGCTTTATATCTATCCATTTGAAGCTTATAGAACTCGAGATTATCCTTATATACTCGGAGTCCTACTATCACTAGATCGGACGGCCTCTTTAGTGTTTCTCCTATAGGTAGTTGGGCCGACGGTGCATAGATAGAGAAGTCTAGCATAGTTAGCTCAGTTGGTATAACTAGTCGTGGTGTTGTTATAGCTAGATTAACTTAATCCCATATATTATAGGAGACGCAGCGTGCTTAAAGCTAGTTGTACTAGGCGCGGTAGTCGTGCTCGTCGCGTAGTATTACTACTGTAGTCTACTAATTAGATTAAGCAGCCATTGTTATGGATTGATTAGTTAGTTAAGATGGTTGTGGGTTGGTAGAGGCAGTGAGACTCTTAATTATTAGACTATGAGGGGGTTTCTAATCAAGGATTGATTTATATCACTATGATAATAGGCTGTAATAACTGATCGTAGAATTGGCATGTATTGATTACTCTGATCTCTATCTCTGTAGGGGCGCGAGGACGCGCCCCTTATGAGAGCTATAGCTATTGCTTTTTGTATCAGGTAGGCCGCTGAGTATCAGCCTCGCCTAGGGGTAGGCCTTGGCGATCAGCCCTGATTGGTTGAGATCACAGAATCCTGGTGCTCGAGTCCGCACCCGGATTCTGCCACTTATCTAACATAACTACTACTAACGCGTTATATACGCCTATTATAAAGCCTATCTTATTAAAATTATATATATCGTTAGTTAACCTAAATATTATACTTAGCCGTAGTATTCTATATAAGGTAGAACTAACCCTATATAAGCTTAGGATCTTTATAAAGGGCTCTCTAGTAGTTATACTTTTAATTAAGCTCTATCTTTAGCTCTAGATAACGCTTCATAAATACCTTAGGCTAGTTTAGGCTAAAAAGATCATAGTAGTAAGTAGGTAGTAAAGAATTAGTAAGATCTTTAATAGTAGGAAGTCGTAGTAAAAATCCTCGCACGTTAAGATCTAATATATAGTTAATAACTATCTCTTCTTCTATTATAAGAAGCTTTATTAAGTTAGGCGTATGATCTTATTAAGAGGGCTTTCCTACGCGTCTTCGCCTTAGTGTTGTCAGATAAGTGGCAGAATCCGGGTGCTCAGTCGAACACCAGGATTCTGTGATCCCAGCCAATCAGGGCTGATCGCCAAGGCCTACCCCTAGGCGAGGCTGATACTCAGCGGCCTACCTAATGCAAAAAGCAATAGCGATAGCTCTCATAAGGGGCGCGCCCTCGCGCCCCTATAGAGGGCAGACAGAGATCAGAGTAATTAATACCATCAGTGTCTACCATCCGTGATTATCACAGTTATTTTATTACAGTGATCTATTACCTCTATCCAAATCTATCCTTAATTAGAAACCCCCTCACCGTCTGACAAGTGTACTTTTAGACACGTGGTAGATTGCTATAGCACGCGATAGTAAGAGTGTCGCGTTATGTTAAATAGCTTATAGTGTAAGCTATATGCTCAATTTATTTAAAAACCTTTAGACGTTATTACGTTGAGATATCGCGTGTGATAGTCATATAAAAGTCAAAGTTGATAGGGTCTTGGCACGTCCAGTCACTCGCTATACTTTGACGTTAACTAATTATTCATATATCTATCATATTCTTATCTCCTTACTTTATTTATTCTATCTAAGTAAGAGATTTAGAATAGCACTGCTATCTCTTTATATACTACTATCCTAAATAGATAGTCTTAGCGGGATAGCACGTTACGTGCCTTAGCGCCCTGCGTTGATTATTGATAGGTCTCTTTAAACCCTTTTATGTAAGGTTATTACTTCTTTTTAACCTTTTACATCCTTCCAGCCTTTCACAAAAGGCTTTCCCTGTTTGTTTGTAACATCAGGCCTGCAAACTCGCCAAGAAATCTGGGCTTAAGGTCGGTTCTGACTTTAATCCTGTCGAGGATTGAGGATAGGGACTCTAAAATTTTAAAGGAAGGGACTTGGCTAGTCTATGTGCAGCGCTCGGATTGGCAGCAAGTTCAAAAAATCGAGTCCCTTCGTTCGTATTATAGAGTGAGGACAGTTACTATACAAAAATAATAGCTATACTATACTTAAAGAGGCCGTTAGCGGGCCTCTTATAAAGGATTAAGTTCATCAGACATTAATACAATCTACTTTTATAACCGATTCACTATCCTTGGAAACCCCTCACAACCTGACAATTGCCTTTTACACCTTGAGACTCTTCTGCTACAACGTGGGCTGTGGGCGGCTTTAGCTGCTTATTCTGATTAGCTGTACATAGAATCCGTTACAAGGAGGGGGAATTCGCATGAGAGTAACAGTTGCCCTCTTTTCAAAGCCCCTGTTATCCGATAGTAGAAACCGACCCTACCTACGTGTTCATGTGCATCCTCGCCGCAACCGCACTTGCATAGTGCCTTTACTAGAGTAGTAAGTATAGTGTGTAAGATATATCAGGCGCTTAGGGTCTAGAGAATATAAAATCTAATTCGCTCTGATACTAGACTAAAACGTCAATGTATGCAAAATTCTCTTTCAGTAACGTCATACAACATTAACCCCTCGCCATTCATCACACCGTGAACATAACACTCTCCAACGAGACGGAATGCATTCGGTCGTGATTCGCTCTTCTTGAGGATGAATGGAACCAGGCTACCTTTCAATACGGCAACTATGTCTCCGGCTTGAGTCAGATTCGGTACAATACCAACATATCCCCTTTTCGTGACGATAAACTTCCATCCAGATATAATACCTTGAAGGGCGGCGATATAGCTCAGACTCTGTTCCTGGTAAGAGGATGTCTCCAGGGCCTGAATCTGAGCTGCATAAGGCAGAAATCGTTCATGCACCGTGCATTTCCCGCTGACCTGTTTTCCCTTCCTCTTGCTATTGAGGTAATTTCTGAATGCTTTATACGAGGACTGCAGATCAGTGACGCCGTGGAGGGCTGTCTTCGGGTACGATACACCAGCTATCGGCACTCTCCACTTGATGGCATCCAAAGAGTCGCGGGAGGGGCTGAGCACGGTAGATGCAAGCAACTCGTCAATCTCATCAAAGTAAGTAGCCCATTCTGCATTCACGTTTGACGATGTAGTAATGTTTTGGACAACGTCGACTTCGTATCCATCAGCAATGAGCTCATTGGTGTCAGGCTCACATCGGATGTTGGGTTGTAAAGGGCCGGAAGCTGAGAAGGTTTCGCCACTTTCTGAAGTATCGTGTAAACCACCGGGTCGTTTTACAGTCCAATCAGGGATCCAGGATGGGAAGCGACCAGAGTGCTGAGTTAATCCTGCGCGGTAGAGAAGTTGTAATCCTCTTCCTTGCCGAACAAACCCACGCGCAAATCTGAGCACAACTTCTTCAAACGAACAAGAATAATCAGGAGCGAAAGCTGGATCATTAGCATCGGAGGCAAGGCCGAGTAACGCGAACAACCGGTCTCGGCTCATTGTAGACTCGGCATATCGAAAATGTTCGAGAAGCATGATAAGACTCCACCGGTACTGCCTAGCTTCCCATTCCCGTTGCGCTGCCAATGCAAGGAAAGGTTCCAGGCTCATACTCAGGCTAGATAATTCGTTGAGCTGCAACTGACGATCGATGATCTCAACAGCGCAATGAAGATCGCTCCAATCAATTTCTCGTTTGCCGCATATGACTCGTACATTTGGCGATGCCACAATTTCTTGGACAATCCATACTCGCCGAAACCATGGCAGACCAAACAATGCTTCAGTTGAACTCCAGATGGGATCGGACTCGAGCGGTATACAGCGATCTTTCCAGGAAACGGGAACCGTGCGTAAGTCCTCAGGCCACTGCATACCAATGATTGCATGATCGTTGCCAAACTTTTCTTTTGTATCCGCTTTCTCCGTTAACTCATGGCCATCTTCTAGGCCTGACTGAGAACCCTCGTAGTATTTTACAAAAGCATTTCGTTGTTCCTCAAGGGCAGCTTTGACTCGAATCTGCGTTAACATCTCTATGGCACCCTCAAACTTTTGGGTACCATCTAGGAATGCGTATGTAAACTTGGCATTCTGAAAAATTCTGGAGAGCAACGGTATTTGTTGTGATTTCTCGTTAGCATCTTCCTGATTGATACACAGAGCATCCACCCACAAGGTGATAGCCTTGTCTTTTCTCCTTAGACCATGTAGGGCATTGCTCAAAGATTTGGTGATGTTGACGACGCCATCTGCAGTTATAATCTCATAGTTTCGCCGGTCTGAGCCCCATACATAGGATAGCGTTTGGTAGTCCTTTTCCGAATTGTAAGAAGTGTGGAATATCATGCCACGCAAGCGTTCATTAGTATTGCCGGGAAGAAGGTAAAGTAACCGAATATGCCCATACGCAAGAGGCCGGTAAGTGTATGTCTCGCCACCTCTCCTAGTACATGGATCTGGGGTAACTTGTTCTCTTTGAATTGCGGGGGATGCCCATGAGAGGGTTGGCTGGTGGACTTTGAGCCTTTTCTTCCCGTAACCTGAATCTTCCATTGTCAAAGCGCCCCTAACGAGCCAGGTTGTTTCAATGCTCAGAGTGTTTGAATCTAGCAATTTCCAGGGGTCTAAGAGAATTTTGATAGACATCAGTTCTTCAGATCTTACATCACAAACCTGGACGAGAATGTAAACGTCGGTATGTGGCTCATCCAGATTGTCATGCATCTTGAATCGCTGCATCTAAAATTCATATTCATTAACATCATAGAGCTTTACGGTAGAATTGATATGCTTACCCGATCAATTTGCGCTGTTTGGAGAACAAAAAATGACTCCTTTACGTGCATATTAACAGCCACATCTATATGGTATACTGGTCTTTCTAACTGGAGTCTTTTGGACCATGTAGGCATTTTTGATTGCCCGTACTCCAGGACAAAGTCAGTCATTCGATCTTGAATTTCTCGACCATTCAGTGTGAATGCTGCGCAAGAAGTCAAATTCGTGAATGAAGAGTATCCAGACCGACTGCGAAACTCGCTTGTCCAATGTCTTTCTGGAGAATATACTGGTCCGAGGTAGGTCCGCAGGAGCTTCGAGAACTATGAATGATCAGAACTAGAGTTCCTCATGCTTTTTCAATAATCATTACATACCATATGCTCTCCAAGATGCTGGAGGTTGTCCCAATTGTCTATTCTCTCGTACTCAACCATAAAGCGCTGCACGTTTACACTACGGAATGTCGACATGTCGTCCTCTGGAATTCCAATTATTGGCAAGCGACGATCTTCGTGAGTATGAAACATCTGTCTCGCCCTTCGAAAGCCCGTGGCTCTCATTGATTCTGGTAAAAACCGTGAATTTCCTCCTGCTCTATTCAAATGACCCCAGAAGGGTGACGGAATGCGGAGCGAATGACTCCGTTGAGCCTGATATCTCATGCTCGAGCTTGCTAAGCCAACAGTTAGCTGGGCAACCAAATCATGTCCTAGACACCTACGAATATCTATTTCTTTGATGTAAAGTCCCTGTTCTTGAAATGTTGATATTAAGCTTCCGATATTTGAACTGCTCAATGCTGTATGTAGAAGCGAGCGGTGGTTCGGGTCACTTAGTTGGCAGGCATCAGCTACAATGTTGACTAGTTCATATGGCGGAGTCTCTTCTGATGCTCCCTCCTCTCTTATGAAGAGGTTCAGAACATTTCCTGTATCGGAACGAGCCACCTGACCGCGAGTTTGGCTACCCTTAACCGTACAATCTGCATTGCGCAATGAGAATTGCTGGGATATGTGCGTGGCGACACTGACTCGAATGCCATGTAATTGAAACTCGATTTTCATTTTATCGCGGTGTGAAGGCGGTATAAGACTTTGTGGGAGTAATTAGCATAACTCTACAAGGAACAATTGCTGTTAAGTGATGTAAAATAGTACCAAATTAGTAACCCGTGCTCTTCTGAATTCCCATAGGTAAAAAATGTTATAGATAGGAAATACTTACGCCTTTATAAAGGGCCTCTTTGAACGGAAATTCTCAGTGTGCCGCCAGTGTGTACTGATTCTTCCCATCGGATCGGTCGTACTGGTTACCCGCGTTGACAAAAACCGATCATTCAGTCCCAACGCTCTGAATAAATCACGCAAGGGAAGCAAATCCTGGGCCGATAGTGCTAGTAAGGGAAGTTTGCCAAGAAAACTCTCCCTGATGGGAAGCCGATCGGCAATAAACCAGCTGGTGTTGTGCGCATTCACAAGTCTGCTATATGTTCCTGTTTGGCAGTCATCAATAATGGGGAAGATTGGTTTGTTCTGGAGGGGTCGAAGAAGCTGTGCTGCTCTGCTGGTGCTAACATCCTTCAGCGCTGTACTAATATCACGGAACAACCTAGCCATTTCCTCTAGTTTGCTAGAACTTGAAATCAGTGACGCGGTGAAGACTAGAGATGCAATAGGATCTCCACTCGGTGAAAGCAGGGATCGAAAGAGATATGCGCAGCTCTTGTACTCTAAGTCAAGTTCATAGTTCTTTGAGACGCACACTCTCATGTTTGTCCACCCGGTAGATCCAGTTGAATTTGATGCTATCCACGGGAGATAAACAAGGTCTCGCTCATGAAATGCAGCCCTGAATATGTTAGGAACGCATATTATACTGTTCAATCGAAAATTCACCTAACGATTTCTTCATTCCCTTTGTATTGACTGTCGATCTTTTCGTAAATGTAGACGATTGTGTTGATGTCAGGGTGCTGGTTCCCAGAAACACCTATAAGACAACGTAGGTAGTAGTGAATATCCCCTTTGACTATGACACCGAAATGATTTAAAAGTGACCACTCTGAGTCCTCAGGGAGTCCAATTTGGAGTGAAGGTGTAACACAGCTGTCGTCAAGATGTCTATCAATCATCGGGAGCACACTTTCCCGCAGTGGTAGCTTGGCTTTTGCAGTTTGTACACTGCATGCAGCTATATCTGACTTCAATTGGTCGCATGACTTGACAAAGTTCGAGCCTTGCCACTTCATGTGAGCCCCATCGATCCATTGACAGTACTCCCTCCAATTGTCTTTAAGGATCTGGAGAATATCGGAAGAGTGGCAATGCCCAATCATGAAGGTAAACTCTTCGGATAGCCCAAAGCTGTCGTCCATGTCTGTAGCCAAGGCAGAAGACTCAGTTGATTCTTTTGCATCCTTAGATGCAGCCTTTTCAGCAATTTTAGCTTCATCTTGGAATTGAGCCGCTCGTGGTGACTGCTCTTCACCAAAGAAACCATCGAAGTCAAAATCTACGATATCTTCGATTGGCTTTATAACATTTCGAGGGCTGTTTGGGCCATCGGAACGGGACAGCAGCTCGGTCGAAGAGACCCGAGTCAGTGGAGCTACCGTTTGGGGGGTGACTCCTCGGCCCCAAGCAGTAGGATCCATTCCGATTTGGACCTGAGCAAGTGGAGGGTCATGGACTACCTCCTGTCGCGCCATAAGTAACCGCTTCTTGTTTTGCTGTTCCAGGAGCATTAATTGCATCTGATAGTCTTGGAGGGCGTGGTTTCTCTGAGCGAGTCGTCGACGTGGAGGGCCATCGGCAACTATTCCAGGGAGATCGGGCTCAGGCTCAACATTAGCCGACGATAACTCTTGAATTTGTTGTGCAATAGGCGGGGGTCTGGGTTTCACATGCGGGTAGATCAGGCGGGGGACCATGGAGAGGCCAAGATTAGTTACCAACCAAGATGGCCAGCTCAAACCTAAACCAGGAGCATTCAGGTAATCCATATGTATCACCGAAAACTTCTTCTGAAGCTGTGCGAAAACCCTACCAACAGGAGAGTTGGGTTCCGCGCTTCCAGGGATATACAGTTTTCTCCCTTTGCATCGATCATCTTGAATGGTAGCGAACCACATATCAGCGCCATCGGGTGGCTGCCAGGACGCGTTATATAGGAACGCCGCATGCGATATCAGTTGACCTGTCTCCAGCGATTTAGGATCAAATTCTGAGGACTCGTGTACTTCCAAAATTAACCGGCATATTTCGTGTGCTTCCCACGCCTTGACTCCAAGAGCAACGAAGAACTTGCGTCTGTTAGGATCCAATCCCGCGTTTGAATCAACGATGAACACATTAATACCGCTGGGAATTTCGAGTGATGCTTCATTCTCGGCAAAGAACATTGCTTTTCCTCGAGTCGATGTCCAGGTTCCATCTCTTAGAGGAATAAGAGGGATATCTTGCATTGCTGATAGAAGCTCCGTGTCAGTTGAAATCTTGACTAGAGCCACCGAAAGTTGTGAATGCCAATCATTCGATCGTCTATAGAATGTGACCGGGTCCTGTCTGATAGCTAGGGAGAGGTCGTCAAGGAAATCCCGAGAGGACATTTTAGATACGCCCAAATTGTCAATTGACTGAACAACCCATCTAGGATATTTCGGAGACAAATATCTATGAGCATTTTGAGAGGTACATGTAAGCGGATACCCCTGTTCATCGACAAAACTATCTCTTCGTGTGTATTTCATTGAGGCTGGTTGGACCATTGTGGCAGCGCAAGACTCCAGACAGCGCCTTTTTCCAAGCTGTTTTTGAATTGAAATGATGGCAGGAGCTAGAAAATCCGATGGTACCTCCCTGGTGGAAGGAACATAGTATGGCCAAACATACTTCAAGTCACCTTGATTGAAACGGTCAACAGACTCAAGGAATGCCTCAGCTAGAGCGTCCCGAAGTTTGCGATTCCATGGCAATGTACTCTCTATGTCCTCTCTACTAGCGGTGAGAAGAAAGTCGCCTTGAATCAAGAACTAGCTTCCGATTAGCCGGTAATTCAACCTTGGTTGATAGTGGATTTCTACCTTGAATCCGTAGTTCCTTACAGGGAGGAACGCATAGATTTTCTGCGGAACAGCACGAGGTATCTCCGTGCGATTTATGGAAGGGAAGGCAAGAAGAATCTTGGTCTGAGTCCAATTAAGGCGCTTAGGCTCATTTGGAAGATCCGTGATGGTGAATGTTCTGATAATATACTTGAAAGTATTATCGTCAGATTGAAGCAGAACGAGCCGATCTTCATTGTGTTCTTGCTCAATTTTTCGAACAGTCTTTCTGTGCGTTTGACCGCTCCTACTCATAACACTCACATTGATCTCCTTGATACGTCGAAGAAAGATTAGTAAGTGAAGATCGAATGCGATAAGCTCATCTATCAATGTTTGTTCTTCATAGTCCTTAGACAAACGAAGATACATAGATGTCCAGCCTGGGGTGGTGCTTTCCGGAAATGTTGCCCAAACCGGCGTGACCATTCCTAGGAAGTTGGTGCGGTCGAATTGGAACTCATATTCGCGTGATGATATCCACACTATATCGGCAGCCTTGAATACAGATTTGAAGCCGATCCCTTTCTCGCCAATATATTCACCGTCGTTGGTCTTGCATGACTTGGTACTTTTGCTGATTGCACAGAGTGCCTCGACATTTTCGGCCCGAAATCCAATCTCATTGCAGTCGATGCGAAGACCACCTGGTTTGTAGGAAAAGCTCAATGTCGGGTTCGAGTAATCGTATACATTATCGTCAGCATTTTGAATCAGTTCCAAAAGAAAATGTGTTGATTTTTCGTATAACTGATTAGAAAGGCTGTAACAGTTTCGCGTCAGACATTCGTTGAAGACAGTCACGGGTGTGATTGATCTGATCGAATCCGTACTTACATTTCGAGGCAATTAGTTAGCAACGACTCAAGCCTTGTCCCGACGATACGACCGTCCAAGGTGTTTTCTCGGACAATGCTCTCAATGAGTGCTCGAGCCTTGCACTTCTCAGGAGTAGGTTGTTGTTCTTCCATATTCCCAAAAAGGCTGAAGATGGCAGGGTAACCCTCACCAGGTGGCTAGCTGCAGTTGGCGACCTCGTCAGCTTTTTCCCTATATACAGCGCGGTACAGTTGAGATTTTCTGGTAATGACAATAATAAAATTCAGACAGAAAGAGAGTCACGGAAAAGAAGAATCTTGGGCGAAGGCTGATGTTTTAACGATGCTGCAGCAGCAGCACAGCCACAGCCACAGTCTTGGCTGGCTCACCGGTCTGTTCTCTCGAGGGCGAGAGCATCGGAAAGCAGGGCAATCCCGATAAATCCATCCACAGAAAGAAACTTCATCCTCAATTTCAATGCAGTATAAATTGAATGAGTAAGAGGATCAGGTACGATGGGATGTGGAGAGGCATATAGAAGTACCATCGGTGGCCTACACAATATGCCCCAAACGTGTCATGGATGAGATTCGAACCCATCACCTGCCAAGCCCACTAGGCTAGGCGAGCCTCGCTAGGCTAAGCGAGGTGGTTCGTGCGGGAACACCAAAACTCCCCACTAGTCATGTAACTAGCCCTGCACGCAGTATCTCATTAGATAAAGGCAATCAACCAATTATAATTATATCCGTGCCAAGGCTTAGCTGACTAAGTCAGCTAAGTCAGCTGCGCTGGCACTCGCCGCAGGCGAGTGCCGACGCTCTCAACGATATTACCGTCCCAACGATATTTTTTTGTATAAGCCAGATATATTATTCAATAATTAATCAACCACGCTAGTTCTCATACTAATTTTCGTACGCTAGTAACCTAGCACTACGCATTAACGCCTATACACGCTGTCAGAGATGTCAACAATCAAGCCAAGCCAAGCTCCAGCTTGGCTTGGCTTGACTTAGCTTGGCTTGGTGTATCAAGCTAGCTTGATTGATGAGCTTGATGAGCTTGATGGTCATAGCGTCTTTTTTAAAGTTATTTAAGTAGTTAGGTGATATTAGCTATATAGCGACTATTCTTAGTGTTGAGTTTCGCTATCACTATTAATATTACTATCCCACTTGCTTAGCTCATATAACGCCTCTATACTATTATTAGTTATAGTGACTTTTGGGCTAATATTATCGCTGCCTAGACTAGCTTTGCGCCACTATCGTACGCACTATATCGCCGCCAAAAGCTGCGGTTGTATACCTCGTCGACGAGGCTCTAGCAGATCCCTAAGCTCACTAAACATACGCTCACACTCATAGCTTAACACTAGTATCGAGAGCATATCTAGCGTAAGCCTACTAAGACGTAGGTAACGATCTCACATAAGTAGCTAGTATCTTATAGGGTTATTAGCATATTTAGCGCCTCTCTCTACACGCAGCTCGCACTATTTCCATCGGTCGAACTCGTCGTCTACTACCGCGTTATTACTAGTAGTCACGGTATTAAGGAGGGCGTTAATTACATCATCTATATTAGTCGAGAATGATTTCGGGCGCTATACTATCGCTATAGTAGTATCTAGAGTAGTATTGTTATGATCCATGAACACAGCTGTCTAAAAGAACCTACGAAGTAATTACTTATGATTATATCCTAATAGATATTAGTAGTTTAGAGGATTTTGTTAGAATATATAGATATCTATCGATATATTCTAGCTAGGCTACTGATAGATCATACTTATTACAAGTAACAAGCCAGAGGATCACCACCCTTGGAAGGATGGTAAGTGGTTGGGGGAACCACTTAGGATGACACCAAGGAAGATGACGATAACCCCGCGGTGATCACGTGATTGGCATCTCGCTAAGACGTAATATCTTACTAAGAAGGCAGATACCACTATATCTAGAGATATCATAATATCTAGGGAATCTAGAGATACTAGAGGATAGATAGAGGATATAGATATTAGGGCCTAAGGTAATAGGTATAAGAATAGGTTAGATTTTATTATTACACTCGTTATAGTTAATTTAAATTATACTTTCTTATAAGTTATTACTTAATAAGATTAATACTTTATTATTCTATTTTTAGTATAGAATTAATTATCTTTACTATTAGTTAAATATCTATAACTCTTTTCTATTAGAATTACTTGGCAATCTCACGGACGACCGCTAACCAGACTAACTCGCCCTAACCTAGATCGAGGACTAGTAGAGAAGTATAGCTAACCCCGTGTAACACTTTAACCACCACCGAATTCTATAGAGGATTTTAACTAATAGCTTACCTAATTAGATAAGATATCTTATTATAGTATCCTAAGTAGTAGCTAGAATATTACGCTAACTAGAACCCCCGAAGATGAGGATATGCTCGTTTCTAGCGAAGAGGAGGAGTCTAAGCAAGAGATTCCAACTTAGGCTTCAACTATATAGGATAGGGAGAGAGTGTCTAGGCAGCGTAATAGGAAACTTAAAAAGAAGGTTAAGGAGCTATAGAGCACTATCAATTAGCTAGTAGCCTAGATAATGGCCACGCCTAACGAGAAACCACCCCTAAAACCTAAGATAGCAGTACCTAAGAAGTATAAAGGAGGATAGAATAAACTTAGGATATTCCTTATAAACATCGACCTATACTATAGATTTAACTAAGTACCTAATAATTAAGAAAAGATTCTAATAGCTAATATATATATAAAAGGCAAAGCAGCTATATAGATATAGCCATACGTCGAGGACTTTCTAGCATCACTAGCCACCTATAGAACTAGGGAAGAAATAAAGGCCCTATTCAGGGACTAGGAAAGCTTTAAGGAGGAAATAGGACGTATCTTTAGAGAGGTGGACGCTAAGAATTAAGTAGAGAAGGTAATCACTCGTTTAAGGCAAACCAAGTCCGTATCCGCGTACATAGCCGAGTTTAAACAACTATAAGCTAGGTGTTACAAGTAACAAGAAGGATTCTCTCCTTGACGCGGGGTGACGGGGTTAAAGACCAACCACGTCCACGTCAGAAGGTAATGATTATCGCGGGGCTTGAGGTCACGTGATATGTGCTCCCGCCAAG
>PELC01000200.1:0-22669 GCA_005212705.1 Curvularia lunata | reverse complement strand
GGCGCTCATGAACACAAGCTCCTTGATCACAGGTTGGGTGGCCGGTCCATTGGCTGAGGGTTATCTCGGTGGACCTGGATGGCGCTGGGCGTTTGGCATGTTTTGCATTCTTGTGCCAGTCGTAGTGCCTAGATAAAGATAGTTATTTAGGTATAATAAATAAATATTAGCTAATACTACTTATAATAGGGGGTAAATACTAGTTATAAGCTATAATAAGTAGTTATATAATAAACGCCTAAATATAAGACCCCACCACTATAGACACCCTACGTAATAGGCTTAAGGACGAACCCTAGTAGGGGGGAGATGGTATTATAATATATCTAGAGACACCTTATATCTCTAGACACGAACTAGTCTCTAGATAAGATATAGTCCCTAGACAAGAAGCTATCTCTAGAATAAGCTAAGTCTCTAGACTAAGAGTAGTCTCTAGACACACACTAATACCTAGACTATAATATATCTCTAGACTATATATTAGTACTTATATATATTTAGTTATTCAGGAACTAGTAGAAAAGACGCTAGAAATAGAAGTATTACGTAACGTGCTTAGTAATTAGTATTACTTAGTACTACTAAGTAACTAAGTACTCTATATACTAACCTATAACCTACTTAGTAATTAGTATTATTTAGTACTATTAAGTAACTAAGTATACTATATAAAGAACTAGTATATAGTAATAGATATTAAACCTTTATAGCTTAATATATTTAACTTAAATTATAAGTATAAGTATAATATATAAGTTTCTTAAGAAACCTTTATTTATAATATACTATTGCCTATCTATAAAAACCAACCTCTAGAGTTCTAAATAGTAGAAGTCTTATATTACTTCTATTAAGATCCTTACTCTTAACATCTATATAGGCTTTTATTTATAGTAATTTCTAGATCACCTATAAATTTAAGTCTAAATCCTCTAAAAAGTATATCTATTATATTTAGTAGAAGGAGAAATACGTCCCTATAAGTTACTATCTTATTACCTAATCTTAAACTAGAGCTAACTTAGATAGGTCCTAGCGTATATTAATAAGGAGTTTACTAAACTCCTTAGTACTATAGACCTTATTACCACTACGCGATATAGTAACGATCTAGCTAGCGACTAGGTCGCTGCCATACAGCGTATATAGGCAGCCGCTGTAGTCTTGGCCCGCTAAGTCTAGGTGACGAGGAGTTAGGAGAAGGAGCTGTCTATGGCTTACCTCCTGGCAGCCTCCCACTAGGTCTTAGTGGAGATTAGAGATGGTCTCCGCTAGGTCGAGAGTAGGGTTGCTGCCCTTAAGGCCAAGGTCGACTGGGTTTGTCCCGGCTCTATAGTCCCTGCCGATGGGGAGGAGGAGGCTAAGGAGGAGGCGGCCGACTCCGACGCACTGTCCTAGAGTCTCTCGCCTAAAAGGGGAGGTCTCGAGGACGCTCCTTTGGAGGACTTAGGCTTAGAGATTTAAGCCGTTTTTGTGGTTAGGGGAGGAGGGGGAGAGGGGGAGGGGGGGTCTAGAGGTGACCTAGGATTATTCTAGATACCTAATTAAAATTTTTATTTTCTTTCCTTCTCTAATCTTATTATTCTATAGTAAAGTTATATCCTCTATAACTTATTCCTATACTATAATCTATTTACCTAAAGAATAGGGTAGTCCTAGTCGATTAGGATTCTTGTCAGATAAGTGACAGTATCTGGGTGTGATTGAGCACTCGGATTCTGTGATCTCAACCAATTAGGGCTGATCGCTAAGGCCTACCCCTAGGCAAGGCTAATACTCAGCGGCCTACCTAATATAAAAAAGTAATAGTAATAGCTCTTATAAGAGGGCGCGTACTCACGCCCCTATAAATAGAGATTAGAGTAATTAATATATCCTAATTCCACGATTAATTATTACAGCCTTTTATTATAACGTGGTTCACAAGCGAGCGGCTCACCTAAGCGAGCGGCTCACGCCCCACCGGCGCGTTGACGTTAAGACATTATCACGCATTTTTATTATAGTTAATAAACTATTATAATATACTAAATTAATTATTAAAGTCGCTACTATTACTTATACTATCTATCTTAGCTATATAAGTACGAATATTGTGTCTAGTCTAGTTACAACGCCCACACTACCTCTCTCCTCGCACCCTCTTCGACGCACTCTTACCATTGCTACGACTACTACCCGCCTATTTAGCTAATACTTCTTATACCTTACTTATAGTAAGAGTCTCTTCTATCTATATATATCGCCGCTTATAGCTTTTACACTTATTTAATTTATCTAGAGCCACTTAAAGAGTGCTTATTTCCTCTATTATAAGCGTTATCTTATATACTATTTACTAAGCCCCTTTACTTAACTATATAATCTATTTAGTAAGTAAGTTAGTAGAAGACCTATAGCGCTTTCTCACGCTCTATTAAATAAGACTAATTTGAGACTCGACTTCGCGCGCGTTACGTGGTGTCTACGCCTCCTAGGTAGGTGCCTATTATAGTGATTAATATAGTGTCTACACTACTATATTAAGCTTTAATAGCACAGCCTATAGGTTATATAGGACTAGCCTAGCACCTCTAAAGCTAGCTTAGATATTCTCCTTCGTAATAGACTACTTAAAAGCAACCTTAAAGGTAGGTAGAAAGGTCTCTTTACTAATATAGTGGGTGCGGTTGCGTGCTAAGCCTAAGATCATGTCACTATACTTACGCTTTAACGGCGAGAAGTAGGCGATATTAAGGGGCTATAATAGGTGAGACGAGTGCGTAGATATATAGAGAAGGATAATATTCTTTTCCTTATAAAGATTCTAAAAATTAATAGAGTAGTAGCTCTCGTGGCTATTAATAATAAGTAGTTAATACTAATTTATAGTATAGCTCTTTATATAGGTATTAAAGTGCTCTAACTAGATAAAAGTAAGCTAATTATTTATCTAGCTATTAGGACTAACTTTAAGAACCTAGTTAGTAGGTAGGTCTTTAAACTAGACGTCGATAAGCACCTTGCCTATAAAGACGATAAAGGGGGGTAGCTAGCGACCTAACGCGCCCACGCCTTAGATTATAGTAACCTACTATTAGTTACCTAGCTATATCTACTTCTTTTTACTATATTCTTCTAAGCCTATAATAACTAACTATAATAAAAGTTTACCTATTATAAAGCTAGTCTTATTAAAATTATAGATATTATCGTCTATAATACCCTACTTCTACTTTATTAACTTAACTAGATTAAACTAGCGCTAGATAGTGTTACGATATGTCCGGAGACACCTTGTGTCCCCAGACACGAACCAGTCTCCAGACAAGATACAGTCCCCAGACAAGAAGCTGTCTCTAGAATAAGCTAAGTCTCCAGACTAAGAGCAGTCTCCAGACACACACTAGTACCTAGACTATAACATATCTCTAGACTACGCGCTAGCACTTATATATATTCGGTTATTTAGGAGCTAGTAGAAAAGATGCTAGAAATAAAAGCATCACGTGACGTGCTTAGTAATTAGTATTACTTAGCACTACTAAGCAACTAAGCACTCTACATATCGACCTACAACCTACTTAGTAATTAGTATTGCTTAGCACTACTAAGTAACTAAGTATACTACATAGAGGACTAGTATATAGTAATAGATATCGAACCCTTATAGCTCGATGTGTTTAACTTAAGTTACGAGTATAAGTATAATATATAAGTTACTTAAGAACCTTTGTTTATAACATATTGTTATTTTATCCGCGAAAACCAACCTCTAGAGTTCTTGACAGCAGAAGTCTTATATTACTTCTATCAAGGCCCTTACTCTTAACAGATAGCCGCTAGGTCCTTATAGGTGGCTCGCTGGTGATTATAGGGATGGCTCTAGCGCGTATAGAGCTTAGGGGTTCTTTTAATAAAGTTATTAACCTAGTTCTTACTAATAGGGTTACTATTCTACTTATATAGTAGTTTATTAGCTATTACGTGAATATTAGCCTTTATAGGCGTAAATCCTCGCGTAGACTCTTTAAGAATACACTTAACTATAGCCTCCTCTTCTAGCTTATTTAGACGCTTCAAATTCGCTTTATAGTCGTGTTAAGAGCGTCTTCTAGCGCGTCTATAAGATAAAGTTCTTTAAGGCACGTTATAGATAGAGGTAGCACGTCTTTAACTTTAAATATATTATAAATAGATATTAAAAAGAGTAAGCTGAAGATCTAATTTAGGATAGATTGATAGATGTTGACGTTGTTAAGATATGACGTGTTGTAGTGTCGACGTCGACGCGCTGGTGGGGCGTGAGCCGCTCGCTTGTGAACCACGTTAGTGATCTAAATTAATCCTTGATTAGAAAAACCCCTCACAGTCTGACAACTTTATCCGCGAAAACTAACCTCTAGAGTCTTAACACCAGTAATCTTATATTACTTCCACTCAAGATTTTCACTCTTAACAGCGATCTACGATAGATTGCTATTAAAGTTGGCTTAAAGCAGACCCTATTCTAAGAATACTAGCGAAGTAAACGTATAAAAGAATACTCATATTAGCACTTTCCTCTATACTTAACCCTAAATAGTATTAGAATAAGAGATCAATAGTATAACTACTCATAACTTTAGTCACTCAATTTTCAACCGTTAGGATTGATTCCCAAGAGGGGCGACAAAGCCCACCGCCTGGGTTATCATGTGCCTAGTCTTTAATCCTAATTCAACCTTAAGTAATCCTAATATGGCTGTATATGGATATAATGTAGTGCGCAAGTAGGTATAACTACTATAGACCTTTGTATATACTTGTATGTACTACTACATATTATGTATAATTGAGTAAACCTAACGAATTGGGGATTCTAAGTTATAAATTATGTAAATTAAAGTAAAGTAGTGCAGAGTAATATTAAAATACTGCTACGAAGTTCAGAATTCGAAGAAAGGTTGTTGTCAGACTGTGAAGGGTTTTTCTGATCAAGGATTGATTTGGATCACTGTGATAAAAGACTGTGATAATTGATCGTGGAATTGGAATGTATTGATTTCTCTGTCCTGTGTTCTCTGTAGGGGCGCGAGGACGCGCCCCTTATGAGAGCTATCGCTATTGCTTTTTTGTATCAGGTAGGCCGCTGAGTATCAGCCTCGCCTAGGGGTGGGCCTTGGCGATCAGCCCTGATTGGTTGAGATCACAGAATCCTGGTGCTCGAGTCCGCACCCGGATTCTGCCACTTATCTAACAGTAGTATAATATCTCGGAAAAGAGTGTATATATTGACTAAGACCCCTCTAACCTACCCCCTACCTTCTGAGCTTCGTGATCTTACGAAGAGTTGCTAATAATAACTAGAATCGAAAAAGCTCCCATATTCCTACGCCGCTGTAACTTCTATTCTGCGACCCTGAGAGTGATCCCTCTACCGAAGCGATGTAACGCGCGTAGTTGCTGAATTCAATCTGAGGAGCTCCAGTAGTAACGTTCGCCGTCAAGACATCTCCATCATCTAGCTTATAGTATACTTCCAACCCCTGTGCTCTTCCGGTCGTGTTTGTAGGTGGATAGGCACTGTTTGCACCCCACGGCCTAACGGAGTGTCGGCCTTCCGCACAACTCGCGAGCTGTAAGACACCGTTCTTTGACACGTATCCAGAAGTGTATTCGTGACCATCGCGCAGCATCGCATCGAACCAGACAAGCGTATAAGGCCCAACGATCGCATGACCCCAATACCAGTTTTGCACGATTGATGCGAACGGTACGTCACCCCAATTCTTATCGTGGTATCCGACACCATTGTATTGTATCTCTTCGCCGCGGAGAGTAAGGGAGACGGCGGCATGTGCACCAGGCAAGATGTTCGCCCAACCAACGTGCGGTGTTATAAGCTCGGTTTCACCGGCAGACGAGTTCGTGCCACAGGGAAGGTGACCTGGTGCGGTCTAGATGTTCCATGTCAGTCTCGACTTCTATCTTCCAATATTCGCATCAAAGGGTCTGTTTGACTTACACTTTCAAAGGTGATGCTACCGAAGATTTCATGCTCAGCATCATTGATCGAGATCGTATACTTTGTCCCACCCTCAGTACCAGCGAACCGGAAACCAGTCGTCTCCCAGTCGCCGTAAATCGAATTTTCAGAAGTATTGATCACTGCGCTTGCATTCGCAGATGCATCCGATTGTATGTTGTATACAGTACCGTTCTTCATCGTGCCAGTTACCTGCACAGATAGAGTGTTCTCGGTCGTCACATTACCAAGGAAACCGGTAGGGCCGCGTTCGAAGAAGACTACTGTGATCGTCTCGTTGGCGGACGAGGTCGAAGCAACGTCAAAGTACCACCTAGAAGTCCGAGCATTAACAAGCGGTCTTGCGAGGATCCTCGTGGAAGGTCTCAACAGGGGCTTCAACTGACCAGTCAAATGTGGAAGCGTTGACGCCTGGGGATATTCTTGGTCTGTCAATGTTTTCACCAGTTGACACAAATTGTGCGGATATTGGGCCATCGTGCAGCTTGTTGGGGAAGTAGGAAGTGCTAGAAGCTGCATTCGCTGAGAGGCAGAGAGTAAACGAAGCAAAGAGAAGTGACTTGGAGCGCATGATGATAGAAACTGTATGAATAATGCAGGAAAAGCTGAAATTGGCGTAATAGGATGAGGAGGTACTCAGGTTTCTCCGCTCATCCTTTATATGGGAGTTCTAAGTTACTAAAAATGAGATGTGAACTTAGTCCGAATGAAGCTAGCAATGTGCAGAGTCGTGAGGACCAACACGACAACGTTGAGGCCCCCATCGCACGCGTCGCAGTGCTGAACCTCTACACAGCCACCTAACGGCGGCTTAGAGAGAGAAGTGATCCGATTAAGTATGGTGTTGCTCGATGATTGCGTGGGCAACTACTAAGCTATGGCTGTGGGCCTTAGTGTGGAAGTGGTGACCAGAGCGTTGACCGCATCCGGTAAAGTACCCGCCCAAGTGAGATTGAATCTGTCGGTTCGAAGGCACAGTCTATCACACATTCCATACTGCATGGATTCGGACGAACAGGTATTATTGGACAAGGAGATGATTGGACACGTCGGGAAGTGATGTCAGATTCTTTGTTACATCCCAGGGTAATGATCTTGCACATTCAAACGCACATCAGCGAAGGCTTAGCAAGAGGCGCCGAGCGATCTCTATACGATCTGCAAAGTTGTGGTTACTGTCCAAGATTAGAAGTCGGCTTTGGAGAAGAAGCTGGCTATGGCGGTCATTGCTGTCGCAAGCACACCTGTCTTGAGGAAATAGGTTAGCTACAGCGTTCTCGGAGGACCATTCAACGTCGGAGTCCTTGGAAACAAGTAGAGTGTTTTGTATATTCTATTTTTGGTTAGAATTACGAACGCTTAGTGTTCGTATGGACGTCGTACCCCGGCAGTGCCATTCTATGTACTGCATGTTGCCCTGAAGGCTGTCCGTGATATAAAGCGTTTTGTTCTCTTGGTTGCGAACGCGGGTCGCCCTCAGTCTACATTGAGGCTCGAGTTATAAGAACTACCTATGATTGCATTCGTATCATTCAAATGTGAGGGGAACCCCATTAGTCCAATCATGTTCAGTATGATCTTCCAGGCTGGAGGAGGTTGTTGCGAGGGCTCGTTGGTTTTGGTGACGCGTGTTTGGACGAAAGGCAACCCCCCGATCGTTTTCGAAGGTGCGGTCCATCCTTCATGCATCGAAACGGGATGGATAATGAGATGCATTATCTACGATCGCGAGAGTGGACTCGAGGAGTCCTCCGCCTCCAACATCGAGGTCACCGATGTGCGCACACTCCTCCGTTGTACCGCGGTGGCTTCTGCTGCGTCCTTCTGCTCCCTTTCTCGAGAGTTTTGCTTGCCACCTGACCCCAGAATACTCTCGCATGAGAGTCTGAGGATGTCCAAGGACCAATGCACCCCATTTGCGCCCTTCGAGGATGTTTCCCTCGCTGTACAGTCGATGCCGTGTAGATGCCGCACTATCGAGTATCCGCAGAAGTAACCGTCGTATGGGTGCGGTACCCCACAGACGTCTTACACATACCTGCATGGTCCGAGACGAGGCGTGGTGATTCCATCACGAAGATTCGCTCTCTATACAATTTCTCGCCAGTCCTCACCCACCTTTGGACCCCACATTCGCGATCTTGCGCCTCTGACGAAGCACATTGATAATGATGTGCTCATACCCATCCTCGAAGCGTGCACGAGAGGTGCTTCGCTGCGTTGACAGCATGCCCTGAAGCACGAGACGGAAATGATGGGGTTGTTCGAGACCCCGATGCCCGTAGGTTTGACCTAGCCCGAGTGATCTGCCAGATAACTGGTAATACGAAAGTGTGTGATGGAACTTCGCTAAGAATATTAGGATAGACAATATTCAGTGGATATTGACTAAGGGTCCGTGCGAGATGCCCTGAGTATTGGGACTAAGGCGAATTAGGAAGACCTAAGTATTGTCCTGAGTATTGTCCTGGGTATTGAGGGTTGCCCTGGGTATTGTCCTGATGTCAGACTGTGAAGGGTTTTTCTGATCAAGGATTGATTTAGATCACTGTGATAAAAGACTATGATAAAAATGATAGGAAGAAACTAATAGTATTAATTACTCTAATCTCTATCTATAGGGGCGCGAGTCCACACCCCCTTATAAGAGCTATCGCTATTACTTTTTATATTAAGTAGGCCGCTAAGTATTAGCCTCGCCTAGAGGTAGGCCTTAGCGATTAGCCCTAATTAGTCAAGATTATAGAATCTAAGTGCTTAATTATATCTAGATACTATTACTTATCTAATATACCCCCTTAGCTTAGAACTAATTAGGATTATAAGCTAGACTATTAGTTAGTTAAACTACTAGACGCTTAATTTAATTTTAGATTTCAAGTAGAGCTCCTCTTTAGGTTACTTCTTAAGGTTAACTCTCTATTAGCCCTAGTTAAATTAGAAATAGCTACTACTAGTTTACTAAGAGAGTCTTAGTAAGTCTTTCTACTATTATTTTTAATAAATAGGTGTAAGTAACTTTAATCTATCTACTAGTAACTTCTTATCTTAGCTAGTAGTTATAGATATCTACGTATTAAAGCTTAGTCTAGAGTCTTAATATCTTCTAAATAACTAGCTAGATAGTTTATTAGTTATCATACTAGATTTTGATCTAATCTAGTAGATTAACCTTAAGTTCTTTAATTAGTCTTAATATAAAAATAGCTTCTTTAGCTACTTATAATAGGGCTAAAAGTTTAGCCTTAGTAATAGATATAATAACTATATCTTACTTACTTACTCACTAGGCGATTAGTCTACTAAAGAGCTTAATTATATAGCCTTAAGAGCTTTTATAATTTAGAATATTATTAGTAAAAGAAATATTACTAGCTACTTATAAAGAATTACCTAATCTTAACTATAGTACTAGGTGCTTAGTTTCTTTAAGATAGAGTAGCACTTAATCTATAGCCCTCTAGTGTTCTTAGCTAGGATTAGAGAGAAATCTAGCTAGGCGGGATATTATAAAGGTAATATCTAGCCAAGTATTACCTACTATATAGAGTAGAGATCTAATTTTACGCTAATATTTATTAATTTCTAGTAAAGTAGCTAGCCTATCTTATAGTTTTAACTTAGTACTATCTATTAGAGTATTATACTAGATAGTCTAATCTTTAGCTAGTTAGCTAATCTTCTTATAGTAGGCACTTTAGGATAGATAAATAAATTAATTTTCTTAATTTCTCTTTACTTTAATCTTAAGAAACTACTAGATATTATCTCTACTAGTTATTAAGTAAATCTTTTTAAAATCTTTTACTAGTGTATTAGTCTTATATTATTAAGTCTAATTATAGGCTATATTAAAATTATCTATATAGAAGAAGATTAGAATACTATCCTTAATTATATAGTATAGCTTATAGGGTATAGTCTAAAACTTAAGCTTAGTAAGCGTCGCTATAAAGTCTCGTTACTATAACGCTAGCGATATCTATAGCCTATAGAGTGCCTTTGTTAAGAGTAAGGGCCTTGATAGAAGTAATATAAGACTTCTGCTGTCAAGAACTCTAGAGGTTAGTTTTCGTGAATGAAACAACAATATGTTATAAATAAAGGTTCTTAAGTAACTTATATATTATACTTATACTTATAACTTAAGTTAAATATATTAAGCTATAAGGGTTCGATATCTATTACTATATACTAGTCCTCTATACAGTATACTTAGTTACTTAGTAGTGCTAAGTAATACTAATCACTAAGTAGGTTGTAGGTCGATATATAGAGTGCTTAGTTGCTTAGTAGTACTAAGTAATACTGATCACTAAGCACGTCACGTAATACTTTTATTTCCAATATCTTTTCTACTAGCTCCTAAATAACTAAATATATATAAGTGCTAGCGCGTAGTCTAGAGACATATTATAGTCTAGGTACTAGTGTGTGTCTAGAGACTACTCTTAGTCTAGAGACTTGGCTTGTTCTAGAGATAGCTTCTTATCTAGGGACTATATCTTGTCTAGAGACTAGTTCGTGTCTAGGGACACAAGGTGTCTCCAGACATATCGTAACACCATCTCCCCCCTACTAGGGTTCGTCCTCGAGCCCGTTAAGTAGGGTGTCCGTAGTAGTAGGGTCCCATATTTAGGCGTTCGTTATATGACCACTTATCATAGCTTATAACTAGTATTTGCCCCCCATCATAAGTAGTGTTAGCCAACGTTCGTTTATTATACCCAAACAACTATCTTTATCTAGTACCATTTATTATTAAAATCTCGTAGAATTTATTAAGTCCTTTAGAAAAGTTATAGTGCAAAAGTATTCTACGTGTACAAAGAATAGTTAGGTGTATAAAGTGCATACTCGTTCTAGAAAATACAGCGAGTATCTTCGTTAAGGTCAACGATGCGACGTCCGTGTTACGGAGTCTAAGTTCAAGCGCTTAGCTACTAAAAAAGAGAAATTAGAAAGCCGTATTAAAGAGAGTCGCGAGGCGCAGGATGCTGCGATAAAGGCGCACGAGGCTGCCTTAGAGCAGTTACGGGTTCACAGGGCTCGTGAACAGCGGTTGCGTCTATAGATAGATTTGTTAGAGAAGCGTATAGAAGAGGCGATTGCTGTAGAGAGTCGAGAGCTTAAAGAGTTAGAATATGAGGAGGTTATAGAGTTCGGCGAGTCTAATTCTTCGATTTATTTGTCTCCTAGTACCTAGGGCGCTTTTAAGGGTCTCCCTTTAGACTACTAGGAACCCCTAGATTTAAGTTCGCTTATTAGTAGTACTAAGTTAGACGTTAGTGGCAGTTTGTAAGGTTTATTTCTTATTCCTATATATTTTCGCTATTTAGGTAACCTAACTACTTAACTAGGTACTTAGTTTTATTACGTGTAGTTCGGTGCGCTAGGATTTTCTTAACTTCAAATTCATCTTCTTCTTCTAGTTCGAAATGAAATATTTTTTATAATAGTGTTTCTAGGTCTACTAGTTTTAATAGTTTTATATAAAACCTTAGGTGTATCTTTATATCTAGTGGTAGATCTAATATATATATAATAGGTCCGTTTTATACAGAAATTAAAAATAGTCTAATATAAATGTTATTAAGTCCCTTACTTAGTCGTGTCGTGCGAAGGTTTTTGGTTAACAAATACACTTTATCCCCCTTCTTTAGCTAAGGTGCTAATTTTCTTTTCTTGTTGATATATAAGATACTTTATTATTATACTTTTTTAAGTGATTTTCGTAATTATTCATATATTTTCTTCATTTCTCTAGCTATTGTAATAGCTGCTTTTATTTTCAAACTTAGTAATGTCCTAGTAAAGAGGTTTAGGTGTTTCCTATAGTTCGCGTAAAACGGTGTTTATTTTGTTAATTCTAATACTTTGTTATTATATGCCAACTATGCTATTGGTAGTAGCCGTAGCTAGTTACTTTGCTAATTATTATAATATATTCTGAGATATATTTTCATCATACGATTTATTCTTTCTATTTATCTATTAGTTTCCGGGTGGTATGCTATAAATAGCTTCCTTTTAGTTCCTATTTCTACTATAAGTGTGGTCTAGAAATTTGATATGAATAGCTTATCTCTATCACTAATAATTAATCTTAGTATTCCGAAATGTCTAATAATTCTATCAATAAAGATATATGCGAGTTGCGTTGCCGTGTAGTCTTTTCTAAATAGTATGTATATAGCATATTTAATAAGAAGTTCTACTATGACTAGTATGGCGTTATAGATAATTTTGGTGATAGGGTCTCTTAAATTAGGTAGTCCTATAATAAAATCTATTAATAGATTAGTCTATAGTTCTTCTAGTAATTCTTATACTTGCATTTCGCCGTATAGTGCGTGCGTGCTGTGTTTATTCTTTTAGCATTATTCACATTTGGCGATAAAGCTTGCGACCTTATCTTTTATTTTACTAAATTTATAATTTCGTCGTATTAGTTCCATTATTCTGGCGATTCCTAGGTGTCTATGTATAGGATCGTCGTAGTGTTATTAAATAATTTCTTCTTACTAGTCTTCTAGTACGTCGTTACCAATTCTAAAGACTCCGTTAAGTATTACTATAGGTTCTAGTGATCCGTCTTTATTTTCCTTAAGTAAGATTCCTATAATAACTTCCTTTTCTCCTATAATGTCACTTCTTCGGCTGAGAGCGTCGGCTCTACTATTTTCTTTTCCTAGGGTGTATATTATTTTAAACTTAAATTATCCTAGTTTCTCTAACTATTATGTGTGCCGTAGTGTGAGAATCTTAGTTATAGTAAAGGTTCTTAAGTTCTTATAGTCCGTATAGACGGTGAGTTCTAAATAACTAAGTGCGTATACTCTCTAATATAAGAGGCATTTTACTATAGCTAGTAGTTCCTTTGTAAGCAGTTGTGGGTGTATGAAGTATTGTCTATTGTAGTACATGATGCTAAGAGCAAGTTTAAATACAGTATTATTAGTCAGTGGGTAACCACGTGACTATACATGGTACTTCTAGGCTTACACACCTCCCTCAGGTTCGAACGCATGTTGAAGCTGATATGATCATAGGCCACCCCCTGCTCTGTATACGAGTAGGGCCGCTTGCATGACTGCGGTGGGTAGCCGCGTGTATTGAAGCAGTGCCAGGTGGGGATCGTCCGCCGTCGCGGTGTAGGTGGACCTCGCTCTATACTATGGGCGTCCCCAGTAGTCGGACGTCTCCTAGAGCTAGCACTGAGGTCCTGACTGCTTCTTGTTCTTGTGTGGAGTTTGGTAGTGTGCCTTGATATTAAAAGAAAGAGCTTTGTGAGCGTACAGCCTCGTTAAACCTGTAAAAACCGTATAGGAAAAACCAGGAAGAGTACTGCACTATATAGCTGTAGCTAGTGTAGTAGGAAATATATTAAAATGTAAGAGTGATACCCAATTTTCGTGTTTCTGACGAGGCAGTAGTTTGGTAAGTCCATCAGCGGGTTGAACGCTAGTTGGTATATATGTGAGGTTGAAGTTGTGAGCTTGTGTTTCTTGACGGAGCCAGTGATGATGTATGTCGACGTGCCTAAGCGACGTCTTGAGTCGTGGTGTAGCTGCAGTAATTAGCCGTATTGTCTGTTGGTTGTCGCAGTATAGTATCTGCTTATTGTCTGGATCAAATTCAATCTCCTTGAATAGTCTCCACCACCATAGCAGCTCTGTGCCTGCAGACGAGGCGGCGATCAGTTCAGCTTCAGTGGTTGATTTTGTGACACATCGTTGCAGTGTAGCCTTCCAGTCAATAGGGCCGCCAAATAGGAAGAAGATGTAGCCTTGCGAGCTCTTCCTTGTGGCCTTATGGTCTGCGTACGAGGCATCTGTAGCACCGTAGAAGTCTGGTTCTTGATAATCTTCGATGTGCGCTATGTCGGTAGAGATAGAGGCATTATAGTATAGTGCTCGATCCTTGGTAGAGTATAGATAGCTAAGTGCGTGGTAAGCAGCATTGATATGGTATTGTGAAGGATTTGTAAGGAATTCAGCTAGCTTTGAATGCGCTTTTGATACATCAGGTCGTGTAGCAGTTGCAACGTAGCCGATTGATCCAACTAGCTGCGCGTATCTGTGTATATTCGCGTCATTTCTTGGCTGGTCTGAGGGGAGTAGTTCCTCGAGAGGAAGAGGAGTAGCTGGAGGCCGCTTGGACGACTTTAGTGATGGATATTTGGCGCTGAGCTTGTTGAGATAGGCTGACTGCGATAGCCAGATAGATCCTATTGATCTGTCGCGGTGTGTTTGTATTCCACAGAAGGTGGATAGTTCTCCAAGCGATCGGATCTCATATTGACGTAGTAGCTTACGCTCAAAGTCGTCAAGTGCTGCTGTATGGGCTGGACGCGCGAGTACAACTATATCATCAACATAAAAGAAGACAATAAGCTTTTCATTGCGCCAAAGACAAGGTGCCTCCTTAACTTCTTAAAGACCTAGCTCTTTAAGCGTCTTTGTGAGCTCTTTGTACCATAGTAGTGGTGAGGCCTTAAGGCCATAGAGAGCTCTGCGTAGTTTCCACAGATGCTCGGGATCAGAGAAGCCTTCTAGCGGGTAACAGTAAACAGGTGTATTAAGTTGAGCATTAGTAAATGCGTTGACAGCGTCGTACTGTCGTATTTCGAGGTTGAAGTACGCTGCGATAGCCATAAGTCCTCGAAAGATGCGAGTAGCTAGGGTCGCGGCGTATGTGTCTTCGGCTGTAGCCTGAAGATCGCCTCGTACACATATTCTAGCTTTGTATTTTACCAAGTATCCCTCGTTGTCAAGCTTGTATTTGAAGACCCAGATTAGCGGTAGGACTTCGTGGTCTTGAGCGTTGAAATCCTTCCAAGGGATAGTTCGATAGGTGTCCTTGCGCTTAATATTGGATATCTCACGTTGCATTGCTGCTACGAAGCCTTGCTTATGGACGGTAGGGAGTCTCATGATATCCTTATAGTAGCGTGGCTCAGGAGGCAGCGCTGAATGGTGGAATCGCGTCTTAGGCGCTGTGACAGATGCTGCTACAAATGTAGACCAATATTTACGGACGAAGAAGCTGCTGCTTTTGCGTGTAGGCTTCCTAGATCTTGCTGCTCCTTCTGGCAATATATGTGAATAGCGTAGGTTGCTGTCAATAAGTTCGCGATTTGCTGCAGCGTTTGTGTCCACTAATTCTTCTATTGAGTCGCGTCGTTTCCGTTTTCTTAATGGCTGTGTCTCTTAAGTAGGTGTAGAGCTACGGGCGACTATAGTTGGAGACACCTGGTGGTGCTCTGAACGATTATCTGGTTCTGGAGTAGCTGTAATGGCTGGCGTAGGCAAAGATTGGTGGCCTGCGTCATGATCCTTATGCGATTTTTCGGTGTTCTGCCTGGACGATGTTGGCATGTCCTGGCTAGCTGCAGTTGCAGTACTTTCATCTTCTTCTGAAGATTCTCCTGGGTCCTGTAGTGGTGGCAGGTGGATTGTATGTATGATTTCTGCCACCTCTTCGCCTAGTAGAAGTGGATCTTAATCGTCATATACTTGATAGAATATGTCCTCTTTGAACGTCACATCGCGTGTCCGGATCACTTTGCCCTAATGTGCTCTACTTTTTGCTTTTGGTATCCAGACTCTATAGATATTTGAGGCATCATAGCCAACTAGGTAGCCTATGAGAGCACGAGGAGTGAGCTTATCGCCTCGTGGTATTTGTGTTCGCAGCGTATATACTCTACAGCCATATACTTTGAGATGAGCTATTGAAGGCTTCTTGTAGTACGCCATCTCAAATGGAGTTTTCCAGCTGATTGATCGCGTAGGCGTGCGATTGAGTAGATAGCCTGCAGTGACATATGCCTCTGGAGCAAGATATAGGGGCAGTTTTGAAGTGCTTAGCATAGATCGCGTGGAGTCGATTAGTGTCTTTCCTGATCTTTCTGCAGAGCCGTTCTGCTCTTTAGTATGTGGAGCTCTAATTTGGAATCTAATACCTTCTTCTTGACAGTATGCTCGCGCTGAGTCGTCTGTTAGTCCATAGCCTCGTTCATCGTCGGCTATTATGAACGTGACAGTAGTATTGAACTCCCGTTTTATCGTACGATCTAATCGAGTGATCACTTTAAGCAGCGTTTCCTTGTCGCGTTTTAGAATTGAGTATACGAAGTTGAACTTGGTGTATAGGTCAAAGGCATGGAATATGTATCGATGTCCATTGTAGCCTATAATGTCGAGCTTGATAATGTCAATTGCAACTGTCTCAAATGGGCGAGATGCGCCAATCTCGTGTCCCATGCGACGAGAGATGATCTGATGGGCTTTGTTCTGTGAGCATTCTTCGCAGTCGATCGTGCGTGGTGCTATGCCGGCAGGTAGCTGCTGAATGCCCCGAACGTTTTCTGCTAGGTGATCGATAGCATCACTGCCCGCATGTGCCATTAGGACATGAAGCTGAGGCTTGGTGAGCACTCTAGGTTTGAGAGGTTGAGCTGAGTACTGAGGCCTGCGTTGATTGGTTGCGAAGGCTGCATGTTGAGTAGATTGGATTGGTGGAGGCTGAGTACGATGCACTACTAGCCAATGGCCTCCTAGACGAGTAAGACTTGCAGCGTCTTCACGAGTGTTGTTGACAGCTCTATAAAGGACGTTTCTTCCTGAGTCGAAGTGGATATTTGATGAGGATAGGCGCGATAGGGAGACTAGGCTCGTGAAGAAGGATTGGATTAGAGCCACATGCTTGAGCGTTGTTGTCTTGATACCACTTGGTGTCGATAGAGGCAGCTTAACTTCACCCCATGCCTCTATCTTCGTCTCAGTTCCTCCTGCAAGGACGACATCGTCGTCAGCTGCTGGAGCTTTCCAATCAAACTCTGCAGGGTTATTGCAGATGTGAATGTCGGTGGCTGGATCTAGCGTCCATGAGTGGACGAGTGGATACTGTTGAGACAGTCTTTGATTATTGAACGCGGAAGAGAAGACGGCATATGCTTCGTGCGGGGAATGACCAGCTAGTGGGTCTCCTGCGTCAATTTCTATCGAATCGGAGTCTGACGCTTTATTATGCTTGCTGCCGTCCCTAGTCTTATACTTCTTAAAGCGTCGGTTCTTCTCCCAAATCTTGTTTAGTACTCCACGGCTATCCTTAGCTTCAAAGTCAGCAATCTTCTTGGCTTTTTCAGGGTCTACGGCGAATCCTCGTTGCTGGAGTGCTGTATCGATGTACGGGCATTGACCCCAGAAGTGACTGTCGCCACATAGGCAGGGCTTTGTTGGCTTAGTTGCTTCGTCTCTTGATCGTTTCTTGTTAACATATGGAGACGGCTGGCCACTTATCGTCGCTCCAAAGGCACCTCCATGGATATTCGCCTTTCTTGAGTAGGTAGTACGGTAATAGCGCAGGTACTCGGCAAGAACAGTAGGAAGTTGAGACTGATGGGGTATTGGCTTGCTGCGATCTGAGTTCCAGTTTTCCTCAGCTTTGAATATGTCGAGCGACGCGCTGGCGGCGTATGCGGCATCAACTTGCTTAATGGCGCGAAGAAGATCTTTGTGTGCTCTGAATCCGTGTACTTCAGGTAGGTCAAGTTGCTTTGCTCTACTATATGCAGTAAGGAACTCGCTGCACCAGTCTTCGGCATTTGACCGTCTAGCATGAAGAACCTTTGCTGCTTCATAGTCTTTCTGCACTCGATACTCCATATCAGAGGTGGTAGGAGAGTAGAGTTCTTGTAGCGTCTTGATTTGGTCGTAGACTGTTGCCTTGTCTTTGATATGATATAGCAGCTCCTGTTGAATTATCTTAGTAATGTGAGCTTCAACTTGGCCCAACTTATCTCGAAGACGTCTGTATTCTTTGATTTCTTTGTAGTAACTACTGCGGTCTTGGTTGTACTGCAGTAAGTCTTGTTGAGACGGCAGAGTTGCAGGCGATCCATCCGCGTCGACGGCAGGCACTGGCCTGGCAGGCTCGACAGGTTTTTGTAGAGGATTAGGTGGCTGGTTAGGATTGATATATTCCCAAACATCTCCTGCTTCGGCAATGCGTTTGACAATAAAGAACCAAAGCTCCCAATTGCGTTGTCCTTGAAGGATGATGTCCGAACGAGCTGCGTGCGTCGACATGATAGTATAGGTAGGTAGGTAGTCAATTAATTGAGGAAATATGCGGATTAGGCCGGGCTCATAACTGTAAGCAGTTGTGGGTGTATGAAGTATTGTCTATTGTAGTACATGATGCTAAGAGCAAGTTTAAATACAGTATTATTAGTCAGTGGGTAACCACGTGACTATACATGGTACTTCTAGGCTTACATCCTTATCGTAGATTTCGTATCGTTTTTATTCCTTCGAGAGTTTCTTTAAATAGTATGCAATAGGGTGCCATTTTCTATTAATAAGTATACTTACGCATCCTCCTAGTGCGTGGTCTAATACGTCTATTTCAATTTTCATGGGTACTCCTAGTATCAATATCCTAAAGCATAGCGGCGTTGTGCATACTATCTTAATTGCCTGAAACGCGTTTTCGGCTTTCTCGTCCTAGTTCTATTTTATATTTTTCTTAGTAAGTTCTATTAAAGGTGCTGCGATTTTAGAATAATTTTTAATAAATGTCTAGTTAAAGTTTACTAGTCCTAAGAAGGATTATATATCTAGAACTATTTTTAGCGTTTTCTAGTTTTAAATAGCTTCGATCTTTTTATTACTTATTTAAATCCTATCGGCTCCTACTACATATCCTAGGAAGCTAACTTGAGTTTTGTAGAATTTACATTTCTTTAATTTAAGTCGTAGGTCGTGTTAATCTAGTGCTTCTAGAACTTTTTTAACGTATTCTTCGTGTTCTTTTTTATTATTAGAATATACTAGAATGTTATCTAGGTAGGCGATAATAAAGATATCTAGGTATTCCTAAAGAATATTATTAATAAGTCTTTAAAATGTGGCTAGTGCGTTCGTAAGTCTAAACGGCATAACTATATATTCGTAATATCTATAGCGGCATCTAAATGCTATTTTCTATTCTTCGCCTTCGGTAATTCTAATAAGGTGATATCCTTCTCTTAGGTCTAACGCTGTGAAGATTTTAGCGTTTCTTAGTTAATCTTAAAGTTCTCCTATATTAGGTAGTGGGTATCTATCCTTAATAGTGATATCGTTAAGTTATCTAAAGTCGACGCATAATCGGTCTATTCTATCTTTCTTTAGTACAAATATAATTAGGTATCCTACTAGTGATTTTAATTCCTATATATATCCTTTAGCTAAGTTCTTATTAAGGTATTCTCGTAGTACCATAAGTTCTTATTCTATAAGTTTATAGATTAGGCTAAAAGTAGGGTATTCTCCTTCTTATATTTTTATTTTATGATCCTAACTCTAATATTTTAGTAACGCTTTTTTATCTACCGCTTCCTAAAATAGATACTTATATCCTTAATATTATTTAGGGATTTCTAGAGTTACGCTCTTCTCCTTTTCTCTAGCTTCGTGATCTATTAGCCTAGTTTTGGTATCTACTAAGTTTAGCTTCCTACTCTAGGAACTACCCTTTAAGTACGCTCGTATTTCTACGTTATTACACTATCTAGTAATATTACTCTCATCTACTATTAAACTCTATTAATACGTAGGTTGGCTTATAGTTGCGCCTACTCCGCAGTACTTAAATTAGAACACTTTCGACGTCTAGTCGATCCGCGGGTTATATTCTTATAGCTATAGGAGTCCTAGTATAACGTCGTGGATAGCTACTCTAAGAACGTCTAGGTCTATTTTCTCCTTATACTTCTAGATGCTAAGTGTCACTTGTCTAACCTCTTCTGTGATTTCGTTTCTATTTAGTATTAGTTCGCCGCTAGCGATATATAGTGGGTATGGCTCTTATTTCCGCTGCTTCTAGAGTCTAGCTCTTTCTATAGCGTACGCTAAAACGTAATTTGCCTATAATCCTAAGTCTACTAATACCTATATCCTTATTCTGTTAAGCTTTACTATAAGCTTAATCAATCCTAGGGAGTTTACTAAGTTAATTTCCCTAGAGGGGCCGTGCTCTTATAGTGCTGGCCTAAAAAAGACTGTAATTCGATGAATCTATTAGATTCCTTTTCTTCCTAATATTTATTATAATTTTCTGCTAAGTATATATACTATAATAGTTGGTTGCATACTTATTTTATTCCTCTTATAGTGTGGAGAGTGTATATAGTTTATCAGTCTACTACTTCTTTTAGGCTATTTCGTGTTGGAAAATATACTTATACGCGCTTATCCTATAGGTGTCTTAGGCATTCTACGTCTTTGCATCCTAACTATTATTTTCTATAAGTGGGGTATCCCAGTACGTGCTTTAGGTCCCATTCTAAATTTCGCTTAACATTATAGTGTGGTAGGCAGTAGCTATAAATATATCCTATCTAGTGGATAAGGGTATGTTTCTTATTTCTTACATCATACTAGTATAGGCTAAGTGCGTACTAGTTATCGCGTGTCCAGTTAGCGTGCGCTTATTCTGCCTATTAGGGTTTATCCAATTTCTTAATTAGTATAGCGTTACCCTTTAGTCGTTCGACATTGGCGGTGATATGTATATAGGATGGTAGGAATTCTTTAGTTTTAATTTCGTAGAAGTTGATATCCAATCATAAGTTCTATAGGTCTAGGTATATCGTGAGTAGTACTCCTAGCTAATCATAGTTATACTTAGTGTTGTTTCTACTAAGTAGTCTTTCTAGTTAGTTAATTATTATTTCAATATATTAAGGGTTGTCTTAGTTATAGAGTTCCTTTAGTTGCGATAATACGCTTTCGTAGGGTGTAGGTAGCTAGTGGTTGTTCTTAAACCGCGCCATCTTTTCATGCTTTGTGCTGCCCTTCTAAGGTTCTTCCTCTTTAGCGGGTGTCTCGTATTCCTCGTCGCTTTAAGGTTCCTAATCTATTTCCTTATCTAGCGTCTCTAGGGCTGTAATAGTAATATCTTTAAATCCCTTAAGAAGCTATTCTCCTTTAGATGTTATAATCTTAGGTTAATAGATAATATTCTATTCTTTATTATCGTTAAGTTCTAAGTTTCTTTAGAGTACGTTAAGCTATTATTTAACTTTATTAGTATTCTTACTTTAATAGTCACGTGCTATATAGCCTTCCTTGCTATAATTATAGTAGTTAAACTTCTTCTTATTCTTATATTCTATATTAGGCTTACCTTATACCTTATCTTTATTAATATTATCTAAGTACATAGGTTCTACACTATATCCTTAGTAGGCTCCTAGAATTGTAGGTGTATTGCCTCGTCGTTTTCCCATGTTAGGGTTAAACCAGCGCTGTTAATAGCGTGGCCGTTCATTTAGAGTTCCCTTGACGTGTATTCCTTTACTAAAATGTCGTTCTTCCAACACAAGTTCATATAATTCATTATTAAGTCTAATTGCCTTAGTTTATAGTTTGGCAAGAGTCGTGGTTGCTGCGCCAGATCTTATGAGTTCCTTGCGCATAGCAGGCTTCAAGCCTTGCTTATACATACGCATAAGAGCATTATTATCCTAATTAATCCTAGCAGCGTACTACTAGAAGAGTATCGTGTAGTCGGCGGTAGAATAGGTTTGACGTAGATTCTAGATTTTCTATTCCGCGACGACTAATTCCTTAAATAGCGAGAAGTTTTGTCGCATCTTAGTTTTAAATATATCCTAGTCTTTAACTAGATTGGTGTTATTAGCATCTATAATAGAATCGTCTATGTAGTGTTAGATGATAGGGTTAGCCTATTTCTCTGCGTCACCTCTAAAAAAGGTGGAGGCCCAGACGACCTTGTCCTTGTCGTCGACCCTATCTCCTTCGATGTGGAAGTAACGGTCAACCTAGAGAATCTAGACCTTAAGTTTATTGCGGTCCCTATAGTAGAGGTCTAGCTTATTAGCCCTAATAGTAGTGCTAGTCGTGGTCTCTTTAGTCTAGGACACGTCGGGAGTGTTTATAGCAATATCGCTCATCTTAAGGGTATTTAAAGTGTTAAGAGTAAGGGCCTTAATAGAAGTAATATAAGACTTCTACTATTAAGAACTCTAGAGGTTGGTTTTCGCGGATAAAATAATAATATATTATAAATAAAGGTTCTTAAGTAACTTATATATTATACTTATACTCGTAACTTAAGTTAAATACATTAAGCTATAAGGGTTCAATATCTATTACTATATACTAGTCCTCTATGTAGTATACTTAGTTGCTTAGTAGTACTAAGCAATACTAATCACTGAGTAGGTTGCAGGTCGATATGCAGAGTGCTTAGTTACTTAGTAGTGCTAAGTAATACTAATCACTAAGCACGTTACGTGATGCTTTTATTTCTAGCATCTTTTCCACTAGCTCCTAAATAACCAAATATATATAAGTGCTAGCGCGTAGTCTAGAGACATATTATAGTCTAGGTACTAGTGTGTGTCTAGAGACTACTCTTAGTCTAGAGACTTGGCTTGTTCTGGAGACAGCTTCTTGTCTGGGGACTGTATCTTGTCTGGAGACTGGTTCGTGTCTGGGGACACAAGGTGTCTCCGGACATATCGTAACAGCCTTTTAGAGCTTAAGTATAGTATCTAACTTCTAATATCTATAGGGTATATATATATATATTTCTCTATTAAGTTAAGTGTAAATAAAGATATTAATAATATTAAACTACTTA
>PELC01000001.1:600000-857631 GCA_005212705.1 Curvularia lunata | reverse complement strand
TCACATAGAGCTCTCTGTCTATCGTACGCCCGATTAAAGCGCGTTGTAAGACTGTCTGTACGCTTGACAAAGTTGGCTGGCCACTTCTACCCAACCTGGCCAGCGCCGCGCGCAGCCAGCAGCTTATCAGCCATATCGCGCACAGCAGCGTACGTGGGCGCAAATCCACGTGAATCGAGATTGAGTATATGATCAACTATCACCTCCTCTTCTAGCTTAGTTAGCTTCTTTAAGTTGGGCTGACAATCGCGTCGGGCAGGGCAACCAGCGCGTCGGCGGTGGAGTGTAGCTCGCGAGATATTGAACGTCTTAGTAGCGCATCTCTCGGTTTCAATTTGCTTTATATTAAGAGCTGAAATCGCAAGATACATATCAGCCTCACAAGAGACCTTAGAAGCTTGTTGGGGGGACGCCATAGTTGATTGAAGTTGAGGCGTTGTGGAAAGTTGGTGAGGTGGCTCACTCGCTTGCCTGGCTCACTCGCTTATCCAACACGTTAGTTAGACTAGTTAGAATCAAATTAACATGTCATAGCACCCTAAATAATATTTAGAGTAAACTTAAAAAAATATTAAAGATAACTTAGTAGTGATACAATAACAAGCTAGAGATACTCAAAGCTTTTTGATATTCGCCACTCGTATTAATGACCAACTCTAGAAACGCGCCTAATACAAAAAATAGTTGGAAAAGATGTCGATTCTTGTCAATAACTGTGGATATCATCGTTGGCGTCACTCTATATTGTCGTGTAATCAACACATGACATATCCTCAATCTGCCACTGACTGCATGAAATCCATTGCAGCATGCAATGATGCTCCGCCAACCAGGAAAAAAGTCCACAACCCGAACCCAAACAGACATATACAAAAACCATTCATCACATCACAACAACACCAGACTAAACCCCAAACCAAACACCCTTACATCTTCGTCTTCCCCTGATCCCTCTCCCTCTTCTCCAACCACCTCGCCGCATACTCAATCGCCGCCTCGTACCCATACACCCCCAATCCACATATCACCGCCTCTGCTTTATCACTCAAATAACTATGATGCCGAAACGCTTCTCTCTTATGCACATTGCTAATATGCACCTCTATAAATGGTATCTCGACACCACTCAGCGCATCCCTCAGCGCCACGCTCGTATGCGTGAAGGCGCCCGGGTTGATGACGATGAAGTCGACATTACCACGTGCCTCGTGGATACGGTCGATTAGCACGCCTTCGTGGTTGGATTGGATGTGAGAGAAGTTGATAGAGAGATTGGAGCATTGGGTTGAGGCGGAGGATACGACGTCGGAGAGGGTGGTAGTGCCGTAGATGGTAGGCTCGCGCGTGCCGAGGAGGTTGAGGTTGGGGCCATTGATTAACAAGATGGACTTTGTTGTCATGTTTGCGGATGTGTGGTATTCTCTTTTCTTTGTTTTTGGCTAGATTGTGTGTATACACTCAAAAGTGTCAGAGATAGAGTGCAATTGTTTGGTGTTGCTCTTTACTGTACGCGTCTCCACGTCTCCACGCTCATTCCGAGACTCGGATCGCGGTCGGAATCGGAAAAGGACTTTTCCCAGTTTAGTGATCGGCCTTCCCCTCCTGCTTCCAAGGCAGTAACGCATAAGGCCCCGATGCACGCTTTATCTGGGTCCCTATCCGTCACCGTGCGTATCCGAGACGGCTTCAGACGGTAGGAAAGTAGCGGCATGATGGGGGTTGGTATGCGTCACACCATAGTGCCCTTGAGTTCTCCAAACGCGGCCTTTGTACATCCACAAACACACTATCGCCATGGCCGAGCTTTCAAGGGAAGAGCTAGACGATATCTATGAGTTCGCAGTGGAACTGGGGAAGCAGGCTGGGCAGATGCTCATGGATGCCGCCCAACTGAGGATCAATGGCACCAGCACAACCACGGACTCAACACAACATACGCAAAAAGAGAACGCGGTAGATTTGGTGACAGAGACGGACGAAAACGTCGAAGCCTTCATCAAAAACAGGATTACTGAAAAATATCCTTCACACAAGTACGTCCGGGTCCCTGGACAGTCACCATCCACCCACTAACACCCCGCCCCAAAGATTCGTCGGCGAAGAATCCTACAGCAAAGGCTCCTCTCGCGACTACCTCATCGATGCCGCCCCAACATGGTGTGTCGACCCGCTGGACGGGACCGTCAACTACATTCACCTTTTCCCCACCTTTTGCGTGAGCATCGGCTTCATCCACCGCGGCAAGCCCCTCATCGGCGTCATCTACGCCCCCTTCACCAACCAGCTCTTCTCCTCATGCGCCGGCCGCGGCGCCTTCCTGAACCAATCCCAGCGCCTCCCTTTGATCCAAAAACCCAGCGTGCCTCCCATGCCTGCCACAGCGCCCGCGGGCTGCATTTTTGCGTGTGAATGGGGCAAGGATCGAAGAGATGTGCCGGATGGCAATATGCACCGCAAGGTAGAGAGTTTTATCAACATGGCTGCCGAGCTGGGTGGTAGAAGCGGACGCGGTGGCATGGTGCACGGAGTCAGGAGCTTGGGCAGTGCAACGCTCGACTTGGCGTATGTGGCTACGGGCGCAGTGGATATCTGGTGGGAAGGCGGCTGCTGGGAGTGGGATGTTGCAGCTGGTATTGCCATCTTGCTAGAAGCGGGGGGACTGGTTACGACGGCGAATCCGCCCGAGGACTGGGCGAATGCCCCAATTGAGGAGGTGAGTCTGGGAAGTCGGTTGTATTTGGCTATCAGGTGAGTTTCTATCTACATTCCAGACAGTCGCATATATTTGAGGAAAGACTAACAAGGGCATGACAGACCCGCAGGACCGTCAGCGACGGAAACGGGCCGCCAGACCCAGGAAAGGACCGTAAGGGAGGTGTGGAGGAGAGTCCGCAATCTAGATTACTCGCGGCCAGGTGTATAGATCAATTCCCATATAGAAATACCAATCATGTAACATTACAACTCGAAGCCTGTTTATACAAGGTAGAAACTGATATCTACAACCTCGCCTCGCTCAACTTCCTCGCAATCGCCTTCTGCACCTGCCCTACCGGCAACTCACTCACTTCTCTCCCTGTCCAATACCGATCCTGCTCCAGTCCCTGATAAATCAGCGCCTCAGTACCCAGCACAATCTGCCACCCTTCCTTCTTCCCTATGTCGGCGATCTCGGTCCACGTCGTGGGGTGGTAGCACATTTCGAGCAGCGCGCCCTTGTGCGGTTTTTGCAAGAAACAGGTCAGGACGGAGCGTGCTTCGATTTCCTCTGGCGTCACGGGCGGGAAGTTGGGCACGCAGGAGACGATGGCGCCGACGCCGGGGAGCGATTCAGCTTGTGAGAGGGTGGAGACGTGGATGAGAGAGGAGCCGTAGCCGCGTGCGTTGCATTCGCTGATTACGGCTTCGACTTCTGAGGCGTCTCTGTTGACCTGCTGGGGAGTTAGCGATGAGTAATTTTAGGGAGGCTGCGATGCGAGCATCGTTCTTCTTCTCTGGCACGTAAGAGGTACTTACAAGATAGATCGCACTGGCCTTCATCCATTTTCTCAATGCGTAGACTGCGCTTCTGGCGGCGCCTCCGCCACCAATGACGAGGGCGGGCCGGTTTTCATACTTGGAGGCGTCGACATTGTAGGCAAAGGCATCGCGGATGCCAATGACGTCTGTGTTGGTGCCCATGTACCGCCTTTTACCTGTGGAAGGATCTTCTTGGATGAAGAGAGTGTTGACAGCACCCACGTCGCGGCCTTCTTCTGTTAGGCCGTCTAGATGTGGTAGGATGGCTACTTTGTGTGGCATGGTTACTGATGCGCCTGAGGAAGTTAGAATGGGTGGCTTCCTTTTGCAGTGATAATGCTATTCGTAAGTTGGCTGCCTACCGTAGAATTGTGGATGCTTTATTAGATCTAGGAAAAGGGACATGTCTTTTGATTCTAGAGGATATTGCGCCCAGTCTAAGCCTAGCCCATCGTATACTGTCTTGTGTAGCAGAGGCGACATAGAATGTGCTATGGGGTGTCCAAAGAGGTAGCTATGGCGCTGGGTCTGAGAGACATCTGGTGTTCTTGTTTCGGTCGACATTATGGGTATGAGAAACTGCTGCTTGGGAACGTCGTGGTAGGTGAACTGCCTTGTGATACTTGATGTTTAACAGCTGCGCGACAGGTTTGATAAGAAGTAATGCAAAGTGGATAAGAAAGGTTTGATAAGGCTTAATGTAATGTGGAGTCTAGGATGATCAAATCTGCTCAAGCTGCTGGCTCAAAAACGCTGCGTTCTTCTCCATAAAGACGATTCCTCGATTCGGATCACCATGCGCACTGCTTAGCCCCAACAACCCGCATCCGATGCATCTCAGGACCGGAAGAAGTCCCATCGCACGTGCAGGAGTGGCAAGTCAATGTCTGGAGGTCCAAACTACGGACCGATGTTCTGCTGACGTTTGCGCCCTTTGTCCAATCAACAGAGCGAGAACGGCCGCTAAACCTCGCGTATAAATGCGTTTCCGGCTGCTGCACCAACGCCAACCACCAGGGTAATGCTAGAATTTCCTAATTTGGCGCCACCGCCTTAAAAATTCAAGGTTTGTTAGACAAGCTGGAGTGGGGCCAGGACGTGCGTTTTCCCCGCGAAATCGCACCATTGCCGGGAGCTGTGCAGAAGTATTCAATGATTCATCCGGGCCAAGTCAGCCATTTCAGTTCCCGTGAGCCAGGACGGCCAATGGAGTGATACCAGCCTTCTCCTTAACTTCATCATAGCTCACATCTCCACGGGGATTGTGGCGTTTTCTCCACACATTACTCCGCAAAGCAACGTACTTCGGATCTTTGTTTCGCCAGGGGTATAACTATAGGTGCAGGCCGATCGCCAATCTGTCAAAGTCATCTCCTTTTGACGCTTTCCCCTTGCTACGTCCACTTGCCTGGCTAGCAACACCCTCCTCCCCCTTCACTGGTACCATTTGAGCTTTGCAAGTGTTTGGGTCGACAAGTCAAGTCAGACAGCAAGCTCATCATGGGTATCCTCGCCCTCGTCGAAGACCGTCCCACTCCCAAAGCTGTATACAACTGGCGAGTCTACGCCGCAGCATCAGTAGCATCATGGGCAGCCTGCATGATCGGCTATGATTCGGCCTTCATTGGCACGACACTGGCTCTTCCTTCGTTTGTGAAGGAGTTCCGCTTCGCTGAGATGGATCAGTCGCATCTCAACACCACAAAGGCCAACATCGTCTCTGTTTATCAAGCGGGTGCTTTCTTTGGTGCCTTTGGCGCGTACGCGTCGAGCTACTACATTGGGAGAAGGAAGTCACTCATTCTCTGGGTCCTCATTGTGAGTCACCACCACAAAAGGCGTTTTAGTTGATGAAGCTGACTGAGGTGTGCTTTCCAGTTCATGTTGGGTGCTGGTATGATGCTTGGTGCCAATGGAGAGAGAGGTCTTGGTCTGATCATCGGTGGCCGTGTACTGGCTGGTCTGGGTGTTGGTGGTTGCAGCAACATGGTGCCCATTTACATCTCTGAACTTTCGCCACCAGCTGTGCGTGGACGATTGGTTGGTATCTATGAGCTTGGTTGGCAAATAGGTGGCTTGGTTGGATTGTAAGTTGCCATCTCCTGTGGATACCCTTCATTAGTTCCAAAGCTAACAGTAACAAAGCTGGATCAACTACGGTCTTCAGGAAACCATGGAACCTTCGCACAAGCAATGGATCATTCCATTTGCCGTACAGCTCATTCCAGCAGGATGCCTTCTGATTGGTGCTTTCTGGATGCCAGAATCGCCACGATGGTGCTTAACAAAAGGAAAGCGTGAACAGGCGCTTAAGGACCTCTGCTGGCTCCGTCAGCTACCGCAGGATCATCAATACATCGTCGAAGAAGTTGAGGCTATCGATGTTCAGCTGGAGCACGACCGAGTCACGGTCGGTCCAGGTTTCTGGAAGCCATTCCTCGCGCTCAAACAGCGCAAGGTCCTCTGGCGTGTCTTCCTTGGTGGCATGCTTTTCCTCTGGCAAAATGGATCTGGTATCAACGCCATCAACTACTACTCGCCCACCGTGTTCAAGAGCTTAGGCGTCACCGAAGGCTTTCTCACCACGGGTATCTTCGGAGTGGTCAAGACCGTTATGACATTTGTCTGGCTTATTTGGCTGATTGACCATCTTGGTCGCACAAAGCTTCTAATGATCGGTGGCCTAGGAGGCTCCCTGTGCATGTGGTACATTGCCGCCTACATCAAAATTGCCGATCCCACTAAGAATAAAACACCATCGGGCCAGCTTTCTTCAGGAGGCATCAGTGCGATTTTCTTCTTCTACCTTTGGACTGCCTTCTACACGCCTTCATGGAATGGTACTCCCTGGGTCATTAACTCAGAAATGTACAGCCAGCAGACTCGATCTCTGGGCCAGGCGTTCGCCGCAGCAAACAACTGGTTCTGGAACTTCATCATCTCGAGATTCACTCCTCAGATGTTCAGTACCATGGGATATGGTGTATACATGTTCTTTGCATCGCTCATGCTGCTCTCTATTCCTTTCATGTAAGTCATTATTGATAGAATCTGCGTTCAGGGCATGGGCTAACGACTCTCAGCTTTTTCCTTGTTCCCGAAACCAAGGGCATTCCGCTTGAGCGCATGGACGATCTTTTCGATATGAAGCCAACGTTCAGGGCGCACCGTATCTTGTTGGACCTGATGAAGGAGCAGGAGGATGAGAACCTGACAGCTCGAGACGAGAAGGCAATGGCAGATGAGCACGTTACGATTGCTTAGACGTTTGTCTAATTTGCAGAGACCCGAGATGGTCAGAGCATCGCTTTGTAGTATAAGAAATGCAGCAGAGTGACAAAAAATGTACTGGTCACAACTGTATTTACTGATTCTGCTGCAAATCCAATATTGAAACTGCTAGACGTGACTTCCTAGTCGATCAGCAAAATGTCGAATCCCTACCATGAATCCAAAATCCAGGCTCCAAAAATCTTACGATATTTTATGCATCGACTCATCTCCCGGTGAGTTTCCCGCCTTTTTCCCCAGACCCGACAAAACTTCTCCTGGAACCAGCTAAATCCCCACATACCGGGATGCACTTGCAGACCCTGCACCATGGGGCACCCCAAGGGGTTGAGGGAAATCTGCCGAAGTGAACCCGAGAAACGGGCATACCGGGTGTAAATTCTTTTCCACAAAGTCAGCCACTCAGCCTAGGACTTGTTGTACGTCACCTCCTGCACGCACACACTGCATGAGGCCAAAGTTGTCCTTGTGACGGTATGCCACGGATGCACAAGGCTAGTCTAGCGTTTTATTGAACTGGATAAATCGGATACTGTCGGGGATAAGAGTAAGTATGCAGAGAGCGGGTTAATGATAACTGTGTGTGGGGAGGAAGAGGGAAGGGATGTGCGACGTGGAGTAAGGCCTTGATTGAAGGGACGTTTATCAGGATGAGGTCGTGCATGTGCGTGATATGTCATGAGATGATTTATCTAAACGGGTTCGATCACTTGGTCCTTTATTTCCTCTGAAGATTATCGACGATACACAACCGACCCAGTAGTATTCTTACAACGCTTAGTATATTCACACCACAATAGCAGCGTCTTTCAGTCAACTCCCTCGACATGCCGTGCCGTCTTGGTATCGCGACCATGTCGCTAGGCCGGTGCTCTGCTGGCCACAGCCTCAAACACAAACTCTCCATGGCGGCCAAGCATGGAATCGAAGGCATCGAGCTTTTCTACGAAGACCTAGTAGACCACTCAGGTTCTAGTTCTCCCTCTGATCTTTTGGCAGGCGCTGCCTCAGTCCGAGACCTCTGCTCCTCTCTAGGCCTCACAATCATATGCCTGCAGCCATTTTTGCATTACGATGGTCTGCTGGACAGACAAAAGCACAGAGAGCGAATTGAGGAGATGAAGCTTTGGATGAAGCTAGCTAAAGTTCTCCAAACGGACATAATCCAAGTTCCTGCAACCTTCCTTCCGGCAGATCAAACCTCTTCCGACACAAAACTAATTGTCAGCGACCTCCGGGAAATCGCAGATCTCGGTCTGCAACAGTCGCCAGTCATTCGGATCGCTTACGAAAGTTTGTGTTGGAGTACACATGTGGATAGGTGGGAAGCTTGTTGGGACATCATATCGCAGGTCGATCGACCCAACTTTGGCATCTGCCTCGACACCTTTCACATCCTCGGAACGTTGTACGGAGACCCTGCTTCAGTAACCGGAAAACTTCCCGATGCAGAAAAGGGACTGAGCGAGTCGATACAACGGCTTGTTGACCAGATCAAGCCACATAGAGAAAAAATCTTCTTTATTCAGATTGCTGACGGAGAACGGCTTGAGCAACCCCTGGTGCCCGGTCATGAGTTTTACAACGCGGATCAACCAACCCTGATGTCATGGAGCAGAAATTGCAGACTTTTCTATGGAGAAACAGCTCATGGAGCATATATGCCGGTGATAGATGTTGCCCATGCCATCATCAACGAAATCGGCTACGACGGGTGGGTCAGTATGGAGCTGTTCAATCGAGTGATGAACAGTAGAGATGAAGCCGTGGTCGAAGAGCTGGCAGAACGAGCCGCAATATCTTGGAAGATGTTGCAACATGACTTGGAGATTTTTGAAGGCGTGCAACGCGATCTACTGAAGTCCGCAAGTGTGCGAGAGAAGGCAGGGCTGGAGATCACCAACTCCAGTCGGGGAGTGAACTTTTCGCGCTTATAAATTGATAGCTATGACTCTCAGGCTTTCCATTGGAGTTCAGCATTATCGAGATACCATTATCACAATCTTAGTATGCAGACAACCAGTCTTCATCTCAAACAGTCTTGGTTACACCTGCCTGTCGTGAGTGATTCCTGATGCCGAGCTGATGATCGTTCTCGAATTTCCTCAGATTAAATAGCCTAGCCAGCCTCGTAAAATGTATTGAATGGAAGCTGTGAAGAGCTTTGGTTGTTGTCCTGGACCGAGTGCGAATCCGTAGTCACAAATCGAGTTGGATCTGTCGCTAGCAGATCGGCCATGCTCACCTCAGAAGAAAATCCAAGGTTCTCCATAAATTGAGGATGATGCTGTAATTTCTTTGCACCATGTTCTGAAGCAAAATCGTCAAGAAAATTACCCAGATCTCCAGAAATCAGCGCATCGTAAGGATCATGGTGTTCAGGCATAAGAATATTCATAGTGTATTCAAACGGATTGAACGGCTGTCGGCTGTTGCCCTCTTGAACGCTGTTCATCGCAGGGATAAGACCACTAAGATGCGTCGACGCACCAGATGGCCGTGAATACCCTTCAGTAAAAGTCTCGCCCATATTTGGTATGAAAGATGGAGAAGATGTCTGCACAGTCTGCGAGACGCTTCTAGGCATGGTTTCTGGCGGTTCCAGTGGTTCTTGAGGGTTTGCAGGCCCCCCTCCTGTCATCCTATAAGAGTGACCAAGGCACGAAAAGAGGTCATTCATCTTAGCATGCGCTGCTTGATCTAGCACAAGACCGGAACTACTTTTCTTGATGCTTTGTAATAAGCAACCAACAATGGCAGGTACTCTTGCCGCTCCAAGCTGTGTTTGCATTGTGCTGAGCACGTCCAAAGTTTGTTGAAACCAATTCTGAGAGGGCACAAATGCCAGGACGGTCACGCAGTAGGTGAATCGAAGCAATAGTGCTGGCGGGGTCATAGGAGTAGATTCTTTCCGAATATAGTCGAGCTTCTGTGGTAATGAAGACTTCCATGCCTCCAATCGGCCAATCATCTCGTGCAGGAAATTTGGAGCGGTTTGAGGGCGCGCTGTATTTCCGAGTATGTCGACCAGGTCCAGAAGGGCGTTAAATGTACTTAATGATAACGTCGGCGATGGTGGCAGATGGGCGGATCCCAATCTTAGCTGTCCGTTCCAAGGTTGCCACTCCTCCATCCCATCCTCTTCTATCTTTCCCATCCAGGCTAGATCAGCTCTATCAAGATATGGACGTAATTTCAGTTGCGAGGATAGGAGATTGTCAAGAATAAAACAGCCCGACAAAACATTCTTTCGTTGGGTTCTGGCCATGTCCGGTGACTCCGTGATGGTGTGAAATATTCGCAAGGCAGTACCCACAAGACGCCAGGCGGCACCAAAAGATTTTTGGCTAATATTGTATATGGCAAGATTTAGCAAAGCCTTAACATGGGCAAGATCAAACTGTCCCAATTCATTGGGGATAAGAAGCCTGGCTACGTTGTAAAGTCTCGATACCGATTCGTCTGGCAGACCGTTACCTGTAGTGCTGGTATCACTCTGGAGAGACCCTACGGCGAACACGCTCCACATTTCGGCGTGACTTCCAGAGTTAGGCATATCGCAAGATAGCTCGAGTCCTTGTTCGGGGTATGAGTATGACAACTTGAGCATTTCCAACTTATCAGCAATCGGCAGCCAGCATTGCGTATATGTGCAGTAAGTTTCTAATAGTTTCCAGGAGTCGGCAGGTAAGGTTGTAAGCGCTGAGGGAAGGGTGGACTGTCGCACACCCGGAAAAACTAGGTCAGATCCTGGCAACCTAGCAGGCTGTTCTGATACATGGCTTGGGTCGCTGTTGAGCGGAAGCTGTTCATATTAGCACACGATTGGTATTGGTATCTTCATTTACCTTACCGAATGATGTGACTGGGTCCCCGGTGTTGTCTGATTAAAGTTTGCATCCTCGGTATCAATGTCGCTGTCATCGTCAGGGGTTGGACACCTATCTCTTCCCCCATCTATTTGTTCTCCAGCTAGGACTTTGGTAAGACCTTGAAAAAATCTGCTCTTGGTCCAACTCTTGTACAATTGGTTTGACTCCTTAGTACCTCGTGCAAGTAATATCGGGTTTTCCTGTGCTAATTGGCTGTAGACTGCTGTCTCTACCTCAGGATGTTGTCGGAAGACAAATGCTAAGGTTGTTTCGAGGCCCCGTATATAGCCAGGTTGTAACCCTCGCTTCTTTGGGTTCGAGGTATAGGTACAGGCCCGTTTGTTGTCCACACATGGTGAACAAATGGGTTGGTTGCCGTCACATTTCTCTCGGGCGGTCCGACATTGGTCGCAAGCTCTCGACACCCGAAACCGCTTTATGGGAACATCTTGTGAAACTAAACGGCGTTTGTCCTGGTTTTGCGGAGGCATAGATCCCACTCTGGCTCCTCGTCACGAAAAGGTTGCTCTGGTATCGGCACCACCTCAAAACTTTGTCGCAGAGAAAATTGAAGCTTGATCGGAGGCCGAGTATACAGGCATGCTTCACTCGGACCGCTTGCCAAGGAAACCATGAGCGTAGATGTCCGAGTGGTGCTGAGTGGGGAAAGCTGGGGAAGCGCTTCCGTAGGAGGATAAGGATTTATCCTAGGAAAAGCGGGGATAAATATCGTCACGTGATTCGCTAAGACAATGGAGGCTGCCAACACCATGTGTTACCCAGAGTCGTCCATACTTCGAAACAGATCGGAACTGCAATTCCAAAGGCCATGGCTTCGGTGACGGTCGGTACAAAGCGCTCATTCGCGACGATGGAGGCCGACAGCAGAACGCGAGATAGGCGCGCTTCACTCCCAACACCATCTCCACCTGTGTGCAAGCAACGAAGTCTGCCCAATTCGGCAAGGTCTACGCCAGGCCCGCCGCAGTATGAGCCTCAGCGAGTTTTTGACCCCAGGGCGTCAATTGTTCTCATTGGAATGCATGGAACAGGAAAAGCGACATTGGCTATGATGGCTTCTGTGACCTGTCAACGCAGGGTCATCGACATGGAGAGTGTCTTTCACACTGCTACCGGTTTCTCAACAGCAGCGTATCGAAAACAATTTGGCTCATCTAATCGCAGTCTTCGCCAAGACGAGGTCCTACGCGATGTACTCCATACATACAACAAAGGCGCGATCATTGTCTGTAGTGGGAGCTTCCACTTAGACAACAATTGCCAGTCCCTCTTACGCGAATTCTCCGTGTCGCATCCCGTTATCCACATCACTCGGGATTCTCGCAGTGTGCGTGAATACCTGGAAACAGATGAAGCCAAGGTCCGGGAATTGATAGCGATCAGCACACCTGTGTTCCGACGATGCTCCAACTACGAGTTCTACAATATCTCTGAGAAGGACGCGTCGCATCTTTCAGTCGCACCTGCATATCAGCGCTCCGTACCAGCTTTTTTGACATTAAAGAGAGCGGAGCGGACTTTCTTCAAGTTTCTGGCTCTGATCTTGTCGCCGAGAAACAAAGATCGAAGCACAAAAAACGATGTCCCAACGCTGGATCCCGGCCACTTTCCACTTTCCTCTGTTGACCTAGAGCTAAGGAGCTACACATGTGCTGTCCAAGTGCAACTATCAGATCTTACATCCGAGGATGTCGATATTGAAGAATTAGAGTTTGGCTGTGACGCATTCGAGATAGTCGTGGAACCCAAGCAACTGACTGCAGAGCATGCCGAGAATATCAGTAAAAGCACATCCAAGGTCCGAAGGAGTACAGTTACTCCAATCATCTACCATGTCATGCCTACTTCAACAAATCCGAGCTACTCTACGGCCTCTTACCTTGCTTGTTTATGGCACGGCCTGCGAATGGCTCCAGAATTCATGACAGTCGACCTAACCATGGACGAAGAGCTGATACAAGCCATTGTTGCATCACGAGGATCAACAAAGATTATTGGTCACCTCCACGCCGCAATGGATTGGTACGATGTGTTTTGGCTTGAGAAGTACGACACAGCCATGCGGCTGGGCTGCAGTGTTGTACGCTTCACACGACCCGCCAACTTTATGGACGATAATGCCGCTATCCAATCTTTTCGAAACACAATATACGCCAAATCCCAACGGATACCAATGATATGTTACAACACTGGAAGAGCAGGGCGCCGCTCTGCTTGCTTTAATCAGGTTCTCACACCAGTAATTCCAGAAAAACTCAGAAAGAGCGAAACGTTTGCAGAGAGAGCACGAGACAACCCAGAAACATCTTGGCTCACTGTGACAGAAGCAACACACATACTGTATGCTTCATTCACATATGACCCTATGCAGTTCTACATCATTGGTGCTGCGGTCGGCTACAGTCTGAGTCCAGCAATGCACAATGCGGCGTATCAAGCATGTGCCATGCCACATCATTTCGATCGAGTTGTGACTCTAGAACTAGATGATAAGATAAAACAGCTATTACGGCAACCGAACTTTGGTGGCACGGCAGTCAGCCAACCGTTCAAGGTCGAAGCTATCGCTCTTACACACTCCGTCAGCAAACACGCCCAAGCAATAGGGGCCATCAACACGCTTCTTCCTATTCGACATCTCAATGCTGACGGCAGCGTCCCTGATGCCGAAAGTTACGAGCTCTTCCAAGAGCGCAATCAGTCTGGTCCTGTTAAAGCGCTCTACGGGGACAATACCGATTGGATCGGAATTCGCTCATGCATTAGACGCGGCCTATCACCAGCGAACGCCGTACGCCCAGCGGTAACTTCAGCTCTTGTAATCGGAGCAGGAGGCATGGCACGCGCTGCAATCTACGCCATGCTGCAGCTCGGCATCAAGAACATTGCGATCTTCAACCGGACAACCGAGAATGCACAAAAGCTCGTCACTTATTTCTCTGGGCTAGCTGCAAGTCCAGCCGCCGCCAAACTCTTTCCCTCGTTCGTACAAAACTCACAGCCGGCATTCCGTATACTAGCTTCTCGGAAGTCAGTATGGCCAACGGATTTCCGTCCTGCGACTGTCATCGTGTCTTGCATTCCAACTCACTCAGTGGGCGACGAGCCTTCGCCTGAGTTCACCCTCCCCCAACACTGGATGCAGTCTCCCTCTGGCGGTGTTGTGATCGAGCTTGCCTATCGGACGTTAAACACGCCTTTGACCAAGCAAGTCCGCGAAGAAGCATCAGCCTCTTGGATCTGTTTGGATGGCCTCGACCTTCTACCCGAGCAGGGGTTTGCGCAGTTTGAACTGTTTACAGGAAAGAGGGCGCCCCGGAGGATAATGCGCGAAGAGGTCTTGCGCTGTTGGACGGATGAACAGGGCCAGTCGAATCCGAGTATGGTACAGACAAGGCTAGAGGCCATAGAGGAACAAGAGCCATAAATGGTTGGAAGGGACAGTATGTTTTGCTACAATGGTGATGTTAAGTTATCTTTTTGCTGTTTCCAAATAACCATCGGCGTCGACTAGGAGTACGGCAGCCCAGACTGTGGCCTGAAACGTTCCGGTATACGCCATTTCCACGCTACACTGGTGGCTTAAAGCGAAAGATGCATAATAGTCATGTGGACAGCAAAGGACACAGCTGCCAATCGAGTGCATCGTTACCAGGCCTCATTTGGACAGCATATTATGAATCAATAATGAAATACATTGAATTTTTGGAGACATCCAAGTGAACTCTACGGGTATCAAAAGCAACTCTAACCTACGCACTTCACTTCTGCTTGGTCTTTGCCTTAACCCGAGCAGCGAGCTTCTTGATGTCATCGTCTCCAGCCACAGTATCTTGCTTCGACTTCTTAGTATCGCGCTCCATCTCAGGCTCGTCACCGTCCTTTCCTTGCTTTCTCTTCTTGCGTCCCTCTTCTAGCAGTGCCTTCATAGCTGTAGTCTCCTTAAATCGGGGGTTTGTAGGATCGATAGCAAATTCGTGGCTCTCGTATAGCTTTGCAAAACGAGGATCAGTCGTGTTGATCTTGAAATTATCCTCTACAACTGGAGCGTTCTTCTTGGCCTTCTTGCCCTTCTTCTTGGCCTTTTCTGACTTGACAATCTCGTTCATGTCGAAGTGGCGCATCTTCGACTCGTCTTCGTCAGCCATGAGCAGCTCAAGGTTTGCGCGTTCCGCTGCTGCGGCTTGATCCTGCAGCTCTTGCTCTGCCTTCTTCGCCTTCTTCGCCTTCTTTGCTTCTTGCTTTGAAGCCTTGACAGCTTCTTCGGGATCAGAAGCAAAGAATGGGTCATTAAATGGATCGTCCTCATCCGCATCTGCTGACTTAGCGGCTTCCTGCTCAACAGGAGCGTCGGGATCTAGGCCAGCCTTCCTGGCTGCCCACCTTTCCTTGCGTCTTGCTTTCCTTTCCCTCTCTTTCCGGATATACCGCTCCATCGTCGTCTCTTGCACTGGAATATCGTTTTCAAAGACGCCACCATTGCCAGAATCTTTTGATAAGCCTCCCGTAAAAGTGATTTGCATCTCACTGTCTGGCTTTGGAAAATCGCGATCGTTCTTTGCGGGCGCCTTCTTCTTTGACTTCGAAGTCTTACCAGGTGCCTCTAAACCTAGCGCCGCCCGGAGACTTGCTGCTTTTTCGGCCTTGGCTGTCTCCTCTTCATCTTCGGAGGATGATGAATCTGTACCCAGGTATGCCTGTAGTTCGTTTTCGTCGATTTCCTTGCGCGAGAAGGCGCGCTTCTGTACTTCCTTCCGAGTGGCATCGTCAGCGTCCCAGGTCAATTTGACTTTTGAGTGAGTGAGCGCGTCTGTGGAAAACTCATTTGGCTTGTAGCCGTCGGGCAGCTTCGAGCATTCATCATGGGGATCCTGATCAAAAGTGGTACCGTCGGGAACGAAGCGCAGGTCGAAGAAGTTTGCACTCGTCAGGTATTCCCGGCCGTCAAGGTTGTCATAGATGGACTTTGCGACGTTGGCAGAAGAGCATGTAATGATGGCGTAGTAGTATCGCAGTCGGTCAAGCTGGTAGGCTCGCAGTTTAGTCGAATCAAACTCTTCGCCAGTTTCTTCTGTTTGTAAAGCAGCCTTTGTTGGATCTTCGCCGTCTGTGTCTGAGGCGTCAGAGTCATGGTCAGACACGCCAATGTTGTTCTTATCCTTGTTTGCTGTTGAGGCAAAGATCTCTCGGGGTGGCCCTTCAATTTCCTCCCGTTGTAGACGTTCCATGCCAAACTCGCTGGGATATATGACGACATTGAGGATTCTTCCATCAGCTGGTACGAACGAGTTCGCCACGGCCATGATGTCGATTGCACGGATGTTGTCCCAATCCATATTGACCGCAGCTAGACGAGCCGAGATGTCACCTGTCGGGACCTCGTTGCCGTCTCCGGCAAGCTCGGCCTGTTCGTAGATGTCGGCTTCTTCATCTTCGTCACTGGAGCTTTCGTCTGATGAAGATTCGAGTCCACCGTCTCGAATTGGGTCGAAACCTTGCTGCTCGACCCTCTTCATCTCCTTCATAACAGCCTTGTCCCGCTTCTTTCCGGCAGGGTGCTTGGGCTCGTCATCCTCTTCGTTGTCGTCGTCATCTTCATCGCTGTCTATCTCGTACAACCTTTCTACAACCTTCTTTCCAGCGTCCTTGGAGATCTTACGGCCATACTTGTCAACCTTGGCCTTGTTGTAAAAGTCTGGATCGCTTTTTATGCGCGCAAATCGGGGATCGAGCTTAGTCTTGGTGTGCTTCTTGGAAGGAAGTCGAAACTTGGGGTCCGTCTCGAAATTTGCAAATCGCGAGTCGCCTGTGAACCGGTTATGAGCGCAAGATTCGACTCTCGTGGACCGGCGTCGCAAAACTTACTGGAAGGCGCACTGGCCTTTTCAGCCTTTTCGGCTTTCTTTGGTAAGGGCTGTCGCTTCGGAAGAGGCATTGCGCAGTTTTGGTGTGAGTGCAGCCGACAGCTTTCATCGCGACGCGCATTCCAAAGTTGCCGAACTTTTTCTGCTGGGCGGTCGCGCATCGGCGGCAGCGAGCGCCCATTGGCTGCTGCAGCGGGGGTCTAGGTGGTGGGGATCTGGCCGCCGATCTGGGGAAAGCTGCGTTGCCGTCATAGTCCAGACCGAGAGGGGAAATAAATCACACGATGGAACCGCTCGGAACTACGGCCATCCCCAATCTACTCCACCTTACAGTTGTCCTCCATTCTTCCTCGCGCCCAGTATATCAATCACCAGTGACAGAAACGCAAAACCTAAGACATGATCTATTCTCGACTTCTCACGTAAGTCGAGTCAGTGGGCTATCCAGCTCGTCTCCGCCTCCCATCGACTAGCTGACACCGCCTTTCCATATAGACCCCGCAACATGGCGGTTCTCTCAATCCTCTCACTAGGAGGTGGCTACTTCACCCTCAAGCCACGCACCATTGCCGACAAGCAGAGAGTACGTGCCAACGGTGACTTTGGAGTCTCCGTTGACCGATCCGGTGGGTCGTACCTTGCTCTATCAGACGACTTTCAAAGCTGATACCTAGGGATAGGTGGTGGTATCTGAGCAGAGCATATTGATCACAGTTCCATGGCAAGGTCATGCCTCTCGGCGTTCATTTTCTTGGGGCGCATCGAGTCTCGGTTTGTTTCGTTCCTTCGTTGAATCATACCTGCAGCATCTCATACAGGCCCGGCACGGGCAAGCTGTTCGGCACCAATATCATGTATTAAAAGACCTGGGTCCTAATAGTAAAGTTCTACATGCAACGAGCACCATTCTTATCTGCTTGTAAACGAGATGCGCTTGGTCGATATCATGTGAGTGCCGCCGTGCGCCGAGGTCTCGTACTAATATCGATTGAACACGGAGCCAAACAGCTTTTTATAGTAATGATATGCCTTCCGTAAACCACATCATAGGCGAAGTTTCTTTGGGAGACCTTCGTATACGGGCAGCGCGGATCCGTTGGGTAGCCACAATTGGCCGACCCACCCGTTGCTAAATTTAGCCCGCTCAGCCTCGATTACACACTAGAAGACCCACGAGAATCACAACAACAAGCAGTTCTCGCCCCATGGCTTGTTTCGCATTTTCGCAGGAACAAATCTCGCGATTTAAGTGAAACCGGACTCAGTTAAGCCGTTCGGATGTCTCTCAGCTGTGCAGCTCAGCCCTCCCGGGCGTTGCTGTTGTCATTCGACTGCTGGGGCGTCGGGCCTATAGCAAGGGTGAATCATCAGCACGGTGGACATTGGCTTTTATAAGAATGGAAGCGAGGGGATCCGCCCGGCCTTAGCGTACGGGCTTACGAGAGGTCATCCAGAAAGGTGGGACCGCTATGGCTTAAGCAGAGTGCCGCCACCCAAGGAAACAATCATCCCACATCGCTATTGTTCTCTTGCTTTTGCAGAACCGTACTCCTAACTATCATAATTTGCCACCTCGACGCCTTTTCTGTCCAGCGAACCCTGATTCATGTTTTCCTTGTAGCTGACGCTTAGCCCTGGATTCAACTTTACGTAACATGGTACACATTATAGGGCACCACCACGTTGAGAAGTCTACTCAGAATAGGCTTCAGCTAGGACAAGGAGAGAAGATGCCACCTCAGACAAACGTCCTGGCTGCGGCAAGCTATGTCCGTCAGGTATTCGAGAGTAAAAAGCTTGCCTACAGTATCATGGGAGGATTCCAGATGGCTTGCCTAGGAAATGGGCGGGAAGTATCAGATCTTCACTTCGCATACGAAGATAAAGACTTCAATCGCATCAGGAAAAAGATCGAGTCGGATCGACGGTATGTTATGCTAGCATCACTGTAGACTTCCACTGACAGGAATAGTCTCCGATCGCCCGAGGGCATGAATCCGTTGACACCATCGAAGATTTTGGTACAAACAGGACCATCATTTCAGGACGTAGGATGTTCAAGTCCCGCAACGGTCGAAGTATATCTGCTACCATCGGGTGAGCTCTCTACTGAACCCAAAGTGATCTTGTACTGACAAACATTAGGCTCATACGGAACACCGCCTAGTGGCACCCTCAAAAACAATGTAGTCCTGTTAAGCAACAATTCCGGAGGCCTTCTTAGGACCTTCAAAGGCCTGAATATGTTGTACCTGGTGAGGTCACTAATCGAATTCTGCAAAATGCGCAGCCTCAGCTGGAATCCTTCCGCGGATGTACTCTTTCTGTGCCAACGCTACGGAGGCCAGGTTCAATTAGCCCGAAGCCAGCTAGATCAGAAGGCGACCTATTACAACTTTCTGAACACGCCATTTGTCGCCAGCTTGCCTTTCAACGAACAGCGCAGATGCTATCAGATACTTGCAGGGCAGGCACCACCACCACCGGCTGTCACAGCAATCAGTCCTTCATTGCCTCAAAACAGCCAGTCACGGTCGCAATATGCTTACGGGCCACCAAATTCCCTACCAAACTCAAACAACTCGCCATCCCTCCCGAGAACGCATTGCATGAGCAACTCCGAAATCCTCCAGCAGATGCAGATGGAGAAGCCATCAATAAGACACACCATTAACATGGGGCTACCTTCTAGAAACCTTCCAGATCTCTCTTCATCCTCTGAGGCCACAGCTTCACCAGCAGACTCTAGAGCGAGATACCGTCCCATCAGTGCCTACAATGCCAGGCGGATATCTAGCGGTCCGCAACTACGGATCGATACATCCGCCGGGCCATTAGGAGGATCATACACACATCGAAAGATATCAGCACCGCTGCAAAACAATATGCCCCCTCCTCCTCTCCCGCAGCAGACCATTGCAAACATTCAACCTTCTGTACCATTCAGTCCTCTCCCAGCCACACTGAGTATTCCAAACAGACCATCTATGACAAGATCGGATGCCATACGTCCAGTAGTACGCGCGTCATATGTACCCAACCAAACGCTTGCTTGCAAGCCTACCGTTGAGTTTCAAAACCCACAACAGCAGCATCAAACAGCGGCATTTGAGATGTCTGCAACGCCAACACAATACAAGCACGCACCAGCGCATTCAGAGACTCAATATGAGCAACAGAAAGAAGAACAGAGAAGACTGCAAGTCGTAGGACCAAATGGCTTATATCAACCATCGTCGCCACCACCAGCCTTACCCCTACCGCCACCACCGCCATCAGCACCAACACGCGTGACAGACACCGTACCAGATGCCCAACACCCAATCTACGAACTTGATTCTATGCCCTCCAACACTACCGAAGAAAACGATATCATCGCGTCCCTATCTGCAGACATTGAATCGGCCATGTTCCCCCATACCCACACCTCAACCAGCACTACCCCTCCTCCGGACAAAGCCAAAAGAAACACGCTCCTCCCAACAAGTCTCGTACCAGGCCATGCGGACAAACATGCCCAACGACCATATACACCACCGTCAGAAAAGGAATATGATCAAGAAGCAGCAAAGCAAGCAACGCAACCCCACGTCGAAGAATTCGGCTTTTTACAAAGACAAGACACTGGGGAGATTGAATTACCCTCACCACCGCTTACACCCGCGCCCTTGACCGTGTACAAAGCGTATCGACCGGCGCCATTGTCGTCAGCGCAGGCGCGGTCGCGCTCGGCGTCTCGTTCGCCACCTGTGTGTGATACTACTGCTGTTGAGAGGAAGGAGCAACAGCAACAGCAAGCAAGTGAGAATGGGCACGATAGAACAATGTATTATCCCGATGTGCTGCGTGCGGGGAGAGCTTCCGTAGAAGCGATATTGGACTCGAGTATACTGGCTATGGAGTATCAGGCTGAGTTACCAGATTTTGAGCACGGATACGCGGAGCATTGAATTTAAGGTTGAGCAAGAGCTTCTTTACTATTACGGGAATAGCATAGACTCAAAACTTGTTCACAGAGATACAAGAGTATGTACAGTCATGATTGAGAAATGGTATATATTCATCATTATTTGCCGAAATTACAATAACCAACTCCATGACCCTGACCCTATTTACAATGGCACATCCTCCATCATTTGCATAGCGCCTTCCCTGCCGACTGTGATAATAACATCTCCCAGCGTCTTTGTGGAAAAGCCCGCCTCGGAATACCTGAAGTAGTAATCCCATTTCCTCTTGAAGATCTCAGCGCCCTCGTCGTCCATGCCCTCTGCGCTCTTCTCCTTGATGAGCTGCGGCTTGATGGTCGATTCCCAGGTGTCTAGGAACTTTTCGCGCCACAACCGAAGCGCTTTGGCGTAATGAGGACCAATATTTTCTATGCTGTCAACAACAAGTGTGCCAGCAGATCCAGTGTGGATCGACGAAACGAGCTCAGAAACGGCGGGGAGATGGCCTCCGGGGAAGATGTAGCGGCGAATGAAGTCATCGGACTTGGCGTAGGCTTCGTAGCGCGCATCAGGCATAGTGATGCATTGGAAACATGCGATGCCTCCCTCCTTCTTGAGGAGCTTGTCTATGCACTTGAAGTAAGTGACGAGGTATTCTTTGCCGACAGCTTCGAGCATCTCAATTGATACAATCTTGTCAAAAGGTCCTGTTTCCGGGACTTCAAGACAACGGTAATCGCACAGAAGAACCGTGATTTTGTCGGACATGCCCGCTGCCTCTATGCGCTCTTCTGCCAGCTCTTTCTGCTCGATGGACAGAGTGAGGGAAGTCACCCTGCAGCCTGTCCGCTGGACTGCCCGCATAGCGAAGCTTCCCCATCCTGTACCAATCTCCAGAACGTGATCTGTTCCCTTTATGTGTGTGTTATCGATGAAGCGGTCCAGCTTTCGCATTTGCGCGTCGTAGAGGGATTCGGTCGCTGATTGCGGGTTCGACTTTGGGAGCCAGATCGGACATGAGTACGTCATATCTGGCGAGAGGAAAGCAGCGAACATTTCATTTGAAATGTCGTAGTGCGCAGAGATGTTCAGTCGGGCATTCTTAAGGTTGTTGCTGCCCCTCATTAGACCCGCAAGGCCAGAGGAGATTGCCGCTGTGAGATTCGAGCCGTTGGACAGGTAGTTGCGGTTGAGGATAAAGAGCTGCATCCGTGAGCTAGTCTGCGATTTGCTTGTTCTTCAATTGTCAAATCTTACCTCGAAAAACTTCGTCAGATCTGGTGTCGAAACCTCTCCTAGCATGTAGCTTTCCGCAAAGCCCTGTCGTTTGTGAGTAATTGCTCATACCGTCCCAATTTCATATAACTGCTTACCATGTCTGCAAAAAGCGCCAATCGCACCCAGAACTTGTCGTCCTTCACGTCAAGGAAAGCAATTGGAAGGCCTTCTTTGTCCGAACCAAATGCAAAAGAGGACTTGCTGGAGCCGCCTTCGAACACCACAAGCTTACCATGCTTTAGGTTCTGGAGTTGCGCAAGTGTGCCATTTTTGCACAGGTTGACCAATGGCCCCCAGGCTTGCGATGTAACAGGGCTCAGAGCTGAAGACACAGCTCCTGTCACGGAACTGTAAATCGCCATATTTTCAGATTATACTCGCTCTAAAGTAACTGTGCCTCTCCAAAATACTCAATTGGGCGTGAGTCTAGCGAGAATGAGCTCTGCGTCTGAAAAAGATTGCAAAGCAGCGAGATGTGCGAGTAGAGGGCAAAATAACACGCTCCTGTGTCGCAATTGAGGTGGGCTGAGGCAGACTGCAGAGTGCGACAAATATATGAAAGCGCAAAAAAGCAATGCAACAATGGTATCGTGAAAGCGCCTGGAACGAAAAAGCTGCGAGGAATATGAACAACGCAAGCTGCAGCAGCCTCGTGTTACGGCGTCCTAAAGAACTGGCCGTCTGCTGGCCGGACTGGCCGAAGTCCGACGCGGAGCAATTGTTTACATCTGCCGTTTCGAAGCTACGCGCGGTGCGATCCATCTGACTTGCAGTATCACCAGGCAAGCCTTGCCACTTCGAGTGATCGATGACGCTGTCTATCCGGCCCAATCATCCCAAGTGGTACGACGCGACAGAGTTTCTTCACGCGGGGCACCACGTGGAAAACGTCCGAAGCAAATCAGACTATCTGAACAGCATTTTGCTCTCTGTCTGACTGACAAGAGTACTTCGACTGCGAACAGTGCTGAAACGCACAGCTGGCAGTGTAACAAGGTCGCGGTTTAGCGTCTCAGAGCTCCTCTATGTCCCGATCCTGGTGAGGGGTAAATTATGCACAGCACAACTCTTAGTGTCTCGGGCCATTGGAGACTGGAGGGCCTCGCGATCAGAGTCTGGGAGGAAATCGACGCAGGCAACCGTGCCACATTGTAAAACGACCTACAGCGACGAGTTATAATATATGAGTAAGGCCGAAGGTCCACTGTGTCCAAGGTTGAGGGTCGAAACGGCGGCAACCGCGGATTCCGCAAGGTATTCATGTAGCGACTGCGGGGTATTTCATGATCGACGTGTTGGGTCTGAAAGTCGACCAAGGATGAAGGAAAGAATGGAAGTCAGAGGAAAGGAGAAAGCAGTTATATTAGAACACTTTTAGAATCCGGTTCTTGTAGAGCAAAGTCGTCATGATGAGCAGCATGCATGCCCACATATTGTCCGTGCGTCCACGCGCCCGCGCTACGGCCATGGCGCGTCGACGCGTGCTCCGCGGGTGCGCTTTGCATACTCTCAATCAGACTACTACCAGATAGCCAATTGAGACAGTCACAAATCGCCAGACTAGACACAACGCATCGTCATTCAACTCCTAATCAGACCTCAAGATGCTCGCCATACAACCCTCAAAACCCCAAAAGTGCACGCCAAATCTTCTCCCCGCGCGCATAAACCACAACGGCCCTGTACCCTCTACATCTCAATACTGGAAGCCCACTACCGATGAGAAAGGCACGCGTCACGCTTACTTCCGTGGACGACATCTCCACGGCACCGTGCTCCCCCTCCCCGACAACTACACCGGCGCCGTCTTGACAGTCACCGACAAGCAACTCCCACAATCGAGACCACAAGCGCAGGCAGATGGGGATGAGGTTATGGAGGACGAAGAAGACGAAAGCATACCAGTAGAAGTCAAGATTGCGGAACAAGTAGGCGAATTTGACGAGGTTGTGGTCTGGGGGCATGGTGGAGAAGTGGACGCTGGGCAGGACATGTTTGTCAGGGGGTTGAAGGAATGGGTGGGATTTGCGGAGAGCATGCACCTTGATGGGGACGAGGAAGTAGCTGCAGACACCAAGACAGAAGAGGAAAAGAAGGATTGAGGGGTTGCTGACATGGTGTGCTGGCTTGATAGCGGCAGCAGTACTTGATACCCGGAACTATACGAAGCGAGTGTTGATGGAAAAAACGCGGAAGATGAAACTGAGCAGTCCTTGCCTCGAGTCGTTACAGTGCGATGTCGAGCATCACCTGTTGCTCTGCTTCCTCTCGGCCCGTGTTCCATCCAGTCATCGTGTGCGCAGAACGCTGTGTTCGCGAAAGCATCGGAAGTGGCCGAGGAAGTGGTCGTACAGCAAAGGGAAGGTCCGATAAGACAGTGCACGAGACAGTGCCGGGTTATGTCATGCGGTAAAGGGGGTACGACTAAAACATCTAGATAACGAGAACACATTACAACACATAATAATAAGCATACTAAGACTTCTGTCTTAGCTGTCTCATTCGTACCCCTCTTCCCCACCGATAGTCCTCCACCAATGAACCACTGAGTCGTCCCTACCATCTGCCCTGTCTTCCCTCTGTCTGAAATCTCACCAATCACATTTCCTTGTGTCTATCCAGCGCCAAACCACCCAATACTAGTTTAAGTCAGACGCGCGGTGACTTCACCTTAGAGTCTAAACCATCCCACGTTGTTATCCCAAGGTCTAGAATCGCTGCTATTGGATAGAGATCTCATCAGTGAACCCAAGCCACAGGGAACACGAATTGCGATAGGAACCTGCATGCATATTGGATTTTGCATGGGTTTGTTTTGACTATGCAGGTGGGCTCCTTGTACGCATATGCGGTTTGGATAAAGAGAAAGCAGTGCAGAGACAGAGGTAGAGTATATTTTGCAGATGTAAAACATAATGGTCTATGGGACTCTATACAAAAAACTGGACAATTTGCAAGTCTCTAAGTTCTTTCTATTTTGTATCTTGCAGAGAAGATGAACATCTTCATCAGAAGTGTCATGGCTCATGTTTCTACTTGCAAAAGCCCTGCTACCAACCACATGTTCAGTCCACCCTCTACGCATTGCTCATAACTTCGAGCCCCCTTCACCTGCCATACCCGTATCAGAGAAGTCAACAAAGCTCTCTTCACCATCGAAATGCCTAGTGACACCAAAGGTCAGTGACTCGAATGTCAACGATCGCCAGTGACAACTCCTTAAACTGAATACCCAGAGACATAGAAAAATGTAGCCCAACAAGCCGACTGGCCTAATCAAAAACCATATCCTCTCGTAAGGGAAACGCTCAAATCTTACAACATCACACAAAATATCTCGGAAGTAAATATGAGATATATCCACTCACCAGCCACGCTCTGCTCCTCCAGACAGATACGATGTCTCGGAATTCAGCTCACAGTCCCAGTTGCCCGCGACACCCTTTTTGGGATCAGTCGACTTGCGAACGAATCTGGATAGACCAGCCGTATAGCACTTGAAGTCATCTTCATCGGGATTCTCCGGCATTTGACCCGTCAACACTCTGCCCGCCGCGATCATGGTCGCAGCGTGGGTGCACAGCAAAACGCTCCTAGGCTGCTCAGGGTCCTTGTCAAGAGTCGTGATGATGTGATCTAGCGCGTTCCTGACGCGTTGGTGCAGCTCTACTATCGACTCGCCATTCGGACCAGCCATGTGCACGGATACATAGTCGCTATCCAGGTTCTGGAAGTGCGGTGTCAGGAGTTCTAGGCTAGGCGGCGAGGGATGTTCAAAGTGGGCGCGTCCGAAGAACTCGCTGTTTGTGTGAAAAACAGGAAACGGATTAGTGATCTTGGACAGATGCCTTGTTTTCACCCTTGAGACTTAAGTAAGACATACCCTATCCCACGGTCAACCCTGATCTTTCCCCTTGCCTTTCCCTCATTAAAGTACGTATCACTAAATGGCTTTAACGTCTGTAAGCACCGATAGAAAGGGCTGGAATAGATCCTATCAATCGGCGGTTCAACTTTAGCGAGATAGTCCGCCAGTTCTCTGCTCTGCTCCACACCCTTCGCAGTCAGAGGCGGATCGGTGGGTATACCGGTCGGCGTCCGTGCCATAGACGCGGTGTAGATACCCGTTTGAGGGTCGACCGACCAATTTGCCCGGAACTAGAAGACCGCAAATACACCGTCAGAATCCATTTTTATCTAGAAGAAAAAAAAAAAGAAAAAGGGTCTAGAAGTTTGCGTGGAGATGGGAGATAGATGGTGAGGCGCAAGGTTGGGGCAAAAAAAAAAGCACTGGGCGGAAGGGTAAACCCATGTGATACATGCGAAAGTTAAAAGAAGCGGGATGAGAAAGGATGATGCATGGACAAACCAGGCGTTCGGAAGGAACTCCAGAAAACAAAACACATCCTTAGATGGCCCGTGGGCGCCTTTGACGCAACCATGGCCACAAGACGGATGTTTAAAGAAGGGCACCAAACTTTATACATACTGCATGCCGGACGATATAGATGACTTCTATCATGGTTCCGGATCCCGTTGCTCCGGAGGCTTTCTGGATAGTGGCGACGACGAATCTTGGGGTTTTGCAAGTGATGGGTGTCACGCGTCCGAAGTACCCTGTGATGGTGGGAGGTTCGCCACCAGTTTCCCTGTACCTCGGTTATTTTCCCTTTTCAAAGTCTCCAAACCCTCAGCCCTAGGGGTACGAGACTCTCTTCGTATTGGGGGCCAGAAGCCCCTTGGACTAGCTCTGGGAACTCCCGATGATGTCGGTAAGTGGCTGCTGCAAGTGGCACGAATCTATTATCCCTCTGATCAGAGGAGGTGGCCCAAGCGAGGTGAAACAATCGGACCGTTCCTTTGCCATCATATGCCACTACCCACCTAATGCATGTGTAGCACGCGTCCATTAGCAAATAAACGCCCTTCACGTGCGAAGGAATTTGTGCAGAATTATTGATTCGCAAGGGGCAGTTGAGGCTTTGTAATGCAAGCCACGTACTGCATCATGCTCACCGCGATCGGTACACCCCACGCTCCTAGCCGTGTGTACATGTTCAGGCGATAGGATTGATATTTGATGGCGTAGACTTCATGTGCGACATTTTTGTAAGAATACCAGTTCGCTAAAACCATCCCACTCGAACGAGCCAGCTGTTGCACGAAGCGTACTGACAGGGCTGAATGGGCATTCGCTCGCCCTGCTGACTCCCAGTTTTAGTCCATGATCTCGCTTAGATAGCTATTCTAAATCTTAATCGATTTTCAAGGGTCTTTGCGAAAGGGATGCCGGAACATGCTCCTGGCGGAAAACGGTATTAACCTTGGTCAGATGACCGGTGTCAGTACTCCGTAATTCGATCCGCACTACGTCAAGCCCTTGCTCAAATCTGCCTAGCTACATATGATTAGTGGCTGTCTCCCTTTGGGCGCGGGACGGTATCGCTAGTGGCGGTATAATTCACGGAACAACAAACAGTGGTGCGCTGACGGTGCTAACAAGTAGAGAGGCTTGCTAGGGCCGATAGACGAGTTAAGTGTGAGGTTCGCAAGAACACGATAGAATCGGCATCCAAGTATGGCTCGACATAGAGCGGATTAGGATTTTGAGGGAATTGGCAAGGGTCTTACATCTCCAACGCCTTGAGTATTGGGTATTGAGAGGCATTGTCAATTGGGCTGATTTGCTAGCTGCTTTCAAGTACGCCTCATTTGCTCTGAGTATATTGTTGGGACGTGGCAACCTTCTGCACATGGTTCAGAATCCTAGCATGCGCCGAGCTGGATCATGTTCAGAGCCAATCTTCAGCGGCACATACAGTGATCCATAACCGTAACTACCATGCGATCTGAAAGATGCACTGCCGTCCATGTTACAGGTTGAAATGCAGGATCGTGTAACGCAAGCAACAGAGTCATGTCCAAACTTTGCATATGATCAGCATGGTTTCCGACGTTTCGAGAAAGCCAGGCTAACTTCCGTCTCCAGTGTGCTGGGTACTTTGAGGATCGCTTCGAGAAAAGCTAGACCGCTGCCGTCAGAATGAATTCCCGGACGGTTCCGAGAGCCGGAAGACAAACACTCTTCTGGACATTGCAGCGAAGAATGATGCGCTCGGCGCTTCTCCAGTGCTGACGCAAATATTAGCAATCATGCGCGTGCAAAGGAAAGTTCACTGAAGAGTTCCCTCCATATTACACATACGACATATACCCTCCCGCTCAGACAATGGTACCAAGGGCACATGGCACTACCTCACTACTGGGAAAGCATCCAGCACCTGTCAATGATCGACGGGCTAAACAAGGCTCATGATGTCCACTAACTTGGAACCAACGTAAAAAAGCAATCGTGGGCTGATAGTGGCAGTGGACTGATGCCCCCGTCAAGCATCCAGGGCCCAATTGTAGACTGACATTGTAACGTGCGCGGGATGATCGCGCCTACCTACACCGCAACTAGTAAGGGTATGCGAGAGCCCTGTGCTAATGACTCCTGGCTGCTGGGCGGCTGGCCACGCGAAGGCAAATCAGCAGTAAAGCTACTTGCCGGCGCTAAACTAGGGCTCACAGTAGCTACTGTAGTACGGCACATGTATAGCACATGCTCAACAGAGCAGCGGCAGCGTACAGAAAACGATCGCGTGCGACGGCAGTGTGAATAATCCCGTGAATCTAAAACAAGGTAGTGTTTTCAGCCCTGCAATTTGCCTCAGCTGGTTGTAACGCGGCTGACGTGACCCCTGGTTAGCCATCCCAGAGGGACGGTATCGTGAAGCTTGACAAAGACAGCCGCTAGAGACAGGGGTCGTTTTGCGAATATGTATCGTCAGCGAATCAGCGTGGACCTTGCGTATCCTTGTGATACATTCGACAGACGTCAGTGTAACCAAGTGCAAACAACACAAGATTAGAAGTTTGTGTGGCTGTTCCTCAAGCCAACCTGCCAGACTGGGCAGTGCATGGGCTGACGAAGAGGGTTCGCAGTCGTTTACTCATGTCTTGATCGTTGAGCGCCACATACTCACGTGTGCAATTCATTGGATCTCCGTGGCTCAAGTATACCGACTTGTTGGTTACAGAGCGTCAGCCCTGTTCATGCTGGACGCCCACTGCGGCTGCATCCATCTTGACATTGATAGGCGACCGCCCGTGTGATCCACTTGTGGGGTGCATTCAGTGGGGTACAAGTCCCTCATGACTTGATCCAGGCGTACTGCAACCAATGGGCCCCATTCAAATGTACACGTTCTAAGAACCAGCCAAGCCCAACGGGGAGCGATGGTGTCCAGGCGTTGTATGCAGAACAAAAAAAACAAACGTTTAGCAGTTTACCGAGACAGTGGAACGTGGGATGGCGGTACGGCACATGGTTTGAGATAGAAGCAGTAATTTATGAACACGACCAAGCAGGTGCCTGGAAATGCAGAAGTCGTGTCTGTCGATAATGTCGTGTTATCGACGTGGATTCAATTATTGTTATTAACAGATACGCAGGTGGCTGCCTGAACAGAACTGGGACATGGTCCCAGTGGAGGACTTTGCGGGCTATTGTACAGTTGCGCTGATGAAAACCGGGAAAGAAAACGATACAGCTTGGCTTGACGTAAAGCTGAGATTCGGGCGGACGTGAAAAAGCGACTGTGAGTTACTTTGCACCATTGTGATGGAGAGGAATGTCGTCGGCTGTTGCGCCGGCTGGTGCGTGTGGGGAGAATTTGCCTCTCATGCCGAGCTTCGTCTCAGTGACCCAGACACGCAGAGCGATGAGATACCTGATGATGATGAAGATGATGATTGCCGCGATCAGAATGCCGATAATGTAACCCCCAACAACGCCAGAGGAATGCTTTTGGAGATCAAGAAATGGGTACACGTAAAAGCCTTCGGTGGCGTGGGTAAGGTAGGCCAAACCAAGGTAGAGAGCCAAGAGAAGAATGATGGGAATGAGATCCAGCCAAGGCAACCTATTGGTGCGAGGGAAGACAATCTCGCAAAACGCATAGAGCGAATTGAGGGCGTGCTGTGACGTGTTGGACCAGACAGAGAATGTCGTAGGAAACTCAGCTGCAAGGAGACCCCAGAATACAACTGGCAGCTGTTGTTAGCTTGTTGAGTGGCAGCCAAGTGAGCCTGACTTACTAGTGACGATCCACGGGTAAACTACAATGGTGGAGTAGAACATGCTGTGGGCAATCTGCAGTGGCTTGGGCCAACGCGCCAGGAACGAGGTGCCCGTGAGCCAGTAGCTGGCCGTGTGGACTGCAGAGAAGGCATAGTAGAAAGCCAGGCCCCAGTACGTCAAGTTGGTGAAAAAGGAGAAGGAGTGGCGGGATTCCTCAGATCTGCCGTGGGTGCCATTCCAGCCGAAGATGGTGAACAGGGTCGTAAAGGCGTACAGGGCCAGCAGGGCGCGATAGCCAAACAGAAGGCTGGGTGGGAGGGCCCAAGACGTAACAAACCGCGTGGGGTCGAACTGGCCAGCGTAGGGTGCGGTGATGCGGTGACCAATAGCCATGGTGTTGGATGGGGGTCTGCGGGTGCCCAGCTTTCGCGCCACTGTCGCTGCCCAATCTTCGGAACGCGCCGGTACAAGCTGCGTGCTTCCTTGCCAGCAACAGACAGCGGCCTCTGCGATGGAGGTGAGATGGTTTCGGATGGTGATGCTGCGACGTGGTGTCGCAAGGCACCGACAAAACTCAAAGTCGTGCCAATTTCCGAGGCTGAAGCTGAAAAGGGCACAGTCGCCGATCTGACTCAGGACGGGCGGCCAAGGGGGCCCTAAAGCAGCCGCAGGGCGCTAGGCCGCATCCGACGCAGGCGCGGTGATCAAGTCGATGCCGCCCGCCTCTCTCTCCGTGATGCTACGAGCGGACTTGCTCCCACCCCCTGGCCCCGCTTGGACTCTCCCCACGCTTGCACCCATGGCTGGACGCCGACGTCTGTTCCTAGCAGTACACTGCTCCAAAAACCCCCGGCTAGCCAGGGTCATGCTTGCTCCGTGCTTCGAGTACTCGCCGCCGGCCTGTACCTATGCACTCTACTTTAAGACTGCATGCCATCATGCCTGGCCGCATCTTACTCGCAATGCTCACACAAACCATCAGGCCAGTCTCTGTCCTCCATCCCCAAACCGCCTCTGTATCGTCCCAAGATGAGCGAATCTGCCAGATTATCAGTATGTACACCCCCACAGCCCCTCTGGCAGGCCATCACTGACTTGCGGCAGCAGAAAGCCCAACACCTGGCTCGTATTCGAGACAACCAACGTAAGTAGTCACTGTACTCGACAGACTTGCCGTCCTCTGGTTGATTTTGTGGTCCTGTCCAACATTGCTTCCTCCCTCCTTTGTCCGTGAGAGAGTCACGTGTCTTGTTCAACCGGAGATGGTGCCTGTCAGGTGCCCATGGGATTGACGCTGACACTTCTTGAAACAGGACGCTCGCGCGCTCGACGGAAGGAATACCTTCACGAGCTCGAGACGAAACTGCGGACGTATGAGCAGATTGGTATTGAAGCCTCGTCAGAGATTCAAACTGCTGCAAGAACAGTGCTCGAGGAGAACCGCAAGCTCAAGGCAATCCTTCGTGAGCGGGGAGTGTCTGAGCCAGAGATCATCGCCGCCTTGGAGAGCATACCGGACCAGTACAACAAGCAACCCTCTGCAGCATCCAGGCTGGGCGCAATGCTTGACGGAAAGACCAAGCGAGATCCAACCACTTCGATAACTTCATTTGTGCCTGCACACACAAGACCTGTCTTGATCCCTCGAAACACACCTCCAGCCCAATCTGTCAACACCCTGCCTCCGCGTTCTACAGATTTCGGTTGTGATGATTCACCCAGCCCTGGATCCATGGTATCGACTACGAGTACGCCGCCTCCTTCCTACTCCACAAACTTCTATGCTGCGCCATCGACTCCACCAGGTACTGAGATTAAGTTAGAAGACGTACCCTGTGACTATCCCTACAATCGTCCATTTGCTAGTTCGTGGACTCACTCAAGCGACTATGGCTACCCTGAAAACCCATTCAACTACTACAACCGGTCCTCATGCATCGAGACCGCAAATATCATGAGCACGGCGCGATCAGACCCTGGGACTGAGCCAGAACCAAGCCTAGGATATCGCTACCCTGAACAATATAGTCAAATAAATAATGCGGCGCTTCTGGACATGATGAACGGATATTCCCACCACTCCGCCGCCATGTGACTCGACAACGCGGGCCGCCCGGACACGTCGGCTTCGAATCACTACTAGCAAACGGATCTCATTACCAAAAGAGGATCCACAGTGGGCGGATACCAACAAGAAGTTGCAAATTCAGCCGCACTCAAGCTACGGCTTCGGCGCGTGCTAATATACATAGCTGCATACTCAACTTCGCCCCGGCATGCACGCGATGTATTCCATGAAAACGGCTGCAAACGAGTGCTCACCTTCACCGAAGAAATTCACCCGTTATGCCCCGTTCGACCTCTCGCCTTGGAAGCGATATAATCTTCCTCCAACCCTTACCACCGATCGATAGCTTTTCCAGCAGCGTCATGCTTTCCATACCGAGCCTTTTTAGAATTACGATATCTCTATAGACATTGCGCATACACCAGCGCGAAATGAATGATACCAACTACCTAGCCACCCTTTTTCTCTGTTCTTGCAGTCGCTTACTGCGGTAGCACTATTCTGTTCTTTTCTACTTGCACAACAAAGCTAACCGAAAATGCTCTATTGTTTATTCTCGACGTGTGCCTCAAAGTTGCAATGGCTGGTGCGGAATTCCGCTGTCCGATCGGAGGCAATTAGTCAATCTCGCGTCTCACATGTCGGTTTCAGAGAAGGACAGCTTTGGCTTCTTCTCTCTGCGTCGCTGTTCGATACTCTCGCCGTACAGTCAACCAATGGCCTCCTTGGTTTCCATCGTTAGCTTGGCTCTGGACAATGTTCTCTTTGTTGTCGAAGTTGAACCTGCATCTGGCAAAGTTACAAATCCGGCGGGTGTTAGTGTTCTCGACCAACGAGGACAAAGACATGAAAGAACACAACACATACCTATATATTGGACAGCATAACTTATGAAAATTGCTCGACTAACTGCCCTTTCTAAATATCGTGTTCAACTTAACTTAGTCGTTGCAAAAGCCCAGGTCTTTTTAAAATATCAAGTAATCTAGAATCAGCCAAACCAATTGACCTAGAATGGCTCCTAAACGCGGAAGGAACAACAAGAAGGGCGGAAAGGTGGCCCCCCAAACTCCAAGGGTCACGAGAAGTTCCAAGGTTACCCAAACCCCAAAGACTCCCAAAACTCCGAAGGCTGCACAAACTCCGAAGACTCCGAAAACTTCCAAGCCAAAGAAAACATCTGGAGATGACCAACGTGATGTCCTGGAGGTCAACTGGGCTGTGCCCAAAGCGAAGCGGAGAGATGTCCCTGACCAAAAATACATTGATGATTACGCCCATGTTTTGTATAACAGAGAATCGGATGAGCTGCAGCCAGTACAAGTAGCCTTACCAGAGGCTCAGATAAGGGTGCCAGTATATCAGAAAAAGGGGGGTAAAGATATGCAAGAAGGAGACGCAAACCAATCCAGCACGGCATTGCGCAGGCTCTACAATAACATCAAACACCGGAGTGTGAACGAATCAGGTGGGTGTCATGACCTCGCTGCACTTACGGAACTATTCAAAGCCGGCGGCGACAATACCGTGGTGATACTCTCGAATTCAGAAAATGAAGAGGTGCTAGTTCTGGAGGGAGATCGACGTTTACAAGTGTACGTAAGGCTGAGCTGAACACTATGTTCTTTGTTAACCCTTAGCTAGGACCGCCAATGGTCAAACTGCTCACATTGATTTTATTCGACGCGCACCAGCAAGCCAAGAGAACGAGGCGCTGGACTATTTCATCGAGCTTCCACAAGGGGTCTCTGTTACCGTCAACGGTACCACGTATACATACAACGGTGCTGCTTCGCTCACGCCTTTCTATATCGGTCCGCTGCAAGGTTACGCCGTAATTGAGTTGCTCTCGCAACCAGCGTTTTTCTTCCGGCACAAGGGAAGCCTGAGATACACGATTACTACCAGGAGGGTGGCTGCAGATGAACTTGAGCGTCGCGATCGGAATGGTGACGCTAGTGCAGATAATGTGACAGTGAGATGGTTAGCGATCGAGCCTTTGGATCTTGCCCAACAAGAGCATGGAGGCGAACCAGACATTGCAAAATCTCAGGTGGAACACTCCCGAGTTGAGAGAGATGAACTGACAGAGGAAGATTGTCCTGAGGAAGTTGAATATTCCGACGCATATACAGATGATGGACAGCCAATTGAGGAAGACTGCGTCTATGTTCAAAACAGTGTCAAAATGCACACCAACGACAGGATCGCTTCTATAATCCCCCGAGTAATTGTTTCGATCAACAATAGACAACCAGAGAATGCCGGATTCAGTTTTGTTCACAACAACACAGTTTTCAGACCGGGAAGAACACTGATCACTGCTCTCACGGATTGTGGCCGCTACCTTTTAGTCGTAGGTCAGATCCAACCAGACGCCAGCATCAGGATTAGGGCTCTCTATCCCAGGACCTGGAGGAGTCACAAAAACCACCGTGACAGAATCAATAATGATTTGCGGAACTGGTTCATGAAAACTGACTGGTGGCGCAATGCCTTCGACTCGCACGAGCAAATGGTAGCTCGCCTCCCCGTGGATATCGAATGGGTGCCATGCGCGCAGACCCCTACTCAAGAGGGTACTTTTTCATACACAATTCTGAACGCGTGGGCCTTGGTCCTGGGTCTAGAGCCTGACCCTACTTTTTCACCCATCCGTCATGGCAACGAAGCTTTCTTTATCAAAGCTGAAAGAATCTTTGGTCTGGCCTTGAGCGACTCTTTGACATGGAAGGTGCTTCTGGCATTCTTGCGCTGTACTGGATTCGTAAAGGTGGCAGCTACCGCAGAAGGCGAAAATAGTGAAGATGCCAACTTGCCTGCGACAGATCGCCGCTTCGACCAGCGCAAGCGTTCTTTTGAAGCTCTCGTTGCTGACCAGACACGTGCAGACCAGGCGTCTGCAGGAAAGAATCTGAATACAGAACAACTCGACGTGCGGCTTGAGGAGGGAATTCTGCACAGTGCGAAACTTGCATCGGATTCATTCACTGATGAAATGCGAGACATGCTTACTCAGCTTGTGCGAGCAGGAGATTGGAGGCTCCATGACACCGTGGAGCAGTTTACGCGAAAGCTCGAAAAACTTGCAGATGGGAGTGGATGTTCCTCTAGTACAGGTTCATCGCCGGATGTCTCACTGATCGAAAACCCACAATCGGATACACTTGCCGCACCAAAGAATTTTAATCCTTGTACACGTATTGACGAATTTGTTCGTCAGGAGGAGTTATTCTACCTCCACGCCAAGGAACAACCACCACAAGCAGTCGAGATACCAAGGTTGGCTAAGAACGACATTCACGACAGCATAGCAGCTGTAGTTCGAGCTGTCAACCAACGTAATCCTCCTGGCACTGGCTTTACTACCCAATCCTCAACAGCCTTAGTAAAATCATCCATCGATGGCAATGTAGACTCCATCTCAGTTTTCATGCACGAGGCAAGCGATGACCACGAGCTTTGCGTCCTGGTTCAGAACCCAGCAGACGGTACCAGTTCCTGCACAATCATAGACTCGAAACCTCTCGCTACCAATAAAGACACCAGAAATAAGGTCCGTAAACAGCTCCGCAAGGCAATTCACGCTACTGGACCAATTATCTGGATTTCTGGCCCCAAACAGACCTCCGAGAATCACAACGGATATCACGTCGTGCTCAATGCATGGAGTATTGTATTGGGTCTGCCTCTGAATATCCAAGGATTCGAATCTAGCTCGAAGTTCATACGAGACACATACTTGGTCATTCAGGCTGCGCTGCAAGATGACGTGGATTGGATGGTCATTTGGGATTTGCTGCGGTGCCATGGCTACGTGGCATCGGCGGAAGAACCAGAAGCCAGGCGGAAATTCGGCAGAACTATTCCATCGCGTGAGCACGAAGCGTACGTGTCGACGATGACGAGAATGAATCATTCTCCAACGGATGCTAATGCGCTCCTGTATGACCACTTCCAGTTAGAATCGATCCATCAATTTGGTGAGAACATTGATTGGGATGAGTCTTACCCAGAAGATGGCATTGCTGGATTTTCCGAATTGCAGCCCAGTGAATATACCGAGAGCGTGGCGTCTCCTCGTAGAAACCAACAAGAACAAGAACAACCGACTCAGAACGATGTTTATGCAAGAGATGGCATCACAGGATTTTCTGAACTGCAGCCCAGTGAATTTACCGAAAGCCTGCTGTCTTATAGTGAGATAGAACAAGATGACGTCCAACCAGCTGAGGAGGTCAACTCATGCAAATACCTGCGAGACACTCTAAAAACCAAACTAGGGGACCAAGCTATACTACAAGAATTGGAGGCGCTTCGAAACGCAGGCGTAACAGCGAAAAAAGGCCAATGGCTACATGACGAAGAAGCTGCACTTTCTATCGACGCTGTCTTGATGGCTATTAACAAGATGCAGGGTATGGAAGAGGGCTTCAGCGTCATTCCATCATATACTATCACATCAGTTGTAGAAAATGATGGCAAGATAGATGCAGGATTTTTGGCCCTTGCTCTTCGTCCTGGTCGGCCGTTGATTGCTCCAGTCGTTTACAGTTCTCACATCGTTCTTCTGGTTGCACAGTTCGACGACCGAGGCCGACCCACAATTTCGATTCTCGATTCCCTGCCTGTTTATCTTCATCGAGAGAACCGCGAAGAAATATTCTCCGCAGCCTGGCTGGTTCTACTCCACACATCCTGGTGGCGAAAGTTTCACTATACCCAGGAGTCCTTCGAGCATGTCCAGCCAGCCACTGCGACCTGGGTTCGCACAGCTTGCCAGCCGTCCTACAATGAATGCGGATATTATGCTATACTGAATGCGTGGAGCCTGGCGCTGGGATTAGAGCCTAATCCGGATCTCCGACTTAAATGGACTGATGAAGTTTTCCAGCAGGTAAAGGACGTCATTCATCTCGCACGTATTGGGGAAGCAGATTGGAAACTCATTGTTGCCTTGTTACGGTGCCTTGAATTTGTTCGAGACGGCGTTGTGCCCGAGAATAGACGCTTCACTTCCACATTCAAAGTGAAGACAGACGTAGAATTTGGAAAGGCGCTGGACGAGGAACGCGAAAGAGAAGAAGATTACTGGAAGAGTCGTGAATACGATGAAGAGCAGTTGAAGCCGATAAGAAACTGCAACCGCGTGCCCAACCTGATTGGAGATCCCCACAATTCGAAGTTCGCCTCTGATACGTGGAAAGAGGATGATCAATCATGGCCAAATATCCAACGTCTACTACGTTTCCACAAACTCGACGTGCGCCAGAACTGCAGAAACATGAGAGAGAAGAGCTCCAAGTTGGCAAAAACCCGGTTAGAAAACTGCAAGGAGAAGCTCAGATCAGCGACTTCGTCTTCTGAAGATCGTGAAGTCCTGGTAGAAGCAATCCTAGAGGAGGTCAATCGCCAATATGAAGGAATGGACTCGACGATTATAAGCGCTTCAGAGGACTGGGTCGACGATACAATTGATCTCTATGACGAGATCATGAAGGACCCGAAGGCCAAGAAGATCCTTGGAACTGGTCGTGTTGGACAACCCAATAACTGGGATCGCATGCTGGAGGACTCCGAACTCAATCTTGCGATGGCGGCTGTCTTGGAGGCTATTGATGCTTTGCAATCGGGATTGCATACCAGGGCACACCCCAAAGCTCCTTTTGCTGGAGGTTTCTCTTTGACAACTAGCACCCAACTTCAGATGGCGCTATGTGATGAGATTAGAGATGAAGACAAAGTACTTTCACGCCCACGACGAGCTTGGCTATTTCCTTTAGTCGTGCACCAAGCATCACTATTGCCGCGATTGAAAGAATGGGCCGCTGAGCATAAGAAAGCATGGAAACATCAAGGCAGAACCGGCCACTCGTTCCTCGTGCTAGTGCAGGAGATGAGCAGCGATGAGTTGAACTCCGGCGACTCTGTTGTTGAAATCCAGGTCCTTGACAGTAAGTTCAACGTCTTCGAGGAAGTGATGGAGTTCTTTGGGGAACGCATTGAAGAAGCAGCTCATCGCCTCGGATGGATAACGCACCGCAACTATCCTGTCCAACCCCCAGTGGACAGTGATCTCTACCTTAGAAACGAACTTCCACAGCAGACCAAGGGGTGGTCATGTGGACACCATGTGGTGATCAACGCCTGGATGATCGCCATGGGCCTTCAATTCAGGGAAAATGTGGAGTTCCATAATGAAATTTATGGCCAGTTCTACACTCTTTCTCAGGCAGCTGTAGCCGGGATTCTGGACTGGAAAACCCTGGTAGCTTGGTTCTTCTCCCACAACCTCACAACGGCGACAGACTTCAGCGAGATACCCGAGAATCGTCGTTTCAGCCGCACTTTCAGGCAAACCACTGAAAATGCTCTCGCAACCAGAATAAAAGAACAGTACAAAGCGGTTGACGACATTCTGGGCACATTTGATCAATACATCTATCCATACGACTACTCGAACAATTTCGTCTTCGAGGCAGTGCCAGACGACGAAGAGCAAAGCGATGCGGATGGCGAGCCTGGTCTGCAACGAAGTGTTGACGATGCGGATCTGGACTTCCTCGGTCCCAGAGGTACCAAGCGAAAGTCACGTCAAGACTCAGACGACGGCCTGGACTTCTTGAATCGCTATGAAATCACCCGTGAAGATGTCAAGAGAATTGCGGCGAGTTGCAGCTCTGCTTTGAAGAAGCGGCGTGTTTTTAACAATCCGTCTGTTATGGAGGTTTATTAATTTACCATAAACGCCTGTTTCCAGTTCTTTGAATGTTTTGTTCTATTATCGCGGGCTACACAAGCAACGCATGTAGCGAATGTCTTTGCCAATATTTTTTTAGAGCTAGGTAACAGAATTATTTCCCAAATGACTTGACTCCTTCGCTTGCGATTAATGAACATTTGACTTGGACAATCACAATTCCTTGGAACTCAATTCCAGTTCTTTATCGCTCAAGTGTCACATGACAGAGGTAAGTAAGACAAGGAAGAATGCAGGTACAGGAAGACGCGACTCCACCCCCAAAGCTTGGCACACGATGACGTCGCTCTTCAGCTTCACGCGTCGATCCTCAACACATCTAATTCCCCAAATCTACGAGCACCACCGCCCTCCAAAAACACCAATTCCACCATGTTACGCCCTACGGTATCTCTCTTCCGCGCTCTCAACAAACCTCTCCCTCAAACCTCCACCCATCGCGCATTCTCCCTCTTCCCCTCCTCCGCCCGCTCCCACCAAAACCGCATCTTCGACCCCGTCCGCCAACCCAATGACCTACACACCCTCACCCTCCTCAACGCAGCCGATAACCGCACCCTGATAACCTTCTGGACAGCCTCATGGTGCCAGACGTGCCAAACTATCAAGCCCTTGGTTCGAAAATTGATCGAAGAAGAGAAAGTTGGTGAGCAGGAAGGTGGACTGGGGTTTGTTGAGGTGCTGATGGATTCGACGCTGCTTGAGGATCTGCCGATACGGTATAGAGTAGGTTCTTCTTAGTATCGTTTCCCGGCCATGGAGACTGATTTTCGGGTAGATAAGCAGTATGCCGACATTGCTTGCTTTTAGCAGACAGGAGGCGCAGTTTGATACGCGATTGACACGGTCAGAGGAGCTGCGGAATAAGGATTTCTTGAGGGAGTGGTTGGTCAAAGAAGCGCAGAGGGGAGGGAGAAAGGGTGGGGGCGGAGGTAGCATGTTTGGTTAGTGGAATTCCTCCAGTTGGAGACAATAATACCTTGTCGAAGCCTGACGGTGTTCAGGTGCGAAAGACGATTCCGAGGAGACTAAGTAAACGTAGGTATTGGTGAAAAGACACATGAGCGACAGACTACTAAGGAGTGTTAGTGATGCGCCCAAGAGTCAACTGGCAACTTTATGTTTAGACGAGGCACTTGTGAAAAGGATTAAGATCATGACAATGCATCACACATGGGATATAGACGGCCAGAATATACATCAACTTTGTATTTATCGTACATATCAAGCGACGCCCTAGCCTCCAGTGGTTGAGGGCAGTCGCTCATTCTAAACTCAAATTATCCACTACAGTAAGCAATCGACTCATCGTACCAGAGAATCATAAAAAAGCAGAAAAGCAATCGAAAGCCTGTGGTTATCAGTCAAATATGGTACAACCGCCTGCCATATTGAGATGGCTTATAAAATCTTTCAATCCGAATATGAAACCGGGTATGTTTGCAAACCGATGTGTTTCCGTCATATCAACGATCCGTTGCGAACAGGTCAGCTCTATTTGGCCTTTTTGACCTTTTTGGCCTCACTGGCCTCGCCAAACGTAAAGCTCCTCTTGTTGGACTTGTTGCTGTTTCCCCCCGCTGGTTGCTCAGGGTGCTTCGGCGTAGCAACACCAGAACCACCAAGCGAGCGAGTAGATAGAGAGGTGTCTGTAAGTGCTGGCGGCGAATCGGCTTCATCTTCACCTTCAAGCTTGACGACCGCATGAAGCTTATTCAGTTCGTGTTGCAATTTTTCACGTTCCTGCAGCCAAAGGACACGTTGGTCGTTGAATTGCTTCTCCATCTCCTCCATCCAAGCCTTTTGATCCTTGTCCTCTTCGGTTGATTCGATGCAAGACGGACACTTGATGTAGAAGCCACCAGATATGGCTTCTTCATCCAAGACTTCAAATTCAGGTAGATCCTCGCCGATAAGCTCGGCCTTGTCCCAGTCAAGACAGTCCTCGCAAAAGCCCTGAGGGCACCAGCGGCAGCGGAAAATGAGGCCTCCAGCGTCAGTCGTTGACTTTGCGCAACCTGAGCAGTTATGTTGAGAGCAATGGAAGCCGCCGAAGACATTCTTAGCCTTGGCCTGATAGTGGGGATCGAGACATTCAAAGTGATAGGCGCGTGGGCAGGTTTTACACTCGATCAGCTTCCCAGCACCGGCATCTTCAAAGCATTCAAGACAGTGATCTTCATGATTATACTCACGTCGCTTTTCTCGGACCGGTTCCGCAAGACGAGAGTCTTTGCCAGCCAGAGTCGGCACTGCTTCCCAGTCACCACAGCCCATGGACTCCTTACTAATGGCAAAGCCGTCCACCATGACTGTGGTGTTCTTATTCTTGCGGCGGTCTTTTCGGGTGACCGTTTCTGGTAGGATGTTACGAGAAGAAGTGCCCGCGTATGAGTCGTCCAAATTGCGCTGGTGACGCTTGCCTTCGAACACAGCGCATTCAACACGTTCCATAGTTGAAAGCCACTTGTCTTCGTCTGCCTCAGAATTTGTCGCAGGATCAGTCAGCTCAGCAGACTGGTCACGGCATTTCGTTATCATCGTGTCGAGATCCCAAGAAACCATTTCCTTAACATCGATCTCAGGATGAGAGAGCGTCCGTGCTCCTCGTCGCACAAGCGTCATCAGCTGTGATGTGTTCATCTGTGGCATATCTTCGTCAAGAGAGCCTTTTTTGTTTCCAGCTACTTGCTTTCCATGTATGTTCTGCATAGATTCCGTGATTTTTGTTGACAAATAAAGCTTTTTCCGAATGCGACTGATCATCTGCTCCTCAACAGTCCCCTGAGTACAGAGCTTGTAGATGGTCACCTTCTTAGTTTGGCCAATACGATGAGCGCGGGCTTCGGCTTGGATAGTAATCTGTGGGTTCCAGTCTTCGTCTAGGAATATGACATCCTGAGCGCTGGTGAGATTGATACCCAAACCACCTGCACGAGTCGAAAGAAGCATGACCTTGTAGTCTGAGTCCGCCTTGTTGAAAAGACGGATATCCAAGTTTCGGCGAGCTCTTGCCGTACTTCCGTCAAGGCGAAGATACTTGAATCGCTCGCCATGGTTGCTGACAAGGGACAAGAGGTCCTCACAATAGTCGAGTGTGAGGGTAAAGCTCGAGAAGATGAGAACTTTCTTGCCTTGATTAAGGATCGTGTGCTTGAGGAGCTTTTCGAGTAATATGAACTTGCCAGAAGCACGGACGATATGGTCGCCAATGTAGTACGGGTCTGGGCCTACTCCCGGTAATAGGTATGGGTGTGAGCAGCACTTCCGCAACTGCATGACAAGATTCATAAGCTTTTTCCAAGCTCCTTTCGATGTACTTGTGTCAGTCTCTTCCTTCGCTACAGCTTCTTGCAAAATCTTTGTAGTCTCCTCCCACTCATCACCAACGTTACCGGCACTGATCGCCTTGTCCATCTCTTCAAGCTTATGCAGCAACTGGTTTTCTTTCATGTCATGTTCGATAGCCAACTTCTCTTTCTCCTTTCCATCAACGAAGACTTCGTTCAACACTCCATCATCGATATGAGTCAGGAGACGTGTATACCAAAATCTCTGCATTGGTGTGAGGGGCACGTAAAGGAGGACCTCTTCCTTAGGTGGTAGACCGAGATTGACTGATGGAGAGTCTTTCATTCTGCGGAGCATGATGAGCTCAAGCAAGCGTCGGGCATCTGTCATGGTCTGCTTGTTTGCCCTGCCCTTACTAAGATCGAACGACTCCCGGAACAGTGTTTCAGTCCTTGCATCGAACACATTAGGATACAGCCAGGTCAAAAGTGACCACATCTCTAGCATGTTGTTTTGGAGTGGCGTGCCAGTCAAGATGAGTCGATATTCTGCATTCACACTCTTCAGCGCGGTAGATATCTGTGCAGCACTGTTTTTGATTTTGTGTCCTTCATCAAGAACAACATAGCGCCAGGCAAAGGAGTGCTTGAACCAGGATTGCTCAGCTTGGAAGGTTTCATAAGTCGTGACGATGATCTTGAAAGAGTCTGACGGAGCGCGGGCAGGCATCTTGGAGACTTTCTGACCAGCTTTGCGTAACGCCTCTCGATCCCGTGCACGCGATGTCTCATTCCCTTTCATATCCTCCAAGCCGGCCGCGACTCGCTTGAGACGAGTTCGCTCGTTAACTGCGCCATGGAAACGCATCACGCCAAGGTCCGGCACCCACCTCTCGGCCTCGGTCACCCAAGAGTTAAGTACACTCAGCGGGCAGATGACAAGGTAGGGACGGGGCTCTTCAGACACGACGCCCATTTGCTGATCGAGCTCCTCGAGATACTGGAAGAGAGAAAGAGTCTGGAGTGTCTTTCCAAGACCCATTTCATCGCCGAGTATGCCAGAAAATCCATTGTTGTACAGATGAACAAGAAAGGACAGACCAGACAGCTGATAAGGCTTCATGACGGCTGTTACTCCCTTGGGCTGCTCTTTGAGTTCTTCATATTCAACAATGGGCCGCGTCTTCTCTTTTGCAACCAACTTGGCGACCTGATTGTTTTTGGGAAGTAGCGGTAGGAAGAAGTCTTTGTTAGCGACAAGGAAATTGTTTGCTCTCAACTTAGTTCCTTTGGCAATGTCGTCACGAAGGCGGTTACGGGTGGTGTCGAGTTTGGGAGGGAGTGCTTTCTGCTGCCTCGACGACGGAGGGGGCACAGTGTCAGATTCAAGAATTGTGCTTTTCCTTTCACGAGTGCTCCGCCGCAGGCCATCTGTATTTGCTCTTTCTCTTTTGCGCTTCTCCATCTTGAGCTCTTCTGTGTATGTTGCTATTCTGCTGCTTGTCTTGCGGAGAGGGGTGGATGGCGCGAGTTCGTCTTCGCTGTCTTCTGGACCCGGGCCTGCTGGTATTGAAACGGGTTGGGTATCTTTTGTGGAGGAGCGGAGAGGCCCTGCCTCTGTGTTTGAATCCCATGTGGCGTGGTATCCTCCCGTTTGCCTCCGCAGGCTGCGTTTGCGTCGGGCGTCGGGATCAGGGATCGGCGGGATTTGTTTGTTCTTCTTCTGTGTGAGCAGTCGCCGTTTCTTGGTCGCGGACTCGACTGAGCTCTGAGACCCAAATTGTGCCAAAAGATCTTGTAGCTGGCCACCTCGTCGCTGTCTAGGTGGAGTGATCGGCTGAGGAGACCCCAGTGTTATGACAGGCTGTCTTGCCATCGTAGCAAAAGCGATCGATCCTGTAGATTGCTGGGCTTTGGAGTGAACAAGTGTTTAGAGTAAGAAAAGTGTAGGGATCATCATCATTTAATCAAGTAATCTAGCGTAACAGCAAGGCTTACGGGGCAAAGGGCTTAGAGCCCTGCACAAGGCCGTGAGTGGTGAACAGTGAATGTATCGATGAAGGACATGGCCAAAAAAAGGACGTCTCATATCCCAATGAGCACTTTTGCAGTCGAACAATGCTTCTGGGGGCGACGTTCAGAGGCGGACGCGTCCTAGCGCGCCTTTCCATAACGCCGAGTAAGTCCGAAGCGCCTTCGCATGTGGTCGCGAAACCCTTGCTCATGTTTGCACACGCCTAGCAAAGAAGCTCTCACAAGTCCTGCGCAGTCGGCGCACCACCGTCGCTCACCATGGCGCAACAGCCCATGACACAGTTTTGGCCCATATTTGCATCCAAGTCGGACGGCCAGCATGTTGTCAACATCAAAGGCCGACCTATACGGAACGGGCCGACCGAAGAGCAGCTGAACATGTCGCCCAACGACCAGGGCCAGCGCGACTTTTACCGTCTCATTGAGAAGGATGACCCCAAGCACCAGGACTGGCGGAAGAAGCTGGGTGGTATGCTTTTGCGCGAGATCGGCGGCAAGCAGTACGAGGGTAAGTAGCGGACCTAGCGGACTCGGTGATGTAAAGCTGACTTTTGCAGACAAATGGCAACAATGCATTCTCTGGGAGCTGCCTGATAACTACGTCCTATACGAACACATCAAAACCAAAGCGGATGGACAAGTGAAGACGGTGAAGAATCACTCTGGTGGCGGACACGACCGGCAGGATGCCTACCTGTATGGCTACCCCAAGGGCCCCAAGAAGCGCTTCAGGAGCCCTGTTGAATTCTTCCCGCATCTGTTATGGTTATGCACCGATGAGAACAGTGACATGAACAACTGTACATGCAAAATGTGCTCTCCGGCGGGCGACGTTGAGAAGCCCCAGGCCAGAGCGGAAGCCAAACAAGAGCAGCCAACGCCTCTCAAGCGAGAAAACAGCTCCAGCGGTACTGCTCCAAACAACGATAACAACAGCAACAACAATACACAGAACAGCAATGCCGTCGTCGGCCGCAACCCTGTAGTACAGATACCTGCCCGCCAGCCCTCAATGACCGCACCCGTTCCGAGTCCCATCATCAAGCCAGCTACGCCTGTCCCTGCTTCGACATCTACTCCTAGTGTACCGCAGATCCGGCCTCCTCCCACCTTACAGTCGACGCCTCTCCCCCAACTACGATCGCTCGAACAACAAGTTGACCTCACTTACAACAAATTTCTGTGCCGAACAGGGGAAGTTGTGTGGTTCTTCCGGCCAAAGACATCAGCCTGGGGTCTTGGACTTGTTGTCCGAAGATGGGCTATGCCAGAGAACCCCATGAACAGGTCGTATCTGGTCCAGCCACTGTCGCATCCCTTCGAGTCCCTTCCGCAGGAGATAATACATACAGACGAGCACATCAAACCATGGCTTGCCTGGTCTGCGCCTAGCTGCACGTTTCCCTTCCTACAGCAAAATCCACAGTTTGAATATGGCAACACTGACTGGAGAGCACTTATCAATGGGCAGGGTGGTGAGGGCATCGCTTCTGTTGATGCATCTATTCTGGCAGCCAAAGCTATTGATACCACATACACACTCTTCGAACGCCTCCATACCTCAAAGGATGACAAAGGCAACGAGGCTCGCCAGTACAATGGTATATACCTGGGTGCCGAGAAAATCTGGAGGGGTGAGCCTGTTCGCCTACGCATAGGCGCTTCTGGAAGTGATTTGATGGTTGTCACCGACATCGTCGAACAGGTTTTTACCAATGCCTCCTCCAACCAGCCACATATAAAGGTGTTTGTCATCGGCGACGTCTATAGCTACGCAACTATGGACGCTCCGGACCCAAATCTCCCCCCAAAGCCACCACAACAAAACGCGAATATACCTTCTCGCATGGTACACGACATGGTATGGCGAAACCGTTTGCTTGTGCCCGTTACCCGTACCGCTGCTTGGTGGAAACTCATACAGCCCTCGTACAAACTAGACATTGATGATGTCAAAGGTCGATGGTACGAAACTAGTCTTATCTTCCAAGAGCCATTTACCAAAGCGGTTAAGAACGGCGAAGGAGGTAATGGCATCTGGATGAATGCCCGTGGAGACGCAACCGGCAAAGGCAGAGGTTCCATTATACCGCAACCCGATCGCATTGGTGCTTTTGGAGCTTCGGTGCCAAAGGGTACGAGCATCATCGAAGGTATGGACCCCCCAACTCAGCCGTTGGGCCAGCCACAGCAATCGCATGATGGGATGGAAATCTCTATGAATACAGGCATGGGGGATCCGTTTTCTATCGATGAATTTATGCACGTGGACCATTTAGGTGACGAGGCGGGCATGGAATACGGGGGCAATAACAACTTTACATTTTAGCAAAAGGCTGGCGTTTGTTCCGAGTTTTGATGGCATTGTACGGCGCGGTGTAAAGGGCAATTCCGCATAAGCGTTGACGCTCAAGAGGAGCGCAGAATTTAGTACCCATTGTGTGGGAGATACCCAGTTTAACTATTGAACAAATGGATTTATGAGTTTGGTATAAGAAGACATCTATCGATTCATCAACAATCCGATTTCAAATATTCACGGGAAGAACTCGGCGTCGTTCTAGTAGCTAAAGCGCATCTTACCGCTACCTCGGTGTCCAACCATACATCTACCAGGTCTCCGGCTCTAATCTCGGAAACTATCAACAGATTAACATTCACTAGGCACGCTGTCATCCAAATCCCATGCCGTTGCAATCTGCTTACTCCACCCAATCCGTCTCTCTCGCCGATTCCCGATGGCCTCGCCTTATGTCTATCCCCCGCCACATGCATGCTCCTGCCGGATCCGTGCTAGTCTGCCCAAGAGCCGGCCCTCAGCACTCTATCAATACCGAATCACAATGCTCAGCCAGCGCAGGTGAGAATGTTTCCGCGGTATCGGGGATTCCGAGCCCGCGTTTCCCTGTGTTCCTGCAGCGATTATCATCATGGTACGCCTGCCAGTATGTTTCTGGCATTGGCGTGGAGGGATGGGATCTAGCGGAAAGGAGAGGCTGGTAGAACAAGATATAAAGCTGAGCTTGGCTCGTTGGTTGCTTATCACGTTGCCTGTACCGACCCTCTCTTTGCGATTGGGTGTCTTGCTTTTTTCTCGTTGGAAAGCGTGCGTTGTAATTATTCGATATGCGGTTCCAACTTAGCACGGCGCTGACGGTGGCGCTGGGTCTTGCGTCGTCTGCGGATGCAATTAAGATTCTCATGGGAAATGATGATGGATTTGGTAGTGGAAATCTGAGAGAACTGTATAAACTGTTGGTTGATGCAGGACACGATGGTGAGTTTGCATCTTGCTCAATGAGCTTACAGTTAATGCTGACTTCTGCATGATAGTGCTCATCGTTGCGCCCGCTCAGCAGCAGTCAGGGAAAGGCACGACCGTCGTCTGGGCAGAATCAGCAAATCTCACCGTGCCATCGCAATACAACATTATCCCGGCGGGCGCGCCATCAGTCGGCCGTGATCCCTCCGACAAGAACATCTGGTACTACGACGGCACACCTGCGGCGTGTACCTTCGTAGCGCTCGACTACGTGCTTCCGCGTTACTACCCCGAATGGAAGCAGACGGCCGATCTGTTCATTGCCGGGCCGAATTACGGCACCAACCTCGGTCCCTTTGTCATGGCCTTGAGCGGTACTGTAGGATCGACCTTTGCTGCCATTTCGCGATCCATCCCCGGAATTGCGACCAGCGCGAGCAACAGGGCGGTGCCTTACTTCAACGTCACTGGCCCCTCGCATCCCGCTGCCGTGGCAGCCAAGACCACTTTCGAAGTCGTCAATGAGTTTATCAAGAACACACCCAAGGACCAGAAGGTGCTTCCGCTCGGCTATGGAGTCAATGTCAACATTCCCGAGCTAGTCAATGGCACCATGCCTCCTGTCGTCAAGACTAGGCTTACGGGCAACGCCAATACAGATGTCGCCGTGTATAACGAGACGACTGGCTTGTTCACTTGGGATAACGTGGATCCCTTGGCTGCTGGAATCAACGTTCAGTACAATGGCGACACCAGTCTTCCGGATGAGACCTGGGTTGTTGCTGGTGGTGCCATCAGTGTTAGTGCTTTTACCATGGACTGGTCTGCTCCAGACATTGGTTACACTGATGCTGTCTATGCGAAGGCGGAAAGTCTGTTCACCTCCAGCGACAATGCGAAGCGGTACAGTAAGAGGATGGTCGAGGAACGCATGCGCAAGAGGGGCGCAATGTTGACCGGAAGAGACGGAGGAGCATAAGGAATACAACGAGTATTCCTCGTAATGTGACCTACGTACCATGTAATCAAATAATGTAATGAACGGCTGAAACCAATGACAACCCCTCACGTGCATATTTTGTTCTTCACGAAGATGAACCACGTTAAACGCGAATTTGATTTTTGTTCGCGATTCCAAGGTTTCTCACTGCAGGCACCAGACTGTCTTGAACCATTCAAGACGCTCCTAGTTCGCTAAGCTTTTGCCAAGCCCATGCATGGCGAGTTACAGGATTTGACATCCGAATAGTTTCACAGCCTTGCAACGGGGACGAACGCCGCCCATTTCAGGCCACGCAGGAACACTCGCTCCATCCATTGGCGACACAAAGCGTTTTGTGGACCCAGCCACAGCCTTCTCTTTCGTGGTAAATTCGCGAACCGCCGTTGGTGCCACACGCTGTCACGATGTGATACAGAAGCTCCGATGAGTTGAGCCGCGTCTGAGGTGGTGTTTGGAGAGGCGCTCAGGCCGGACACAGAGCCCGAATTTGGCGGCATTAACGAGCACCTGAGGTTTGTTATCTTACTCACGGGTCATGGGTTCGAGGTGTGTCCTTAGGCAGTGCATACAAAAACGCACTCAGAACCCGGTGTCTTAAGTTTCTTACTATCATCGAGCTATTCGTATATTTCAGCCTCTTTCTTGTGCCTTCTTTGAAACATCTGCTAGCTTGACGCAGCAACCTTTTGGTTCTTTCATCTTTATACCTTTTATCTTCAGCTGTGCTGTCATAACAACTTTGTTTTTATACTTCATTTCTGTTTAACTTTTTTACGTACTACCTACAAAATGTACATTAAGACTCTTACCATGCTTGCTCTCGGAGCCCTCACCATCGCCGCGCCTACACCCGACAAGCGCGCACTCGCAGCCCGCGCAGCAGTCCTCAAGGACACCACATACAACGCCATCTCCATCGCTGGCGGCAAAGCCGGAAACGCAAAGGCGGAAGCAACTGCTGTATTTTCTGCCCTTGATCTTCAGAACCCAGGCAACATTGACGCTGCCGACCTGAACTTCTTGAATGAAGTCAACCAAGTCGCCAACGATGCTGAGAAATCAGCTTTCAACCCAGCTGTAGAAGCCGCTTCTGGTGATCAGGCCACTCAAATCCAAGTATGTTTCCCTCCTTAAAAATAACACAGACTTCCTTGGTTTACTAATTTGAACCAATAGAACGGCAAGATTAAGAACAAAGTTCTCAAGCTCATGGCCACGGTCATCAAGCTCCAGGCTCAGCAGGCGCAAGGCCAGGATGTGGCGACTAAACTTGCCGATGAAACCAAGAAATTGAACAACAACATTGCGCTGGATACGAAGGCTGCGGGCCAGACATCTATTGCTGAGCCGTTCGATGCTACGATCTCTGGAAGCAAGTAAACAGAGAGACGATCTACGAACCGATACCCAAGTTTACGGGGTTGGGATTCGTTACATGGGAAACGAATGTGGTCGCGTGTGATATGTTCTATTCGCAGACCTTTTTCTTCTGTTATGTCAATAATTCTTCGATGTTCTATTCTGTGATGCACGGTTAGGACATAGACGGCACTTAAATGTTCGTCTCGAAAAGCGCATCCAAGTAAAATATAGAGAATGGAAAAAATCTTCAGTGCTCGATTTGCATGCCAAAGCCTCAAGATACTCAATCGTATTCTTCGTATACACGTACACTAAAGACATCAACACAATAATACCTGGGTATATGTCGATCCACCACTTTCTCTGTATTCACTTCATAGCTTAGCCTTTACCGGCGCAAAAGTGCTTCCCTGTCCACCTCCCAGCGCCTGAACCAGCTCATCCACCTTCTCCAACACCCACGTACATCCCTCATCGCTCACCAGCCACTTGATTCCCTCCTCCTCACCAGCCTCAGGCTCCTGCTTCCACGTTCCATCTTCCCACGCCTTCCTCAGCCCAAACACGTGACTCAGCACCTGCGGACCAACTCCCTGCTGCGCTCTCAAGCACGTGATTGCAATCAAGCTCGTCGTGATACGTCCGACGGTCGCTCCTTCGCTACGCGGAGGATCGGTAAAGAGGCCTCCGTACTCACTGTTTATAATGAAGACAGGTAAATCTGGATGTGCTTCACCAAGCTTGTGTTCGAGTTTTGTTTCTAGAGGGCGGTAGATTGCATCCCAAAGAGCGCGGCCGCGTTTGTTTATCTGCTCGATGTTGGATGGGTCGGGGAGGCGCGTGGGCTTTGTATTTAGCGATGAGACGACGTTTGAAGGAAGAGAGGCGCGGAAGGCGTTCAGCATGTTGATCGTGCGGGGGATCTTGTGGGCAGTGTTAGCATAGTTGTTTTCCTTGTGTGAAGTGATTGCGTACCCCATTGAATCCTATGCATTTGAGGCCTATTTCGCGCATGAATTCTGCAATTGCGACACCTTCGCTCTCCGGGCGCGACTTGCTTGAGCTGTGGTAGAGGGCGATCATGGATTCGGGCGAGTTCATCGTCATGGTTGCGGCCGTGGATATGCTGAGCCATGATGGACGCCCGAGCTTGCGCTCTGTGGCCTCTCTTTCTATCCTGTTGTATATGGCTTGGATTCCCGAGGGCGCAGGCACAGGGCCTGGCCGCGAGTGTGCGGCATTGATGAGCGACTTGAGCGATGGCGATAGCTTGGACATGGCGGGCAGTCGTCGCAGTCTGCGCTGATGACAAGGACAATTGCAGAAATGAACCTCTAATGCAGCCCTATGAGATATACAGAATCTCAAATTTCAAATGGGTATATTGGCTAAAGAATGCAATGGTGGGAGCGAATGTGTATGTATAAGGTTGAACACACAATGACGCGACTTCCCGAGTCTGTTCCGAGGCACGAATTCGGTGGTTTTTCAGGGTCCGATGGCGCCCAAAACACCATGTTGAGATCCAAAGCGCATGAACTGAAGTTCACCTCAACCATGTTGCGCGCAGTCAATAGTGGAGTTCGCTGTTCTTGTTTGCAACCCGATCATGTATTCTTAATTTACTGATCTGTCGATACGCATGCCTGAGGTGCTGATTGGCAGATGCCTGCCAAGTCTTCAGCTGAACAGGCTGTTTAGGCACCTGGAACCTTTGCGAGATCATTTCACGTAACGCAACCTTCCCATGTATGACTTTGCATTCTGTCATGGATACCACAAACAGGCATCTTGAGGTCCCACCTAAATCCGATGGTTCCGATGACATGGAAATCGAACTCCCTTCAGGCTTGTATACACTTCCTACAGGCTGGTCGACCCCTCTTACAGGTCATGAAAACTCATCAAGGGAGCCGATTTATCGAAGCCTCTCTCAGGCGAATCGAGAGATTCGACTTCTCACTATTTTGCCTGGGGCCGAAGATTTCTCTCAACCCGTTCACTGCCGTATACAAATTTATTCTCTTAACGATTATACTCCTGACTATGTCAAGTTTTCACAAGCATCTACTTCGTCCGCGATGAAAGACTGGGCGAGCAATCGGCTTTCTCCCCAGTTAGCAAATCTAGCGCCTCTAAGGCGGATGCATAGTACTCGGCCTTGCTCCAGCTTCTATCGCTTCAACTGGGGAGATTTTGCTGCGCTTTCATACGCCTGGGGGGATCAGAGGGACAAGCGGATCATATTGCTCAACGGCCATGAAGTGCTTGTGACTGCCAACTTAGAAGCGGCTCTACGGATGTTTCGCAGCGGGTGTGAGTTCAAAGATGATTTCAAGCTATGGGTTGATGCACTCTGTATCAATCAAGACGATCTTGAAGAGAGGTCCTCCCAAATCAAGATGATGAGTGACATCTACGGAAGTGCGTGGTCAGTGATCGCATGGCTAGGAGAGGATAGCGATTCAAGCAGCGAAGCGATACAACTTGTACAAGATCTTGCTGAGATTAAGGCTAGTGGATGTATTGAGCAATTTGCTGCCCAGATGGAGGCCAATCCAAGATTTTATGGCGGAATTCAATGGATGGGACTTTCAGACTTGATGGACCGTCCATACTGGTTTCGATTGTGGATTATCCAAGAGGTAATTATGGGCTCTACGTCGACCTGGATAAGATGTGGCAAGGCCACAATATCTTGGACCACATTCTGTAGCGGCATTGCCGTTTTGCAAGAGTATCTCTGGATCGTCAAAGACCGTTGCCTCCAAATGGCTGCCCAGGACATGGGCTTGCACTCTCAACATACGTGGCAGACCGGTAGCTTACATCTCGTATACCAAGATCTCTCTGTTCTCAGCATGCTATGGGCCATCAAAAACCATGGCCTCCAGACAACTACCCAGGACATGGACTCGTACTCCCAATGTACGTGGCGGACCGGCAGCTTAAATCTCGTATATAAAGATCTCTCGGTTCCCAACACGCAGTTCGTACAAAAAGCGGCTGACTTTAGCTTTGAAAGACTATTAGACCTTGCGAACTCAGGTGATTGTACGGACAAGAGGGATAAGGTGTATGCCTTGGTTGGTCTGATGGCTCCTGCTATCGCAAACATTTTGCGCCCGAATTACACTTTGACTGAATGGGAAGTTTATCGAGATGCTGCGAAAGCTTTTATACAGTTTGATAACAATTTGAATGCCCTTCGAGAAGGTAATCCGTGGGGCCCTGCTGGAGGCCTTACGTGGGCAGCCGATTGGTCATGGCCTGGTAGAATACGCTGGACTCGCCATGATCAACAGATATGGGGCCCTGCGTACCTTTTTTCACGCGATCCTGCGTGTAGGCATAACTCAGCGTACCATGCGAGTGGTGACCGAAAGCACGACGCAGTGTTCGATAACAAGGGACTCCGACTACGATGCACTGGTATTATTGTAGACGCCGTTTCTGGTCTGTCCGCTCGTGGGGTAGGCTATTTTTCCCGTTGTAATGATAGCATTGTGTTTCCTCGAATTTGGAAGAGTGCATATGGCGATCGCAATGCCACAGCAGAGGCTCTGTATCGTACCCTGATTTGCGACAGAGTTGCATACGGTAAGAGATCAGGGCCTCAACACGCTGCCATATTCAATCTCCCATCTACGTTTGCTACTGGAGGTCCACAATTTCAAGAGCGGGGGTGGGTATTCCTGTCCAGCCAAGAAGGATACTATTTTCGCTGGGAACAATTCCGAGCTGGCATGCGAGATTTCCCTCTCGGCGAAGACCTGTTCGATGACTTCTTTTCAGAGAATATTCCTCCTGACGCTTCCGAATTTGTTTATACCGAAGCATATTCATGCTTTGATCGCAGCTGCAAGAAACGGCGTTTCATCACCACGCACAGAGGCTATCTGGGTTGGGCGCCAGACAATATCTACGGCGGTCCCGATGATCAAACAAGAGAAGGTGATCTTGTTGCTATAGTATTTGGCTGCAGCACACCTCTTGTGATACGTCCTTACGGCGACTGTTACCAAGTCCTCGGCGAGGCTTATGTTCAGGGCCTCATGGACGGAGAGGCGATTGCAGCTCTGGAAGCCGGGCAATTTGCGACACAAAGCTTGACGTTTTATTGATGTATCCTTAGAGAAATCAAGGCAGACGAGTAATCCATTCGCTTCAGTCGATAGCCTCAAACGCAAAAGACTCACAGTGACAACACGCATTCCGGAGGGATGTGAACATCATGTGAATATATACATACCCTCGGTTTAATTGTTTCTGTGGCCGTTGGCCATCTACGTCAACACCGAGCATAGCAGGATAGTTCGCATCACCGAACTATCGATCCCGCCTCCTTTTAAGCTTCTGGAAACAATATAACTAAGAACTTTGTTGAGCTGGGTTAAAGCTTCGATCCGGGATGTAGCAAATGACCGCGCTATGCCTATCGTGTCGGCCAACAGGAAGAGAGCGGCTTGGGTAAAAACGAAACTGATATTGAAGGACGAACAGCCATTGCACTAATGCTTTACGGAAATTTCCACACCTCTGGTTTAAAAAATCGGAACGATAGCCTCCATCAGCGTGGCAATGGATGAAGTCAGCCGGCTAATAGGTACAGGAACATGGGGTTATAGCCGGTGAATGTTTGTCCATTGATCATTTCCGCTAATCATCCCGCAGAAAGCTTAACTTCGGCCCCACCTCATCAGATCTTACCCAAGCGCTTGGCCCTGGGGTTGACACTAGTAGATCGCTAACGTACGATTCCCGAGAGTATGTATTGACTCTGAAGGTCTACGGCCTGAAAAAAAGAAGCCTATTCTTCCTTTATCCTAGCTTCCGTACTCTCCGCGGTCTCAGGATAAATTGATGCATTCGGTAATTATTGTGTCGTCATGTAGAGCCGAAATTGCTGTATTGTAAGTGAGGCTCGGAGTCCTAGACATGAATAAAAGGTGGTGAACAAGCCATTTGTTTCAAGTGTACATCCGATCCCAAAGCTGCAATGGCAACGTCTATCCTTCTTTCTTTTATCGCATTGGGTGGCGCGACCGCTCAATTGGTTCCACAACCATGGGCGTATACCCAGAAGGAGCCACCAGTCAAAGTCAACGTCGATGCGACAATCAGACACCAGACTATGATCGGTGGTGGCTGTTCAGGAGCCTTCGGGGTCGCATGCGATCAGACTGGGTCTAAGGGGCTTTCAGCCTCGAACCAACAGCTAGTCAGCGACTACCTCTTCAGCGAGAATATTGGAGGCCTTTCGATTCTTCGAAACCGTGTTGGATCAAGCCCTACGGATGGCATACTCGGAAGCTGCCCCACGACACCATCCTCCCCATTCAACTATACCGGTCTAGGAGCCAACGATGCTACCGCTGATAGCTGCCAACTGAAATTGTCTCAACAAGCGTTAAAAGCTAACCCAAACCTTTTCATCTATGCCGATGCATGGTCGGCTCCAGGATGCTTCAAGACTGGTGGTACAGATACCAATGGTGGTCTTATCTGTGGTGTACGTGGCACCAACTGTACTCACGATTGGCGTCAGGCATACGCGGATTACCTTGTGAAGTATGTCAAGTTGTACGAAGAGAAAGGCATTAATGTCAGCATGATTGGTGCTTACAACGAGCCGGACTTCAATCCCGTATATTACGCCAGCATGGATTCGGATGGATATGAAGCAAAGGACTTTCTGGAGATCATGTACCCGACCGTCAAGAAGTACCGAAAAGACCTGCAAGTGTCATGCTGTGACGCTACAGGTGCGCGTCAACAACGCACGCTGCTTTACGAGCTAGAACAAGCTGGTGGCGGAAAGTTGTACGATGTCGCCACTTGGCACAATTATCAAAGTATGCCTGAGATGCCTTTCAACACGCAAGGCCAGCCCAACTTGGAAACGGAGTGGTCCGATGGAAGTGGCAACTTTAATACCACATGGGACACCACAGGGCAGCTAGCGGAAGGACTTCAATGGGCTATCTACATGTGGATCACAACACTCGTATGACACAGCGAGGGTATGCTAATATCAAAACCAGGCACCAAGCTTTTGTTCTCAGTCACACATCCGGATATCTGCACTGGTGGTGCGCTCAAGACAACCCCGGCAACACCTCGGGCAGCGATGCCATCCTTGTCCGCCTTCAAGGCAACACTTTTGAAGTATCCCGCCGTCTTTGGGCCTTTGCCGGTTATTTCCGCTTTGCGCGTCCAGGATCTGTCCGTATTGATGCCCAGAGCCCTGCCGAAAACCTGAAAGTAACTGCTTTCGAGAATGTCAATGGTACGCTAGCTATTCCCGTCATCAATGAAGCGCATTTCGAGAGACAGGTCGAGGTGAGCCTAAATGGTAATCATAAGGCTTTTGCAAAGGCGACAGCGTATCTGGCAGATAATGACCACAATAACACAATGGTGGGCAGCGTACAGGTTCAAGGGAAGAAGTTCTTGGCGAGTGTGAAGCCAAGAAGTCTGACAACTTTCTTCTTGGAGTAGATTTGGGAAATGCTCAATATAGTACTGTTATCTTGTGAGTGTATGGTTGCATGAGAGCAAACGACAAACGAGCTTAATAAGCATCTGATGTTACAGGTTTTGAGATCTTCTACTCTTTGTGACATTGGCATAATGATATCCATTAACGTAACTGAGCAAGACCAACTGCAATTGTAGCCCCTGAGAACTTTAAAAAGAGGATTCTTTTGGAAGTTTCACGGAAAAATGGCACTCCTCCATCTGCAATGCCCCACGCTAAACAAACACCATCCAACACACGCACAACACACCACTCCGTTTGCACCTTAGATTACTCACGTCAGCTCATTTGTTTGTCTACGCGACATTGTTTGCTATACCAGCGCGTCCCTAACCTCCTCCATAGTTTCTGACCAGTGTTATGATACAACCTGCCAACATTTGAAGCCGATTGGGATTGCTGTACTCACCACTCTCTACTCATCGCTCCTTTATCGAAGCACTCTCTTTTTTCTCCTAAGTCTCTCTCAAAGCTCATTCATCACTCTTCACTGAGACACTGCCGAATCAAACACGAAAACAAACACTTGTTGCCAACATACTGGGTAAGCAAACGCGGAAACGCTCAGCTTTGCTTCAAGATCCCAAAGTAAAAACAGAGATGGCTGTAACAACACCATCCCACGAGAGCACTATGAATATGACTGGAATGCCGCCGCCGGAACCAGTCCCCATGGGTGTGCCTTTGGGTTTTGCTGCGCAACTCCGAGCCGTACAGCAGACGCAGCGCGACCAGGCTGAACGCATCGTCATCCTCGAGTCCGAGAACACAAAGCTCAAGAAACTGGAAGACAAAATCACCGACCTCACCGAACGTGTCGAGAACCTTGAGCGACACAAAGAGTGCCTGACCGCACGCCGTAGGGAGCTAGTAGGACAGCTGCTCAACCTCCGTACCCTGCATCTCGACGCAGACAACGCGTTCCAGATGCGCGCTGCTGACATCCAGGAGGACGACGCCGAGGGCATGCTGGGCTTGTGCAATACCCAGATCATGACTACGATGAGTCACCACCAGCGCGCAATCGCCCAGATGCGCTTAACCACCCAGTTTCAAGCATACCCGGTGTACCATCAGCACCCTCAGCCTCAGGCTCCCGTCATGCCCGCCAGGAACCAGGGTCGTTATCCGCACTGGTACAGCCGCGAGGGCTACTGCGTCGAGCACGGCACGCCATACCAGTGTTTCACGTGCGGTGAGTTGGAGCTATATGGGCATTTTGGATTGTTTGATGGCTGATTTCGCTTCACAAAAATGCAGACCGTAGGTACGAGAATCTTGGTAAACCTCAACAGGGCACTATGATTGGCAAGAAGCATCAGTCTTCCTGAGCTGGATGTCTCGTCTCGACTTCAGAGGTTGAAAGCTTGAACAGCTCTGGTTCATACCCAAGGGTGAGCACCGATTGCAACAACTTGAACTTTTTTGTTTTTTCCCTGCCTATTTTCTTGTCTTCAAAGCTTTTGATCATGTCATGGAAGTTCAAAATTTAATGACGGTCGGGTATCAGTGGTCATTGGTGGGATGCTGAGCAGGTCGTGCCGCCTGGGTATTCAAAGCATGTATCCGGTATGCATTTGGGTGTGGTGTAGCATGCGTGGAGAATCCTCTTGAACTTCATTCAGCGATTTGCTGGTTACGGAAATACGGCTCAAGCATTCAATTCACAGTGGCCAGGACGGAAAGGTAATAGCTGACTGGGATTGGGCCATTATGGGAGCCAAAATTGCCACATGTAACATTATGAAGGGTTTCAATCAAATTCACTAGTGCTTAAGAAGATGTGCTGAGTATTGGTGCCGAAGTGATGCGTCTACGTTTGATCATCAGCTTCAGACCAGCCACAACGCCTTCATGTCCTTTGTTTCTCAGCGGTACTCGGCAATTATCATCTCGGCAGCCCGTTCCGCAATTCCATAGACTGCAGTCTGAATGTGAGCAGAGATGATCATTGGGATGACGCTCGCATCTACCACTCTCAAATTCTTGACGCCATAAACCCTGAGCTGTGGGTTCACAACACCGCCATCCTTTTTCGGTAGCATTGCACAAGTGCCCAAGGGATGATAAAAGGTGAAAATGTTGTTTCTGACGTATGTCTCCCACTCCATATCCGTTTGAGTGCCCATCCCAGGATCGAATTCAGATACCCAGAGGTCTTTGAAAGGTGCCGTGTTTGCCATTTTTCGCAGAAACTTTGCTGCTGAGATAAGAGCCTCGAGGTCATATGAGGTTCCTAAGTATCTTGGGTCGATTAGAGGCTTATTGGCGGGATCGGAGCCGTTGATATGAACGGATCCTCTAGCGAGTGGGTGCTGGACTCCTGCAAGAAGTGTAGCATATTGCTTTCCGTAACCATTGGTCCCATTCTTTGGGTAACCATTCGTTCCCGTGTAGCCATCGGCGAAGATGATTTCCAGATCAGGTACCCCAGATTTGGGATCGGCCAAGAGAGCAAACTTTTTCTGGTCTACAGGATTGGACATGTTAGCAGACAAACGAGCAAGTTGAATGAGCTGCTCATCGCTACCAAGCACATCTTTCCACTTTAGGAAACCATAGCAGCTCCCGGCATATTGGTAGAGTGAAGTCTTGTTTTGCCTCCACAAATCCAACTCGATGGCTACCCGCGTTGCGTTGTACTTCAATATATCCACGCCAGATACACCAGGCTTCAGCTCGTACGTCGCGTGGATGCGGAGGTGGTCCTGAAGGTTCTCACCGACACCGGGGAGCTCGACAAGTTGCTTGATGCCAGCCTCTTTCAGTATTGTCTTCTGGCCGATACCAGATAATTCGAGTATTTTGGGGGACAATAGACTGCCAGCTGAGACAATGACCTCCTTGGAGGCTTTGATTACGGTACCGTCCGTAAGAACAACACCGGTGGCCTTAGCCCCGTTTTCAGTAAGTTGCACCTTGTGAACAGTGGTATTAAATTTGAACACCAGATTCTCACCCGCCATAGGGAGATAGTCCACCGAGTAGGAGCGTTTGTGATTAGATACACGATATGTCGCCGGTTGATACATAATACCTAGGTTGTTTCCATTCAAGGATTCGAGATTTCCTTCAATTCCGAGGTCTCTCATGGTCGGAATGCACGCCTCAAGTTGAGGCGGTGGATCCTCGATTAGTGCGACTTGAATAGGGCCTCCATATCCTATGCCATCCGCGCCATACTGTGGAGAGCCGTTTTGACGCTGAAAGTTCTCGGTCTTGAGCATGGCAGAGTACATGTTGCTCCAGCTCCAGCCTGAATTGCCAAGTTCTTCCCAAGCATCGTATTCTCTGACAGTAGCACGGTTCCAGGCAAGAAGATTGAGAGCGGAGCTACCACCAAGAACCTTCCCACGGTTATGACGTATACTGCGGTTGTTCGCTGCAGTCTGAGGCACTGTCGGGAGAGTCCAGTCATATGCAGATCCAAAAGTTGAGCCTCTTAAACCAGGAATATAAATTTTCTCTTCATCGCGTCCATCTGGGCCGGCTTCAACTACCAATATACAACTCTTTGGAAGGGCTTCACTTAGTCGCGTGGCTAACGAAACACCGGCTGTGCCGCCTCCTACTATGATCTGAGTACGATTATGAGCCTAATGACATATTTGATTGCGATTGTAAGAATACGCACAAAGTCGAAATTGCTATTGCGCGTCACGCACTGCGTCGCATTAACCGAGAGCGCAAAGCCCAGTCCAGCAACAAGGACTAGGTGGGAATTCGAGAGCATCATTGATGGGAGTCAATAACCCAGCAGGGCTTTTCCCAATCATAAACTAATAGAATGAGAAGCAGAGTAAGAAAACTGATGTTGGAGTGGCCCTCGGTGCAATATTTGAAGTGCCAAATGCCTGTACCCACGACAGAATGCGTAATCGCTAGGACTCAGGTAGAACCATTGACGTTGAAGAAACAACAAGTGGAAATAATCGAGTGACAGAATATATATGCAGCATGGTTACACAGCAATTTAGCCTATCTGGACGGATGCTTGGCCTCAGCTATCACCAGCAAAGGTGTCTCACTTGAGATACCAGTGTTTTGGCTTTTTTTTTTCCCTCAACCTATGAAAAAGTCGATATTGGAAGCATGTACAATATGGATGCAGCGCGATGAGTTTGATGTCTTGAAAAGAAAGTGTTCGCTCGGCTTGTGATTGGTGTCTCGCAAAGTATGATCATACCTGCATATAGCCAAAACAAGAACAGATGTGCCCCACTGAACATCCTACTAAATGTGAGTTCGCAATAGCTGACATGGTTATGTGCAAATGCAGTATAGACATCATGGTCTTTGTACGAAACAATTTCTTATATTCTTGAAAACCTGCAAAATCCATGTGCTCATCCTGTATGTAGTTATAGAAAAGCTAGCAGGTATAACATTCCAAACATGCTTTCCATGAACACCAGCATGCGCACTGGTCACGCAAATAACGGCAAGTGATGCGAGCATATTCTTGCTAATATCCAAAGACAGTTTAGCGCGCCCGCATCCGTATCCACGTGCACCTTTTGAAAGCAGGAATGCCTCGGCATGCAAGGGTCACCCCCCGGATCTCTTGGCTGATGTCTGCGTCTGTCTGGCGTTCACATGCTTTTGGGTGCTTTCCCCGGATTCAAGGGTGGCCGGGATAAATCGCATCATCACTCCTTCCCCAGACGGCGTTATATATTCACTGATTTGCCCCGTGTTCTTTCTGCACTTGTCCACACACTCTCTCTGCCCCCACCCACCTATCAAGGTTCATTCACCGTAAACACAACTGTAGCCCGGCGCTTCTGCGATAACACATTCACACATAGCCACCATGTCTCTCAAGAACGGTACAAAATCCCACGTGTCCAACCCGATCGTCCTCACCGCTAACAAACTTCTTTTTACAGACGCCTTCCCCTCCTCCGCCGCCTTCGACGCCATCGCCGAGGCCCTCACCTCCGAAGCCGCGCGCAAAGACGCCATCAAAACCGGCGGCGCCATCTTCTCCTTCAACCTCAAGAACAAAGCCGGCGCAACAGAGCAGTGGTATCTCGACCTGAAGGAAACCGGTACCGTGGGCAAAGGCGCGGCACCTGAAGGCAAGAAAGCTGATGTCACGCTCACATTGCCTGACGAGGATTTCGGCAAGTTGGTAGTTGGAAAGGCGAACGCACAGAAGATGTTTATGGGGGGCAAGTTGAAGGTTAAGGGAAATGTTATGAAGGCGACCAAGTTGGAGGCGGTGCTGAAGAAGGCGAATGTAGGAGAGGCAAAGGCGAAGTTGTAGAGGTGTGTATATGTAAGATGGATGGGCGGATGCGTGGAAATGCATTTGTTTCTTTGTTTCGCAACAGGGAAGTTTATATTAGAGGGTTGACTGGTTTTGTTTCAACCCGCGACCTTGGTCCATGAATTTGGATGTATTTTACTTTGTGATTTGATCTCTTCTGTGCATTTGGGGAACACTGCGCGATGCCAAGTCCTCCACGTGACATCGCGCCTATAACACGCGCTTCAGCTCGGCGCATTTGAAATCGCTTCTCTTCTTATCATCCAAACCATCTCTTTACGGCTCAACCCAATTTCCTTTGTACTCCCAATGAAGAACGACCTCCACAAGACTTTTGGCGAGATATTTCACGACGACATAGACGCGTTTCGCAATCAATTGCTCCAGATCCAGCAATACCAGGATGACCGAAAAGAGTCGGAAGAGTGGGTAGCCAACCTACGATTTCTCGACATTTCAGAAGTGCCAGACCTGCAGGCTGAAAAGCGGAGGCAAGACCAACTGCTTGAGGTGCAGCGGGGGATAGACCCGTATCATGAGCGAAAAGCGCCAATTCACGAGATCCCTATAACAAGATGTGAAGACGATTGCGGCGATGACTATATCGCCGTATCTTGGAAATGGCCTCAGGCCCGCCCACTATCTGACTCTGGGAGCATAAAGCCACCTATTTTCCGCTACTACATTGAACGTCCAGATAAAAAACCTCACAAAAGTGGGTTTCCGGATCATTATATGGACCGGGTTGTTCAATATGCACAGAGTGTCGATGTCACGAGACTATGGATCGATATAGAGTGCATATACCAAAGGAAAGAGGACGAGAAAACGTGGCCGAAAGACAAAGAGCTCGGAGTTCAGATCATGGACGTTGTTTATGGTGACAGCGCGCGCTCAGTCGGGCTGCTTACCATTGAGATCCACGACCAACGTGAGATCGATATGCTCTCGGACTTGCTTTCTAGGTCGCTCTTTGTTGATCCCAAGGACGAAGATACTCCAGAACTGCGGCCTGGAGTCGATGTCACTGCAGTACAGATGCTGATTCTTCATATCCTGAGCGATCCCCGTTGGTCGCGCGGCTGGATATTTCAAGAAGATCACCTCGCCTCTCAAAAGATGGTGCTTCTCATCCCACATAGTGCAGAGCTCCAAAAAAGTGGCCGATACAACTTCAAGAAACTACCGGGTGAACTTGTGATAAAGCTCATGGATTTTCGACAGGCTGTGACCATGTTCTGTCTGGCTTGGACCAACGGCAAAGAGCGATGGCCTTGCACCGAGATCCTGGCAAAAGTGAAGCAGTACAACATTTGTAACAAGATTATCAAGACGAATCTGTCAACCTCTCAAAACCAGTATCATGGGAATTTTGGTAGTGGCAACTCCAGTTTTGATAGTGCAGTTGCGGAGCTTAACTCACAGCCCAGCTCCTCCAAAGTCTACTCGTATCCGACCACAACCGCAAGTGTACTCGAGGATATTGCTAGTCGGAGCCTAGAAAACGAGTCAGACCGGATTGCGATTATCTCCAACGCATTGAAGTGCAAAAAGCGACTCAATACCCGAAAGGGCTCCCCCTTGCTCAAGTCCGACACTTACAGTCTTTCTGTAGTTCTTCTCACCGTCATTTTGTTGAATGGGGAGATATTAAGGGATATTCCCCTTGCACCTTCTCGCCGTGTTCTTCCCACTGACACCGGTATCATGAACCATACGCTACAATCGTACCTGAACAGTACTCAATCCGTTTTTACGGCTCCCGGTTGTCTACGTCACCAAACTTTTATCGACTGCTGTCGCTTCATATCGCCGGCCATCACCCCCTGTGGAATCGAAACGAGGGGATTCCTTTTTGACGTGTTGTCCAAAGGACAACTAGTAAAGGAGGGGATTCAACCTGACCTTCTACGACTTACTGATGCTGACAGAGAGGCCGTATCAAGCACTGCCATGACCCGTAAGCCATGGAAGCGTAAGCTTGATAGCCATGCTTGCCAGGTACTTGGCATACTCGTCGAGAAACTGGAAAGAAAATGGCCAAATGGTAAGCTCGCAAGTCACATGCGAAGACATATGTTGCTGGACGAAAGACCGCCACCCCCCAAAAAAGCGCGTCCTTCCACACCGTATGTCTTGGATAACATGCATGCGCTCTATCGGGCTCTCAGAGACGGCCATGAGATTCGTCTTGCATGGCTAGCATCAGCACCTAAAAATGCGGAGCCTCTCGCTCTCTTCATCGAACCTGAAGCGGACGTCTGGAGAACTCACGACGAAAGTCAATATGTTTTCGACCAAATGGAACCCATCAAGATTTTTACAAGCTGGGATAAGGGCCGGAACATTTGTTACGATAAGGAGCGACTGGTGAGCTTAGAGGTCAGGATATCTAATGAGTCTGGGAACAATAAGGAATGGGATCGACAGACTTGCTCCATGAGTCACGTTGGTTGGGTCAACGGTGTCTGGGTTGCTGATGGTGAGACAATGAAAACGTACACTTTTGCGCTACCGGGTATCACGCAAGAAGAGTTGAAGAGCCGTGGAAGAAAGAAGAGGAAGCGATTAGATGACGAGTAGACGAGGACAATCACATTTATCTATCCGCTTTCGGAATCATCAAACCACGCCTCGGATCAGATTCTTGATCCCCTCGCCCCTTGACGTCTTTTCCCACGCTTCCGTTGCCTGCTCAAATGGAGTCACCGAGCTGATCAAGGCCCTGACGTCAATAAGCCCCTTGTCCAGTAGCCCTATCGCCAACTCGTAGTCTCCAGGCCCATACCGAAAACACCCCCTGACCATGAGCTCTTTCTGCGACATTGCGACAATCGGAAATTCGATTTTCGGTTTCCCCAGCCCGGTCTGGACATACTTTCCACCAGGCCGCAAAACATGTATACCCGTCTCGATGCTAGAGGTGGCACCCGAAGCCTCTATTACAGTGTCCACGCGACCCCCAGTCGTGTCTGTCCCAGCCTCCGCAAGCCCAAACGTCTCGAGCAGCCGAATAGCATTCTCCTCAGCACTACTCTTCATATCCGCCCTGAACGTCTCACAGCCCAGATACACCTTTGCAAACTCGAGTTTCTTCTCCAAAATATCCACAATAATAACACGAAGCGCACCAAACTGCATCGCGACCTGCGCACACAACAACCCTATCGTTCCACTCCCCATAACCACCACGGTCTCTCCAGGCCGCACATCTGCCATCTTAGCTGCATGCACGCCGACTGCCAGAGGCTCCACCAGCACCGCCTCATCCAAGCCCATGGCCTCGGGAATCCTGTATACAAAGTCTTCTGCAAGAACGTAGTACTTTGCCAGCGTTCCTTGGGTATCTGGCGGGCCCGGTGCAGCAGCAAATCGCATCCCGCGGCAGAGATTGTAAGACCCGGACTTACAAGCGTGACACAGTCGACACGGCGTCCCTGGCTCAATGGCAACGCGATCTCCGGCCCGCACCCGCGTGACGCTTGCACCGACGGCGTGGATGGTACCTGAGGCTTCGTGGCCCATGACGATGCCTGTGGCAGGATTGACTATTTTACCGATGCCGCCATGGTGCCAGAAATGTACCTTGAGCGAGGATGGATTAGTCTACTAGTTACGTGCATGGTGGAAGGGGGGATGACAAACATCGCTGCCGCAGACACCGACGTAATTGATGCGAATGATGACGTCGTGGGGATTAGATAGCTCGGGTATCGGCCGCTCTTCTATCTCCGCATTGTGAGGTCCATAGAGGACTATTGAGGGGTTTTGCATCTTGAGGTACGAAGGAACGCTGGATTAGGTGTGTTAGAAGGACTTCAAGGGGATTATTTCAAAGTGGAAATATTGATTGATGTCTGTACGCCTCTTTCCTGCAGAATAACGTCTTCTTTTATTTACAACCTGCTTACTAAATCTTTTGTTGTAATCCCAAGTCTCTCGTGTAGGATATCTTTGCGATGCGGGGATGTACGGTAGACGCGTGTAGCTTCCCCGCACTAGGTAGACGTCAACAAATCTATCTCCACATATGGCCCGGTGGTGCAATATACAGTTTCGGTAATTAGTATTCAGGTAGATTACCCTATATCTCTATTTGCTCGTGATGCTTAAAAGCATGTCCGAAATAGGAGGAAAGGATGATCGTCTGGGCTAGGACTGCATGGATAAAGAAGGCGTCGGAGTGAGAAAGATGGGGTACAGATACTGCTTAATGTGGGCACTCGTTGCAGTAACAGTGAGCTGTTTGGACCCGTCATGCACGTATAGCTTGAGAATCCATGCGAATGAAAATTTAAAAATGTCTGTTTTATTGAATCACTGGAAGATTAGCATAGTGGCCATTTAGATGTGTGATAGGTTGTCAAAGTCAAGATCACAAAGCAATAGGCTCCAATAGTCCAGTCACGGCAATCTCAACTCCATTAACACCCACACTAAAATAGACTATTACGGCCGTCTTACCATATATACTGACGGTATTTTGCAACCGAGATTAAGCAAGAAAGGAGCAAGGAAGCAAGGAAAGAAAGATACATACTTCAATCTGTCCTTAACAGTCGCGAAAAAATATATCAAGAGATCGCATGGGTATCAATATATACATCCAAATCTCGAATGCCACTTGGCCAGTTCCACCACTCGAAGTGTCAAAAGCGGGGGGAGGGGAGGGAGGAAGGAGAATAACCAAGCCAAGCACAAACTAGCGTCCAAAAAAGGCAAATGACTTACAAACAAAAGAGCGTAATGACGTTAATGAGCGTATGCAAACGCAAAACATATGAAAGAAAAAGAAATACGTACAGTAAAAGGAAAACGCAAAAAAAAAACGGATCACCAACGTACAGTCTTCAAAGATTCTCCAGCATGTTGCTCATCTTGAGCCAATCACTGAACTCACTATCAGCCTTATCCTCCTCAGTGTTGTAGCTATTCCGCTTCAACTTCTCGTTAACCAAGTCCAAGTCAAGAATCTCGCTCTTGCCCTTGCTCATGCGCTGACTGAGCCTGCTGTCCACACGGGGCGACAACAGCCGGTCCTGGATTGCAGCAGATGAAACAGGGACGCTGGGGCGCTGAGGGGCGGCGGGGGAGACGGAAAAGTCTTTCTTGAAGAAATCAGGGCTTTGAAGAATGTTAGGGGTACTGGGGGATGGCGGGTTGGAGGAGGTGTTGCTAAGGTTGGTAGTGGAGCGGTGGCGAAAGGGGGCGTTGATGCGCATGCTGAGCAGAGTGGTGTGTTTCGGCTTGGAGGCGGGGTCGGAGTCAGTGGAGAAAATGGCGGACTTATGTTTGCTGAAGAACAAGGACGACTTGCGGAATATAGATGTGGACCGGTGTTTGCGAAGTCCTGGTGATGTGGGCTCGATCGTTATGGTGGGCTCTTTCTTCTCCTGGGATAGAGGCAGGGATGTAACTTGGGGTCGTGGTTGAACTTGGACCTCCTTCGCAATGACTGGAAGCTCCTTCACCTTATCCTGAGCCTCATTCTCCTCTTTCGACAATTTCGCCTTCTCCTCCTGCTCCTTTTGTAGTCGAATCTTGGCCAGTTCTTGCTCTCTCGGGGGTTCGCGTGCTGCTTTCTCGTTTTCTTGCATCGTTGCCATCTTTCTCTCCCCGCCGTCTTTTCTCCCTTCAGCTTCGAATGTGTCGGTTTCAACACCAGTTTTCTTCGTTCCAACTTCTCCGACTGGCTTTCCCGTCGCTTTGCTGTTCTTCAGCATCTCTTCAATCACCCTCTTCTCCTTCTCCTCGAGACCATCGCGTAGACAGCCCAAAGGTGTCAGGCCCTTTGCATTGTTCACGTCTACCTTTGCACCAGCACGTACCAGAGAAGCAATGACCTTCTCACTACCGCCCATGGCAGCCACATGCAAAGGAGTGTTCTTTTCGGAGTCAGCCACATCTAGCTCTGCACCTCTGCCAATCAAGACGTCTATCATCTCCCAATCTCCGCTTTCCGCGGCCAGGTATATTGGTGTTCGTCCGAGCTCATCGACACAGTTCATATCGCCTTGTTCCAATAATAGCTCCTCAATAGCGTCAACACGGCGCGCCTTCACTGCACAATGTAGTGGGAAGCGACCCTTATAGAAACCAGAAGCAAGGCCAGGCTTTGCCTCTCTTGCAAGAAGCATTCTGATGACTTCGATATCGATCCTTGGGCATTCTTCCAGAAGGAACGTGAGAGGGTGGATGGTAAAGCGGGGGGTTTCTGTAAACCCCTGCTGTGGACACGGCCAAGATGAGCGTTTCGCATGTCTGCTGCTGCTGGCATTGGGGTCGGCACCGGCATTCAATACTATCTTGAGGACCTGGATCAGGTACTCTGGTGCCAGTGGAGGGAGCATTGGAATATGCCTCAAAAGAGCCCATAACAAGGATTTTCCCAAGGTCGAATTAGGCAAATTGTTGACTTCGAGACCCATGGAAATCATCAGCTCAATATCGCGGACCGGAAACAAGGTCGTAAATGCCGAAACGTGATCGTCTGGGATTCGAGGCTGCTCTCGAAGCACGTTGGTACGACGAACCCACTCGTGTTCAGCAAACGACTTCAGAATCTGCTTGTTTGCTTCCTTCGACGACTGCAGTCTATGGGTACTTGGGATCCACTCTTCAAACTTGAAGGTGGCACCATTCTTCAGCAGCGCGTCTACGAATGTGGCTTTGCCCATAGTTGCAGCGTAGAACAATGCGTCCCGTTTCGTGTGGTCTTCATGGTTAACAAAGTTCCATCTCGCTTTTGCCCCTGCCCTTTGCACCAAAAGTGTCTCAATCACAGGCAAGCCTTCATCGGGAAGTGTCTTGACAGCTAGGATGAGCGGTGTAGCACCGGATCGGTCACGAATACTTCTGCTTACACCGCGTTCACAGAATGATGCGGTAGCAGCAGCCACGTCTGTCCAAGTTGCTGGAGACTTTGGGGAGCTTCTGACAACATGGTGCAGCGCACTGTATCCGTTTACATCCCAGGCATTGACACTAGGTGTTGATGTGAATACCGGAACAACCGACCACTGGTGGTGTTTGACAGCAAGAAGAAGGGCTGAATTCTTATTCTTATCAACCACCGTGGGGTCTGCGCGAGCTCGTAGTAGGAACCGTGCCGTTTTCTCCAGTCCATTTATAGCTGCGAGATGGAGAGCAGTATGTCCTTGCGCATTCGTCTTTCGCAAGTCGGATACCCTGATCAAGGGTTCCAGCACGGGCTCGTTTTCCTTCTTGCAATGTGTCGTAGCGAACAACAAGGGTGCCAGACCGTTCGCGTTGGGCTGTTGGGGGTTCGCCTTGTTTTTGAGTAGCATGTCGAGACATGACCTGCTGTGGATTGCATAATGAAGTGCTGTGTTGCCTTCGCGGTCTTGCGCATTGACTTGAACACCTGCATCAACCAGCATCTGTGAAATTTTGACATTGTCGAAGGACTGAGACACAGCGCGATGAAGGAGCGTCTTTCCGTCAGGATACGCAACCTTCGCATCAGCACCCTCTTCGAGCAAAGCTTTGAAAACTACTTCAAAAGTCTCCTTCTCTTTCGCCAATGGACATTCGAACGCGGCTTGTAGCACATTCAGACCCTTCTCGTCGCGTACCGAGAGATCGGGATTGCGTTTGAGAATCGCCTCGATGACTGGTAGGTCGGCACATGCCAGAGCAACAAAAATTGGTCGTAGTCCTCGGGCAGTTTGGCGGTCTGGATCGGAACCCTTCTCCAGAAACATCTCCACCAAAAGCACATCATTTCTCTTGATGGCTTCCACAAGCACGTTCGATTCAGGGTCACAGGCTGCAACGAAGATGTCTGCAATAAGATCGTTGCCAATCGAGAAACGGCCTTGTGTCTTTTGCACATGCTTCAATAGCAGCTCCTTCTCTTTTACGAGCTCGTTTCGTTTACCGTTTGCTGCGTTGATGATGGCGACTGCTCCATTGATGTTGTTGGTTTTCAAGGCTGCTTCGGCTGGTGTTTGAGCACTGGAGTTGAGTGTGTTGTAGCTGGCTCCATGCTTTAGCAAGGTCATGACTACTGCCAACGACCCTGATTTTGCGGCTGCATAGTGAAGAGCCGTTTCGCCCGTTCCTTGCGTCTTGACTTCCAAATTCGGTCCATATGCTAGGATCAGCTCCATGAGGTCAACCCGCCCATTTTTGACTGCAATGTGCAATGCAGTTTCTCCTCCGTCCTTGGTCGTGGCATTAATGTTTGCACCGGCGTCGAGCAGGATTTTGGCAATCTCAACGTATCCATTTGCAATAGCAATGCACAGCGGTGGTTGTCCAATGTCAGTGACATCGTCTGGTGACGCCCCGGCTCGAAGAAAGTGTGACAGGGCTGCCTCACGTTGATGATAGACCGAATAGAATATGGGCGTCCATTCCTTGGATGGCTTGAAATCCCCAGTCCTCTCCGGTCCATCTCCAGATTTTCCAAATTTACATCTCAGAACCTCGACCGACGTTTGCAACGCCGATCCTTTACGTCTGAGTGTAGACGTGCGAGGGATCTTCTCCAAGTCGGCATCCATCTGTCGTAACATCGTGGGCTCCGAGTCACTCGAGTTGCCCGAGGAGAGGCAGGTGCTGCGGGAGTTAGTCGACATTTTCGTGAGTAGACACCAAGGTCTGGTAAACCTGGGGAAGAAGACAGGTTGAGAAGGAAAGGAACGAGCTTACCATATAATCTGAGAGCAGGAGGGGCTGGGAGCACAGAGGGTGAAGAAGCTCGCATCAGCCGCAGCAAAGACAAGTTCAACCACGGGAGATTGACATGTACATCCGTTTCACCGGCGTCTCCTCTCGGGCGCCCGATCGGGAAACCAGAGAAGTGGCGCTACACGAATCAAGAGGATTTTTGCGCCTTGTTCAGCTTGCCTACCGCTAGGCAGTGTGACCTACTTACCAATCACAACTGACTTTCAGTGGCTCGAGGCTAGTTGCGCTCTAGCCGCTGACCGAAAGTGGCGGCACTACAGTGTCTGGCCCAGCTGTCGATAGAATACGACTCGCGCAGCCACGAATGGCACGTTGAAAGCCATTGCCACGATGCACCCCTGCGTATCTTGTTTGTCAATCTGCCACAGAAGCAACTTCAAAGCCGCTGTATACAGTCTACCAGGCCCCCACGCGAGAAAACATGACGTGCAATATGTTGCGCAGCCAGCGCTCCTTGCGCCTCGGACAACGTGTGTGGGCTGTCAACACTTTCGGCCTTGAGGCGCCTCAGACCATCCCCCGGCTCTTCCTGAGGCTCATTCCACGGTAACTACCAATCTGGGGTCTAGAGGGAAAAAAGTAACAAGCAAAAAAACGAAAAACGCGATACGACCCCCACACACACATAACCAAGACCTTTCGCGCTCTCTAATCTACACTCAAACATCAAATAACAAGAAAATGCATTACCATAGCTTGTCGAAAACAATAACTAGAAGGCGTACACGCCGATCTCCCGGATACGATTCCGTGGAGGCTGCGCGATCTTCGTTCAGAGACCCACGTGTTTGTATATTACTTGACCTCACTTAGTCCAGGGGGTTGGTTCATATTTTTCAGGGGTTCGCCGTAGAGCGACGCCAAGCGTAATGGCGCCTCAAGCTACCATAACTCAAATATCTCCACAAACATTGCGTCTTCGCCTGTCCCGCTTGTTGGTGCGGGACCGAAAAAGCACCACAGAAGCCGGCAGATCTATGAGAAGAAACATGGAGCACGAATGCCAAGAGTGATCAGAAAGATATGATCCTCTTCTTAATCCTTAGTCATTGACGCACCTTCTTTTGCCTTCCATGTCACGTTCTTCACATCAGACCACAAGGAGGAGCGTGCGAGATGTAATCGCGGGGACAGTTTATTGTCGGTGTTTGTTGGGCGTACGCATAGTTCGTCCTTGTCTCTTCCCCCATATAGTTCCACGTTTCGTCTATTTTGCTGGGTAGATACCAAGCTCAACGAAAATATTCACATAATCACATCGGCGTTGCTGGGTGAATGCTGCTCGTATCCAACTTTGCATGCATCACGGCACGACAACAAGTGCGGAAGTGCTGCCTCCCGGGTGGAGGGGGTGGTAGGTAGATCAACCATGATCCCGTGGTCTGGATAAATATAGGCTTTTTCAAGCCTCACGAAAAAAAAAAGGATGAAGAGAAGGATGCCCGATCCGGACGGCGTGGCGCACAGGTGAGTACTTTTTCCGTTTCATGTATTCTAAGTCACTAAGGCCAAGCAAAAACGAGCGTGAGGGTAACGCAATCATCTCTGCGCACTGAGAAAAGCATACTCTTTTCCAATCTGTTTCCTCCTCTTCTTATCATCTTTTCTGTCAATAACAATTTTGTCTTCCAGAACCCACCATGTATCATTTACGCGATTGCGTATAGTTTATTAGGTCGCTAGATAGAGTTGCTGCACACCCAACCCTCTTTCTAGCGAGCACACTAGGCAACACGCCATCTCTTAGAATTTCACACCTAGCCTCCAGCCAACCTGCAGAGCGCGACTCCACACGAAACAGAGTGAAGCCACAATGTAGCAGACCGCTGTCCAGATGACCACGCCCCAATAATGTCCGCCTGTGGTCTGGATGATTGCCCCTGCAATGGGTATGCCTGTAAGCGTGCTGAAGCTCACAACTGTGTAACAGGTAGCGTAGTATCTCCCATAAACGTTAGTATCACAAAGCTGGCCCACACACACCGGCGTCAGCGAGATGTTAGAGCCCGAGGCAAATCCGAATAGGACTGCGTAGACAATCGAGAGGCCTTTGATGGCCGCGGCTGCGGATGCGCTGGTAGGGGTGAGTAGCGAAGCTGGAAGCCAGAAAACTAGCGATGTGGCAGAACAGATTGCCAGAGCAGCAATCATGCTATTGAAACGGCCCAGTTTGTCAGCCAGCAGTCCTGGGACCCAGCGGCCGAAGCAGCTGCCTGCGTTGAAGATGGCGAGCAGCTGGTAAGAGAAAGACGGGCTGAATGCACCAGTGCTCACTGCAAAGGTGGTGAGGTAAGTGATTGGGATGAACAGCGCCCATTCCATCATGAATATGCCCACTGTGAGCAGCAAGTAGCTCTTGTTGCTGAATATTCTGAAGTCAGGCCACACCGACTGCCCAACCTTTGGAGGGAGTCGAGAGCGGATGAGGATACAAGCGCCAATACAGCAGAAGAGGGTGATGAATCCAATGATGCGAGTTGCCCATGGGAACCCTACAGCAGGTAATAGCTTTTCCAATGCTAGTGGGAAGATGACGCCACCCAGCGATCCTCCAGCTGCAGCCACACCTGTTGCGTTACCCCGCTTTTGGCGGAAGAAATGGCTCACTGCTGCGAATGCAGGAGTAAAGATGAGCGAAGTTCCAAGGCCTCCAAGAATGCCAAATACAAGGAAGAAGTGCCAATACAATGTGCAAAGTCCGAGTAGGAAGTTTGATAGACATATCAAAATGCTGCCAAGCAGGACTAGCAATCGCGGGCCGTGGGCATCGAAGATGGGGCCAATCTGGAGTCCACAGAAAAAGGACAAAAAGACATACATGCTGAAGATCCAAGAAATGGTTGACTCGCTGTAGCTTTGCAAATAGTGCTCGGCGATGTAGGCGTGGTAGATCCCCACCGTGTTCATCATACCCAGCGAGGCAATGAGCCCTAGGAATGAGCCGAGAACAACGGACCAGGCACCCAGGCCTCCTTCTGGATAGGTTACCTCAGTGTGAGTCGTAGAAGTGATGGATCGAGATTCCTCATCACGAGGTCGGTTTTCTTTCTCATATCCAGTTGCAGTGCTGTTTCGGCGATTCTCCCTGGACCTGGGTGATGCCAGGGCATCGGCGGTGGGAGTTTGGGCAGTTGGGCATGGTGTAAGCGTGTCCGAAGGCGGGATGGTAAACTCTGCCTGGGGGTAGGTATTGACTCGAGTGAGGTTATTCTGTTGGCTAATTGGTCCTGGCGTGCTGCCTTTGGGTTCGCTGCTCATACGAGGTGCTGAGGTGATGTCGGAAGTAGGACGGATATCGTGATAGTAGTGCGAGTAGCGCACGCGCAGTTGTATTTCGATAATAGAAGCACAAGTCTGTCAAGTTTCCTGCACGGTCCCCGAGGTACGTCCACTGCGACCCTAAATACCTCCCAATCGATGACGCGCGCCGTTGATTGAGGTGCGGTTGTGGTTCTCCGAGCCTTTTGGTGTAGAGAAAAAGAGAACCACAAGAGGTATAAGTACCCCAGGAAATAGCAGAGGGGTAATAACCATGACCAAATGATCCACTTGAGGAGTTCGCCTATTTGCCTCGATGCGGTATCGGCCATTGCCAACGAAGAGTTTTCCACCACCAGCCGGATCATGATTCGCCCTAGAGGCCGAAGACCAAGACCTGATTGGATATTGGCGGTGAGCTTGGGAACGGGCCGTCATGGCAATCGGAATGACGGCCTTTTCGGAGTAGGATGCGGAATTGAGGGTGTTGAGTGGAGAACTTGCGGTGGTTTGCCGCTTATTTCATGCCAAGGACAATAGCACCTCGAATCCACCCGGAGTCTCAAGAGGGACGGCCAATTCATGTGACAATTTGTATTCAGCAGATATTTTGATATTCTTACTTAAGAGTGTTCAACACCGACCAATCATTCTCTGTATGTCGAAAGGCGTTCCCTGTTAGTTTGCGGGTCCTCGACTATGTACCCCTGCAAACATCAGAATCATGACAGGACACGAGGAGCAGCAACCACCGCAGAATCCTCGGCAGCTCGGGGTGGCACATTGTGGACACGGGCCGTGTAAGTGCCTCCATATTTACTCCAACAAGACTGTATAGTACATCGGAGCTCTTTCCATGACCAATGCCAAGGTCTGTACAGTCATAGGCCTCTATGTGAGTTGACGTCATAATAGTATCGCAACGTAATATGAATGGTTTGTCTAGGCTTCATGATCTAGTAATCATGCCATGTGTCCAGTCTGAATCCAATCTTCACCTTGTAAAATCAAAGCTATGCCTGGAATGTTTCGTGGTCAAGCCAATCTACGTCTGGTGGGCGACTGGCTAGTGATTCTGTGCGGTAGGTGTTATAAAGGTGATTTACATCAACGGGTATCAAACCGAATTATTCGATCTTACAAGTGCTGTGACAGTATTTTATTTACGTCTAACAGTTATCGTACAGTAGCTAAATCACATGCCGTTGGTGTAGAGATATGTCAATCAAATAAGCCCTATTTATGATTACATTTCACAAGAACGCTAGTAATATCAACGCGTAAGTATTAGAAGATCTTGACATTCGACATTATGTGTTCTTCCATATCATATGTTCTCATATTCTCCTGTTTTCAGATTTGAGTATCTTCATTCTTACATTTCGCATTATATTTCACATTCTCACGTCCTCATACCCTCACGCCATCTTACTGCCATGCTATAGACAGACATAAAGAGTACATTCATTACATTCATACTCGAAAAAAATTAGCCACATCCCACTTTCTTGCCATCCTTATCCTTACAATTTCCACTCCGTAACATCACCAAGCGCCCAACTCACATCCTCCATCCACCCACCAATCCGCCATGCTCCGAGGCCCCTAGGGAAGAAGACTTTATCCTCCTCTCGTACTTCCCCACTCGGCTCATGAACCTCAACCCAGCAACCTCTTGCCCTCGGACTCGTAGCCGAAGTGTCGAACGCACACCATCGATCCGTCCCTGGAAGCACCGCAAGCGACTTCTCAGGATCGAGATCGTACTCGTCCACTTTTGGTCCCTCGATCGCCGCCTTCGCTGCGGCTTTGTGGCCCGCAGGTTCGGGAATGGGCGGCTGAGCGATGGTCAGACTCATCGGGATATACTTTGTGTTTACCGGGAGAGCCGGGAACCACTGCCAGGGCTTGATCGTGCAGGCGAAGAATGGTGCTTCGCCGTCGCCGTCCTTGGTTCCTGGAGGGAATACTTGGATAGTAAGGGATTGAGGGGGTGCTTGACCTTGACGTGTTGGCGGCGCGGAGAACTTGAAGCGCGCGAGGTGTTTGGGTATGTTCCAGTTTAAACGGCCATTGTAGGTTGTTGTGCGTTGGGAGACATAGATGCGGGAGATACGGAGGGCTTTTTTGGGGATCTTGGGCGTTTTGCCGTCGCTGGGAACAGTGAAGTTTCCGGGTACGAACATGATTTCGTCGTATGGGCCTATCTTTTGGTCAGACATGTTTGTTGATCAACTAATGGGGTTGTTGTAGGGTTTCCAACGCCTTCCGACTCCAACATCCAGGGATAATATAACAACACACAAACATGTGTTCCTCTGGCCACAATAACATTTCCAATGCGATTATTTTGAGGATAGAAGACACATGTCGAATCTTGAAGAAATACCACGTACCAACAGGCGTCTCTGAGTATCTCACAATGATAACCGCTCCAAGTCCCCCAGAAAACTTTCCCATTCCTTCATTATCCCACGCTTTTTCAAATTCATCATGCGTTCCCTTGGGTAAATCCTTCAGCGAGAAGAAAAGCGAGTAACTCTCTGCCTTGAGACTCTTCCATGGCGCCTTGGACCTAGGCACAGGATGCTGGCTCGGCTCCCCACTAAAAGTTCCGTACTCTGCCATTTGTGCACGGAATGCAATTCCAGCGAAATTCTTGAGACTCTGGGGAAAAGGTGACGAAAAGTGGAGAATAAAAGTATGGGGACGACCATGGGCGTGAAGCACCCTGAATAAGGTTGTTCTACAAGGAAGCTTGTGACAGGCGGTACAACCGAGGTGTTCATGCCCCTCTTCTCCGACGTGGCGGCAGTCGCAGCTTACCTTGCATCGCTTTCAGGTGTGCTACGACTGGGCTGGCTGTTTAACCATGGTTCCCGAAAACCCTGCTGTCTGATTCAGATAATAACCGGCTTTGGGGTATATTTTGGATAATATTGGCTCGTAGAAGTGCTAGTGGACTAGGATGTAAGCAGCGCATGGCACAGATGGATGCGCAGGTTTATTTCGTAAGTATGGCGAGCAACTGTATACTCTATATTTAGTGGTGTTTCAATCAAAAGATACGAAGCAGGCGAATCATGGCTGGCAGTCAAAGCACGGAAAACCCTGCCAAGTGGGACCGAATCGGAAATGCAGCAATGGCCACTCAGCATTTGAGCATACTTGTAAGATCCTGTGCTTGGCGGCACATCACAACAAGGTATTCGGAGTGAGAAACAAGCAGTGACAAAGCCTGAACATAACGTGGGTAAGCATGTACAGCGTGTTTTCAAAGTACATGCTATCCATCGGGCAGGCCTCGTAGCGCGTTGACAAGAGAGGGTAGTGCAAGAGAAATTGAACGCAGTTGCAGCGCGCCTTTTGGTTTGTATTTAATTTTTCTTCAGAGCCGATGCTTCAACGTGCATATCAGCCTCATGAGAGGCTCGGTTATCTACTGATTTGGTGTAATGTCTTTGAAGCTGTACTCAGTTGCATTGCACCCAATCCAGCGCCATACTTTTGCAAATCTCAACCGCTTACAACAACACATAGAAAATTGAGCGCAGTTACTTCCCTGGCCTAGTTCCAAGCAAAATCAACATCCAGAACTAGAGCGATCAGGCAAAGCGTATTGATACTGTTCTTGACATCAATATAGGATATTGTTGGAGTCCTTGACGTTGATACAGGTAAACTGTGACTGTTTAAGTATAGTGTGCAAATGCTTGTTATACCAGCTTACCTCAGTACAACACGGGTAGCCGGATCCAAACGTTACGGCGATCAATGCTGACCATTGAAACTGTCCATGAGTGCCTCCAGTGAAGCAAATTCTGCTCCTTCAATATCCATCTTTAAGATGTCGATATATATGTCGCCATTCTTCTGCACGAGCTACTTCAAAGCATAGTATGAAGTCTTTTTTTTCAGCCCGGTCCAAGAGTCCTACTCCCACCTTCGTCATGATTCGATTTTGGTGCTCATTTGCGACAGGACTGAGTGATGTGTCAACTGTATCATATGCAAAGATACACGCATTTGTTCTCTCACGAATCTCTTGCGCAAATGTTGATTCTTTTCTGATTCCAAAGCTGTACACGACCAAGTGACGGGCTTGTATTTTCTCGTACTGCGACATGCCACAGACCCACTTACCACTGTCACCAAGACGGCCTATTTGTTGCATATCCCATGGATAATTGAATTGCAGTGGAAAAAAATTCTCAGAGGATGTAACAAGCCCTGTGGTGTTCACTACATTCGAGTTTTGGGAATTTAATAAAAATGTCAACAAGTTTTCATAAGTATAGTTTGGTGAGACATTGTAGCCTTTGGCGCTGGGCCCATAACTTTTGGTTAGTACTCTATAATCAACTTCTATTACTATGCTGAATCCTCTTAAAAAAACTCACTTGACACGTACTCACGTCTTATCGTCTTGGATTCGCCCTTGGTCTTCTCTATCGCTGTTACAGTATTTAGCTGGATATGCTTCATGATGTGCACAACCGGGGTCCTGTAGAGGCATTCACTTTATCTTAGTGGTTCTGGCTGGTGGCGTCAGTCTCGGCGTCACAACCCGTATCAAACAGGTCGGACTATTTAATACTACTTGGGTTGGCGTTTTTGCCATTACCCAGCTCTGTGTTCTTTCGGGAGACGCCGCTCATACCCCCATATCCCTTTGGCTCAAGCACCTCACCACCTTCATCCTTTACCTGATATTGATTCCTCTATCCCTCTACATGGCCATGTTCGGTATCCATTTCTAGATTTAGACCCAACCAGGGGCGAAACATAACGTAAACCTCTCTCCGGAATTTCGAGCAACGCTAAATGATACAGTACGAGATATTCCTGCAGAAATTGCATATGGGAGTTACCTCTCTATCCGCCACTGGAATACTTACGGCTATTTACATTCACACGCTCATACGTATTACAGCGGTAGCAAGCAGCAGCAAGTTACACTTTGCTTATATAAAGATGAAAGCAATGTAGGGGTTGTTGAGAAAGACACTTTACTAGTTGAGTCGAGTCAGATCCGAGATTACTGTAGACCGAACACTACTTTCGAGCGGTTCGACTACCAAGTTGGAGTAAGTTGTTTAGGGTGTATTCTACTATTTCTTTTTCTATCTAATGAGTCGTCGGTTGTTTCTGCACCATCATCTCCCAGCACACTGTAATTTTGCGAATCTATTGCACGACTTTTTGCACGACTACTTGGATAATGTTGGTATAAGGCGGGAGATCAGCTACGCTACTACCTTTTGCGTTTCTATTGGCCACGATTTCTTTCTTTGTAATTGACCCGTCTCTTACCTATGGCTTTGTGTGGAGAAAGCAGCAGTGCCACCATTTTGAGCTCCTTCGTTGGTTGAGATTCGAATGTGCAAAGGTCGAGTAGATAGGACCATGTGTAGGACAGTATGACTATAATACATGCGTTAAAACACAAGAGTCTCCATTTACCTCCCCCCCCCAAGAAGCAACCCCTACCAGAGGCATCAACTAGTCTGCCAGAAGCTCCACTTTTCGCATCTTTTCCAGCGCCCGCCATAGCCGCAGGGCACCTAGGGACATATGCACGACATTGCATGCATTGTTCGTTATACCCAGGGTCAACTAAGGAAAAAAAACTGGGGCCGTGGAGATTTCGGCTGTCTTTCTACTAGTAAAACAAAAGATGCATGGCGATGCGAGATTTCATGCAAGATACAAAACGCATGGAAGGACCTGAGAAAGGACATTCAGAGAACGATTATTTTTTTTTCTTCTTCTTCTTTCACTCTACATAGCAAGGTTAAGATGGAAATAAGAGGTGTAGGTATCGTATACTTTGCAAGCACATGCCGTACAACTTTGTACACACACACAGTTCCTCGGAACATTACCCGCCCACTGGTCGGTCCTCGGAACACCCAACACCCTCAACACCCTCACCCACCCCCCCCCCCTTCCTACCCTCGCCCCTCTTAACCCTTCTCCAGCCGTTCCCTCCCCTTTCCCCCTTCAGCCCAAGCCCAAGCCCAACCCAGTCCCACACGCATGTATCCCTTAGTCTGCATTCCCAACCCATTCCGGCCAAATCCGGCAAGCCGCGGCCGCTGCCCTGGCCCCCACATCTACCAACCACTACCACCACCACCACCACCACAACAACAACAGACTATGCACGAGACTAAAATCACCCATGGGCTGCTAGAGAAAAGCTCCGTCTGGGCTTGGGGAGTCTTGGAGCTATAGTAGTCTGGAGGACGGTGGGAAGAGGGAAGTCTGGGCGCAAGGGGTGCATGGTGTAGTGTATAGTGTTTCTCGTTGGGAGTCTTGTCGTCTACTAGCCCAGCCCTGGCCTTGCCTGATGTGTCGGGACGGCAGTGAGCCAGTCAACATTAGTTGTTCGTTGAGTCGGGTTAACGAAGAAGGGTGCGCTTGGCTGTTGATTTAACTGCCGCCCTCATTTAGAGCGCGTAGTATGCATATATTAAAGAGGGATTGAGATACCTGTTGCGCGGTCTTACTTCCTGCTACTCTACCAAGCGAAGAAAAAAAAAAGTCGCTGAGTCTTAGCAATGTGTACCTATTCACATCGGACATCTAGATGTTTACCTGTCCACTCCCCACGCAGTGCAGTCCAGCGCATGAGTCAATCGCACCGATTTTGCGTAGATCTTACCAACCGCCGCCACAACGACCCTCTCACGTGCCTTTATCCGACTGGTTCGCTGTCCGTCTCTCCATGGACGTGCTCATGGACGTGCGCTTGCGTGGGAGAGCGTGCGTAATATTTTCTTGTGGCGCCGTCGTGATGAGAGTGGGGACGTGCACTTAGTACGTACATAGTATAGCCCGCTTGGGACTTCGTCGGGCAGGGCAGAGTATAGTAGCGCTGGGACCCTGAGGACCGTGTGTGCGTATGTGCACGCGCGGACGAAGTGGAGAGGGTTGCGTTGGTTTGTGCGTTAATGGTGGACGTGTGGGTTGGGGCCAGAATGCAATGTCCCAGGTCCCAGTATTCCCAATTGTCTAGATCCAAGTAGGCATTGGAGTAGTTGAGTGGCGTGCGCACACGCAAAGATGCGAGTTCTCGTATAGGTGACAGGCGTAAAAGGGAAATGGCAGAGTAGAGTGGCAGCGTCGCTTCACTCGCTTAGCTCGCCTTGTCGCTACGAACAACGGCCGTAACTAAAAAAGGGTACCTTACTCTGGTCCCGTGGGTAGGAGCATGGAAGGGCCTTGTAAGACGTGCGGCATGCTTCATCTCGGCATTGGGCCCTGATTAGTAGGTCGCTGTCAAAAGCCAAAACAGCGGTCAAGAGAAGGAAACAGTACGTGTGTTCGCGTGATGAGGAGGAAGCGTAATGCCGAGGGCAAGAGAAGAGGACACGAGACACGAGATGTGAGACACGTAATGCAAACCGACCCAAAATAGTAAAGTGTAGAGCGTGGTATTATGGAGATCCCGTCTTGTCCAACCTGTCTTCCAAGACGACTGACTGAAGAGCATCGAGTCTATGAACCATTTCTGCCGCCAAAAATAGAAAACGTAGATGAACCCGTTGTGGAAGTGAAGAAAACAACGACTAGACAGCGCATAAGCATAGACCTGTTTTGACAACTTTTTGTGAGTGCGATTTGAACGCCAGTTTTTACAAAGACCCAAAGTCTAGAAAGGATCTCAAGGAAATAGAGGGCCCAGGGGATATAATTCCGCGTAAAACAAATAGAAAAGAAAAGGCGTCCCGCGTACTCTGGTCATGTACATCAAATCGTCGTGCCGAGCGGTGTATGCTGGCAAATGAAGATGGACGTTGCGAGAGTAGAAGGGACGTATGCTCATAAGTCGAAAACATGGTACCGGCCGACAAACAGTTTGTATCCAAGCATCGAGGCTGGCTGGCTGGCTGGCTTGGTAGAAGATGAGTGTGGATTCTCCCGATCCGAGGAACGCCAGGAGAGATGCAGAGGACGAAGAGGTGAACCAGTCGTGACTTTTTCGTCTTATGGAGGAAAGAAAAACGGGTATAGGCCAAGGCAGCAAATTCTTTGGCGCGCATTTCAAATGTCGGGGTATTATGAGAAGCAAAGAACTAGCCAGACGCTTTTGGAAAAGCGGCCCGGAGACATGGGGCAAAGCGAAAAAGGCGTGTATTGCAATTAGAACATGGAAGGGTCAATGCCGCCCATTCCGGCGCCTGCAACGTTGGCATTCTGCAGATTCTGAAGGTTGCCGGTGAGGCCGAGCTTCTGCATGGCCAACTCGGGGTTGCAGTGGGGAGCGTGGGAGCGGTGGTATTTGAGACCGTTCAAGTTCTTGTAGCGCTTGCCACAGACCTCGCAGCGGTATGGCTTTTCCTTCTCCATGCCGACGGTGCCGGGGTATGGGATCGAGGTAAGCGGGTCGACAATGGAAAAGGTTCCATCGTCGTTCTCCTTGAGCTGCTGGTTCTGGTGGCCGTGCTGCTTGTGGTACTTGAGGCCGTTCTGGTTCTTGTATGCCTTTTCGCATCCAATGACGGGGCATCGGAACGGCTTGACCTCCTCTGGGAAGGGGAACTGGGGAATGCTTGCGCCGTTGAGGAGCTGCTGCTCGCGTAACCGCCTGGCCATTTCGCTCTGGTCGTTTCCGCTGAGCTGGTAGTTCTTGAGCGCTGCCTGCAGCTGTGCCTGGTTGAGACCGCCGCCCTGCTTGCTGAACAAACGCTTGCCGGGCTGGTCAATGGTGCCGTTGTTGTCGAACGCGGCCATGCCAAAGTTGCCATTGCCGTTGCCATTGCCAAAGTTCATGCCCATGGGCATGCCCATGTCCATTCCCATCATTGGGTTGAAGCCGCCAAAGTCCATGTCAAGCTCGGCGGGTGTGCCGGGATGCGAGGATTCTGGCGAGGTCAGGTTGTGATTGGCCATGGGCATGGTGCCCATGGTTGGCGTGTTGACCGACGACACGGTGGGGTTGTTCTGGAGGTTGAATTGCTGCGAGGCCGAGGGCGTGTTGGGCGTCGATGTTCGCATGCCCTGGTGGTTCTGCATGTTATTGGCCATGTTCACGTTGACGTTGAGATTTGACTGCTGGTTCTGGTTCTGGTTAGGGTTGAACTGATTTTGAACCGGGAACTGCTGCATGGACTGCTGCTGCTGCTGTTGTTGCTGCTGCTGCTCGTCGATGGAGCCCAGATTGTCAAAGTTGATGTCATCCATGTCCATGTCGTCGAGCGAGTCTATGTCCTGCACCGTCGACAGGTTGGAGCGGCTGACGGAGCCTATCCGCGGGCGGTGGGCGCCCATGGAGCCGGATCGTTGCTGGAAGCCATTCTGAACATTGAAAGCGTGGTCGCCCTGGGTCTGGCTGGGCGCAATCGAGTTGGATGGCGCACCCGAGGCAGAGGTGAAGCCATTTGTTGGGGGCTGCTGGGGGCGGGCAGCGGGCGCGTTGGCGTGCGTCTCCTCAAAGTGCTGCAGCAGATCGTGCAGCGAGGCGAGGGTCAGGCCGCAGCAAGTGAAGTCCTTCATGAACGCAGCCTCCATTTTTGGCAGATAGGACGACGAGTGGAACGAGGGCGAGTTGTTGGCAAAGGGTGCAGGCGAAGTGCCCATCATGATGCTAGCGAAAGTGTCAGTGGTGCGTGCGTGTGTGTGTGGCGGGCCGAAAGCGGTGGGAACACTTACTCGTCGCGGATCCAGGAGCCCACCGAGTGGCCGCCCCAGCTCATGCCGCCTGCAAAGCTGCCCATGTTTGTGCTCTCGCGACGCCCCCGGTCCTTCATGGAGATGGGCCTGGCGCCGCTGTTGCCGTAAAAGGAGGAGCCGAGCATGCTGATGGAGGGGTGGCGCTCGCTGATGCTGGGGCGGCCATTTGTGAAGTCAAAGTTGGAGGGGTTGAGCAGACCGGGCGTGGTGGCCAGGTCGGGCTGGGCCTCTGCCTGCTTGAGGGCCGACGTCAGGTTGGACGTCTGGTTGGGAGGGGAATTGGAGCCATAGCGCGGAGGCGTCTGGATGTCGATGGGCGAGGCGGTGGCCATGTCTGCGAAGCCGGTGTGGACCTGTGTGTCGTGGGGAAACAGCGAGAAGCTGCAGTCACCCGCGTCCTCGAACAGCACGTCCGAGTCGGGCTGGCGGCTAGCGGCAAGCTCGTGGGGCTTGCGGTGCCAGAGATTGACGAGGGGCGCGGCCGAGTCCTTTGTGGCACGACCAAAGTGTGGCGACGAGGGGTGGTCTACCGGGGTGGTGATGGGAGTGCTCGCAGCGGTGGATTCGCGCGGCGAGTGGGTGAGGGGAGGCGGCTGCTCGTAGGAATCCAGCTTCGCGGTGGGCGAAGTCAATGGAGAGGTGCGGTGGGGAGGAGACGGGCGTGGCGGGGACAAGCGAGGCGTTTGGGCGCGGTCCCGGATGACTGTGCAGCGGTGGTGCGTGCGAGGGGGTGGTTGGTGGTAGCAGCAGTAGTAGTAGTAGTAGGAGCAGCGGTGGTGAGGAGCAGTAAGGGCAGGCAAGCAGCAGAGATGCGCCGGCAATGTCGTGTCTGCAAAAAAATATACCGATGGGCGTGGGAGCAGCCGGGGCCTGGGGGGCTATATGTTGGCGTCGAAGCGGTGACGAGGTTAGAATGGACAAGCGGCCGACTGCTGGGCGGGCCTGGAGGATCCCTGGCGATGGGTGGGTGGGTGCGGCCAATTGCGGGCTGGCGCTACTGTAACCTGTATGCGTCGCCGGCAGCAAAGGTGCAACTCTGACGAAGACTGCATGACGAAATGAGCGGCGACTCGACCCCAGCGCCCGCGCCTCGCCAGGCCTGCGACGAGCGACGACAGGCCGCGAGAGCGACAGGCACCGCGCCCGTTGCGGACGCAGCGATGCTGTGGCGCGGGGAGCAGGGCATGCCGCACAATCGAGAGGCGGCACCGCCGGCCGAGGCTCAGTCGTCGCGAGAGCACAGCAGACGGGCGCTGGCTGGCCGGCTCGCTGGCCGGCTGGTGGTTGGCCAGCGACAGCCGGCGCTGCTCAGTAGGCGTGCTGGAGCTGCTGTGGTTTGCCATGGCCGCCGCCGGGCCATCCTTGCCGGCGTGCTCCTCTCGGTTTTCTAGAAGGCTTTTGGCCCGTATGGCAACTCCCGTCGCCTGTCTGTGTCGCCGTCGCTGCGAAGGCTCCGTGCTGCCGAGCCTCCCTCGATGCCTCCCTCCATCCACGCCGTGCCATGGCTCCTTTCCACGTGGCGCAGGCCCATGTCCGAGGAAATTCCGCCCGCCCGCGCGCTGCTCGCTGCTGCTGCTGCTGCTGCTGCTGCGGTGCTGTGCCCTGCGGTGCGGTACTCGACATCTGATCTGGTACCTCGCACAGCTCGCGGTGCCCTGCGAACCGCCGCTGACGCTGACGCTGACACGCTGCATGTGCTGCCGGCCTAGGCCGCACACGGGCAGCCGCCCTGGTCGCGTCGAGAGAGGGGTAGCACTGCGCAGCGCTTCACGCTCGAGCGAGACGTTTCAAGCGTCGAGCGTCGAGCGAGCCACGAGCCACAATTCCGTGTCGCGGCCAGGTCGGCGCGCTGCATCTGCCCGGCCTCGTCTCGGCTGTTTGCCTCTCTTGGGCCTGCTCTTACACACGCACCCTTCACGTGAGCCGCCGCCGCCACTCGACCACGACGCCCATTCACTGCCTGCCCTACCACGCCCGCCGTCGCAGCCGCTGCCACAGCTACGCTACTGCCGCCCTCTCACGCCCCGGGGTTCTCCCGAGAATTGCACCTGGGCCTGCTGCTCTGCTGCTGCTGCTGCTGCTCCCCAGCCTACAGCCCGCCCGCCTGCTCGTGTGCTGGCTACCCCATGGCGGCGCCTGCTTACGTGCAGCCTCGAGCGCCGGCCCTGGCTACGATCGCTATTAGCCCACGACCCGCAATGTCGTGCTCGCTGTGCCCTCAGACTCCAGCGCCTTAAAAGCGTCCCCCCACGTCCGCCGCTCGCCAGATTACATACTCGACTCCAGCACCCTATCCGAAACACGTCGTCCCGTCCACCTGACGGTCGTCGCGCTGCCTCGCTGCCTGCTGCCTGCTGCCCGCTGCCCGCCAGCCCATGCCCGCCCTGCTGCCTTGATTGGACCCTGCAGCTGCTCCATCTGGAAACCCCAACCCCAACCCCAACCCCGTCCCGACCACGACACGTATCACGCCCATCCAGCCAGCACTCCCAGCACATTACATACTCGCGCTTACACCGACTCCCCGCTGACGCCCCCAATCCCACCTGCGCGGCCACTCTCGGTCAAGGCGCGTTTCGTTGGGGCGCGGGCCTCCCGCTGCGTCGTCGCTGCCAAGTAGCTCCAGTCCGCCCGGTGCTGCTTCCGACCTGCCTCACTGGCCGACGTCACCCATTCCACCGCTCGCCGCCCATCTGTCGTTCATGCAGCTCGTATCGCAAACGGGCTTTGAGTAAACCTTAGCCCTACGCCCGCTCGCCAGCCTGGCGCCGGCTTTTGCGTTTCTTCGTCAATCTCACCTGAGTCGCCGCACTCACGCCAGCGTCCACCCTTCTCTTGTAGCAGGTGTGGCGAGCCGCCCCCTCGCCCTCGTGTACCATAACAACCCACTCTGGCTAGCCCATTCGCCGCTAACCGCTCCGCCGGATGCAACATGTAACGTATTTATCGATGTATTGCACATACATGGGCCCTTGACCGTCCAAATCTAGCGTACCGCCAAGCCTGCATCGACTAGATCGGAGATTGGCGTGCCATGCATCAGCCTTGTTGACGTACAATGCATTCGACAAGACATACTTCGTACTTGCCATCGACGCCGTTTCACCGTCCCATGGAAACGGTAGTCTGGGGTTGTTGCCACCCTCGCTCCCACACAAAGCCATGCATTTACTCCGTAGCGCTGCGAGCCAACAAAAGTAAGCAGCAGCCATACACACACTACCCCTCTATGACAGCACTAGGCCCCAGCAAACTTGAACCCCCGTCTCCATCTGCCGCTTGCCCATGTAGTTCCGTCTCAAGAAGCAAAAGACGACCTCTTCTGTCAACACGCCTGTACTCTTCATCCACTCCCAACGTCATCAAGCATGGGCTCCTGGCACCTGCCACGGCTACCACCATGCGACAATCATTGATGAAAAGGGTGTTTACCAATGCGTCCTCGAGCAACCCCATCTGACGCTGTCGTCTGCCCCACAGCTGTATACATGCCTTGTCCGCATTCGATCCTGCAATCCTGATACCTCGAGACGGTTACACCCACCTGTCCACCTCGATATCGCTTCCGACACTGCCTGTACACCTTCTCCACTCTTTGCCTGTACACAATATGCACTAAGCATTTCATGCTTCTGCACTAAACCTGCTTGTGTAGGTCGGTCCGATTTCGACATCTCAAAGTCACGTGCACATGGCGCTAGCTGTCCCTCTCTACATGGGGAAATATCAGAGGCCATGTTCGTCCTATTGATGTGCAGCCAGGATCCAGAGCGGTACAGCCAAAGATGGCCTTCCGGCTGCCCACTCAAGAGGATCCGTACCTTGACAGCTGAAGTAACATGATGTAAAGCTCGGTCGTATTAGATGGCTTCGGCCCTTCATCCATGGAGCTGAACCAACACCCATCGGCCTCTGACGTCAGTTCCGATACCGCGACCTCGCTTGCCTATGCTCACGACTCGGACAATGGTGTTGAGCTCTAGAGCTCAAGACGTCCAAACAGGGCACACATGGACTCCTATCCAGCTTCGTGCTCTCCATCTGCAGGTGCTATGCGGGTCATGGCAACAAAGTCCCTGCAAGAGCCATGCACCCTCACCACGTGCGAATCCACGTGCGAATCCCCCATCGCCATCGTGATAACCGCCACCAGAAGGGGGAGACCGCGTTGCCATTACGACATGCCGTTGCTGTAAACGGCGCCGTCGCGGTACACCTTACCCGCTACTTCGCGGAGCCGCACCATGACGACAAACCCGAACCACCTTGCTCAAATAGGGACGTTGCGTAGCCTCGCTTCGGCGATCGCTGCACCTCCAATCAACGTAGCATCTCTCGGAACATGTTTAGCCGGTTTCCTTTGCACAACGGACCTGACAGCGTCGGATGCTTCCTATCTCTCTTGCACTCGTCCATCACTTCACCTTGCTTTGGAGATTGCAATCGCATTTCCATGACTAACAGCTACATAGAGTTTCTTGATAGGCTCGGCAGTGGGTTTGCCGTTATTCTCTCCATGTAGTGACCAGGATGGGCCATGCGGCCTGCACGAACCTAGCGTCATCCCGTTGTGCTAACTCTACAGCGTCTCTCCAGATAAGACCAACACATGAAATCATAGGAGAGATGAAATCATAGTCAACTCGAAATAGAGAGGCGCGCGTCAGACATATTACACGGATCGTCGCCGAGTACGTCAGCGCATACGGTAGGTATCTCATCATGATGATCATTCGGCCGCTACGCGATGACAGAATACCTTCTGTCCAGCACTAGTCCTATCAACTCCATCCAACAATCACTCCGGCCTCTTCACCTCGCCCTGCTTCTCCTTTTCCGGATCGATAAACTTGCTCAAAATATTCTGATACTGTCCCCACCTCCCGCCAAAGATACGCAACGCTTCATCTTTCGTCATGGGTGTTCCACGTTGAACCGCTCTCGCTGTCAACGCTAGCATTCTATCCATGTCTGCAGCGGCAGCCTCCATCGAACAACGAAGGCTCGTCATCTGCAGCGGTGGTCCAAGCGATGTCCCATAGTCTTTCCTCACAATGCACACGTAGTATTCATAGTCGTCGGTTTCGAAGTCCAGGTCGTAGTCGCTGTCGTCGCCCCAAATAATCTTGCAGTTGTTCTCGATACGTCGGCCTCGCTCGGTAGTCATTGCTACTATTGGTCAACTATCGGACGCGTTGGGTATGACTAAAGCGCGTTAGCTGGTCATCTTGGTCTATTGCGAACCAGCCTTCTAACATGTTGTTATGGTATCTTCTCTTGACTTGTTCGAACAGAACGTTACGTTCAAGTTTGTTGGAGACCAAAAGTAGGCGAAAAATCGAATACACCTCGTTTTTGCAAACAACAACAGTGCTGTGCCACGTCACGCTGCTTGGGCATTACCTCGAGCATGCGGGGTAGCTGTGCCAATGCGGCACTGATGCTTGTGGCACAGTGATGGCTTACATGGTGTTTTAGATATTCACCCGATAAATCAGCTTCTCCGTTGATACATCACACGTTAGTAGTTCCGGTAATACTGCTTCAAACAGATGAAAAGAATACGCTTGAACTTCAAGTCGCTTGTTGCAACAACATGGCAATATGCTTAATTATTCATGTCTCCTTGCACGTGGATTTCCACTCAAGATTTTTACTACTCAATCATTTAACTCTCTCTCTATAATACAACCCATTCTAAAATCATGATTTCTTCCCGTCCCTCATGTACCTTTCTCTCCCGTAATGTCCCTCCCCAAATCAAGCAAATCCTCCTGTAGCACAACAGTCTCACAGACTTAACAAGTCAAGTTTCCTTGTCTCGTTCCTGTCACTCAGTCATACTGCGCACTTATTCTGTGAAATCCGTTCTCTAGATAGAGGATTTGCTGTCAGAAAGATATATAGTGTTGGGCCATGCTATCGCTCATGCTTTCACATCTGCTAGAAGCTGTATTCGTCTTGCACCCCTTATATCAACCCCATCACTAAAGGTACTGTTCGTATCGGGATAATGGCTGAATAGACTCATGATAGAAGAATGTATCCCGAGATTTGTATAAATATTAAAGCGTCCTTGCTTTAGTGATTGATGTTCCTGAGATGCAATTGCAGATTATCCTAACTATATCATAAGCTTAAGCTAGTTCATGGTTAGAGAGGCACAGTGACGAGGCAAGTCCTATATTGCTTTAGATTTCAACGAATCGCATTAGGCGATCCCACGTCGAGTCGAATTACGTGCAGAGACCGAGAGCTGGTCGGTGAGCATATCTCGCAGGAGATGCAGCAGTTCTGGACCGCTATTGTCGTGCCACGTCTTCGTCATGTGCTGCTGCATGAGGTTTTGAGGATATGGTTGGTAGATGGGGGTAGCGAAAGAATGCGCAAGCAGCCTCATGCAGCCGCCGCCCCAAGGTTGTTGAAATCCTTTATTGGATATAGAACGCCTCTGAAAATGCACCAGAGACTTCCTGATAAAGATGTGCTAGGAGGACATGAATAGTATCTATGCACATCCTCTTATCCCTAATATTACTACTAATTACACCTTTCGAGAATAGCAGCTGTAGTTTAGAACCAGCACAGTGGTCGGTACCGTAACTGGTCTTGTAGCTGCCGCCCCAGTCAGTCTCCCTGTTGCTGGCACTATGGTCGATGCAGCCGTTGCGACCTCCGGCACTGTTGCGTTAGGACGGGGCGCCGGCGTTGGAGCGACCATCATGGCACTGGCATGACTCTTCGCCGCCTGATTGCCCATCCAAATTTCCAGTCTATTTCACTTGACCAGGGCGAGCTTTTGGTGGGAAATATTTATGGCGAGCGCTTCCGCCTCAGTCCCGTTCGTGTGGAGGGTACACTGGCTTTTCATGCGTCAATTCTTTCTTCGTGAGGGAGAGTATGCACAGCTTGATTGTGCGCCTTGTAATATATTTTTTTCAACCGTCGCACTGCCTTGGCCCGCACTCATTTGCGATATCTCTTCACCACACTCACCGCAGTAGTCATAGAACAGTAACGAATAAAACTGGGCTCGGAAGATCACTCTCTGATACCTCGCAGATGTGTCAGCAATCAAGCCGGATCAAACTCATCAAGTCAAGGTGGGTGACACAAGCATCAAGTCAAACTAGGCTGAGACTTTCGAAGTTCTGATCAATCCAAGTCAAGCCAGACCTCCGGTTTGACGTGGCTTGATTGTTGACAGCTCTGTTACCTCGAGCATGCAGGGTAGCTGTGCCAATGCGGCACCGACGCTTCTGGCACAGTCATGGCTAACATGGTGTTTGAGGTATTCACCCGACAAATCAGCTTCTGGGGCTGCCGACCCTCACCAACAGCCTCGCAACAACGCAAAACACAGCTACCTTCATATATAGCAACGCGATTATAATCGTTTTAATTCAAATCTAAAGTTCTAAAAAACAAACTCTGGACTACTTACGAATCCCTTCGCTGCTGTTGCTGCTTAGATGCAACGTACGTCATGGCCAACCTAGAGCCTAAGAAACCACGAAACGAGGCTGAAAAGCCAAAGTTCTCGCTGTATGTTGTTCCTGTAGCCTCCCACGTGATCCTATGCTCATATTGCATAGCCTTCTTACCTCTTCCATTGTCACCGTCACCGTCGCTAAATCGAGAACGTTTTACCTCCATTCTGACCTTCTCATTGCCGAGTCGGACAGATTCTGCAAGGAGCTGACGGGCGACTTCAAGGAAGCAGACAAGAAAAGTATTGATCTCGAGGACGAGGATCCCGAACTTTTTGGATTCTTTGTTGAATATCTTTACTGCGATCGCTCGATTCTGTCCCGCGAGATCCAGCACAGCTACGAATATGTGATTCTGGCGCGCCTCTATGCCATGGGGGAACGCCTCTTGGCACCAAAATTTAAAGCTTATTCTCTTTGGAGATTCGGCCAGTCAATACACTTCTTCACGGCTATCCCAGATGTGAGCACCTGTGCCCTGCTCCGGACTGCAAGCATGGAAATTACCGAGACAGCCAAAGAGGACCCGATGAGGGCTCACATATTCTGGTATGCAGCAGCCAGAATCACCGAGCTTCAGAAAACCGACACGTTTCGTCAATTGCTATGTGACATTCCGCATCTAGGCAGGCATCTGTGCCTATGGATCAGTCAGATGCAACCACTGAAACCAGAAATGCCAAAGGTGCTTCGGTACCGGAAGTTTGTGCCTGAAAGCGAGTCCGCCCCGGAAGGCTTCTTTGCGGCTGCTCCATAGGCTGGATAAATATGTGGCTATAACAAGTTCCAATTACCCTGCAGGACGGGAAAGAAACTTTAAGATAGCTTGCTGCGTTAGGAAGTCGGTTTTGGAAATATGCGGTTCAATCTGAATTACTCTATATCCTCACTCTATCAATAATTGCCCTATCCACGTATTCAAACGCTCTCATAAACCCCTAATCTTTCTTAACCCTCTTGCTTCCACACGCTCCGCAAAGTCCTCGCTCCTTGAATACACCACGCTTCCAGGACAACGTCAACGCGCCATTACTCAAATGCTTTACACTTCAAACAACCATCTCTCAGCCTTGCTTAACAAGAAAACTGACAAAAGACTGTGAAACAAGCCTATCTTCCAAACAATACATCCCATCTTCCTCTCACTCCCTTTTCCACCGCCACCCCACATCCTAGAAAAACGACTCATCACGCTTCATGACATCTTCACGCATGAACATCCTGCACCCCAGCATATACGCCGCCACGGTAATCTCCAGCAAACGCGGTAACACATGGTCCAGCTGCTGATACGGATTCTCATGCATGAGTGCAAGGAAAGGCGTAAGATGCGCCACCAGTCCCACTAGGTTCTTTTGAATCACAGGAGTGAAGTCAAGTGGGAGTTTTGCCCCGTTTTGCGTTATCCGGCATGTGTATGCTGCAAAACTTGTGTGCGATGAGTAGCCTGTTGGCATATGTATCAGCATCTGTTCCACCTCTATACTGCTCAAAAATCAAAGTATAAGATGGAGTGAGAAAACGTGACTTACCTTCCCCACCCTCCTTCCCCTCTTTCCCTGCATCCTCTTTTCCACCACCACCAGCCTCTCTATCCCCACACACACCCTCCTTCAACACCTTCCAAACGACCCTCTCCACCACCCCTCTCCTCTTCTCCTCATCCACCCATAGATCCACCCATCCCGTCTGACCACTCACACTGCTCACCAACGCCCGTGTCTCGGGGCTCTTGGCCCAGAAAAACGAGGCGCAGAGTACCTTTCCCTTTTCCTCCTCACTCGCAGGATCCACGGTCCTCGCGCCAGTGAAGAAGTCCCGACTGAAAGACGAGACGAGGTGCTCGAGGTCGAGCAGCGAGGACAGTACAGCGGTGCTCGAGGGACTGGACGGGTGTGCTGGAATAACGGGGGAAGCGATGCGCGGGATACTGGGAACCGGAGACGGGATATCACATTTAAAGGAACGGGTGCGGATGCTGCGGGAGCGCGGGCGCGTGGTAGTACGAGTAGGTAGTGCAGTGAGGCTGCGAGAACGAGGTTTGTTTCCTGAGGAAAGCGAGCGGGTGCCTAGATATACTCTTTGGGTCCTGGCAGGCCGCTGTATTCCTGATGTGGGAGACGTGCGTGTATGTAGTCTGGTTGAAACATCTACTTTCTTAGTACTTCGTTCGGATTGTATCTCCTGCGCGCGCACCATCATGCTCTGGGCTCGGCGTCGCAGGCTGGCAGCTGCGCGGCGTGCTTCGGGAGTTCCGGGTTGAAGGATTGTGGTCAATGGGCTCTGTAAGGGGCGTGGTGTGTCATGGTTTCCTGGTGTTTGTGGTTGTGATGCTGGGTTTTCTGCCTGCGTATCGCGAGTTGTTGACTTGGGCGCTGGCGAGTTAAAGGGCCACATGGTTGTAAAGATGCTCATTTCGATTTTCTACGTAGATTGTGAATATTGCAATTCGAGCGAGTGGGAAACACTTCTTCTGCCTCTTCGATAGACCAGTTGCGAGACATTGTTTTGTTTCTTGTATATGCGATACACCCGCTTTGTCTGTCTTGGGTTGTGCCGCATCCGGGCGTCGACTATGAGAGGCTGGTGTTGGGATTGTTGTTGAAGAGCAATAAAGCGACGTTTGTGAAGGACAAAGAAGGACATGTGGCTAGTGCCTTTTTCTTCTTTGACGATTGAGAGAAAAGAAAACACGTTCAGCAAGACACATGGTTCACATGGCCAACGCACGAACAGTAGTTCAACGGGTAGGGGAGTACGCAAAAGCAATTCAATAGATAGTTCTATACCTGGTAATCCGAACATCATGCGCCGCCATTAACACGAGTAATACAAGGAAAAGAGCCGATGTCGCTATGCTATGCAAATGTAAGGAAGCAAAAAATACAAGGAAAAGTGAGTTGACAAAAGAAAGAGGTAATGATATACAATAATGATAAGAATGCACTGGATAGAATTGCTTTTGTCTGGACACACAACTATTTTGGAGTCCAATTCTTGTAAAGACATGAACACAGCGTGCCTGCGTCTTGAGCTTTGAGGCTCACTTCGTCGCCAGATGAACTCTTGCAAGAGGGTACGCCCTCGCCACCAGCTACGGCTTGCTCGATGCGTACGGCTGCATGTGATGTTAGCACGTGATACTTGAGCTGAAGACAACTAGACTAACCAAACGGCCACTGAGGGCTCGGGGTATTCTTGACAGAGATTGTATCATCGGGATAAGTACGGAGCATCTTGGTGTACAGGAAGGCCTGGATGTTTGTTGCGCTGTAATCGCACTCGAAGCTGCCCTTGCTGTCCCCAAGGCTACCAGTCATGTTTACAGCCTTTGACCGAGAAATCTGAAATCGGTAGCGCTCCGTCTCCTGGCCTTTATCCAACAGGTCAAGACTCTCGTTCTGGAAGGTCGTGTCAAATGTGTCATCGTACCCTTTGGATGAGATCTTGTATGAGCCAGCTGAGCCAGCAATTTCCCAGTTGAGAACAGAAAGGGCTTTTTGCGGATCCGAGTAGTAATCGGTGTTGGGCGCGCATGTCCAGGTGTTTGAGTTGGCAGTGCACTCGGGTGTAACGGTATCGAGAAAGACCACGAGGGAGTAGGCACCAACCGGGAAGTTTGCTGGGACCGAGGGTTGTGGGGCCGCAGCAGAGGGAGCAGGAGGCGTGTCGGTTGTTGTGGGGGAGTTGGAGCCATTGGATTGGTGATTGTTGCTGGTGCTGGAGCCACTGGCTGCGGATTGAGATGCACTGGGGCTGAAGATGTGTTAGTATAATTTCCCGACCGTGAATCCGTAGTGACCGACCTAGAGTGCTTCTTCAAGCCTACTGACAAGCCAACGGCCAGGGCCACAATCAGAAGAATGATAATACCCAGGACCAAGGCAATCTTCTTCCTTCCCCAGGCAAAGATGCCCCTCCGTCTCTGCCTCACATGGCCAAACTTCTCGTCGTCCTTGTCGCTCCATACACTGACACTGAGGTTGCTGGCATTATTGGTTTGATCTCCGTTTTCGCTGGGTGCGTTGGACCTGCCACCGGTCAAGACCGACAATACGCCCCCCTTTTTCTTCTCGGTCTTGTGGATATGCAGTACTGGCCCTACATGCTGATGCGACGGGTCGTTACAAAATGTGCTCTCGGTGGTGACGTTAATCTTAGCTGGGCTGGCGTCGGCCTTGGAGCGTCTGTTGTCGAGAATGACCGAGAGACGTTGGCCAGCAGGCGTCGAGATGCGCTTTGCCGGTCGGTCATCTTCGATGGGGAAGTGTGATTTTGAACGACTAGAACGGAAGAGGTTCATCGCATTGGATACGCGGGCAAAACGGAGCCTACGCCTAGATGACCCAACGGCCGGGTTTTTGGTCGAGGGAGGTGGATCGAGTGTTTACTGTCGTGGCGGCCCCTTTGACTTCCTTGCCACTAGATATCGCACTATAGCCTGGGGACAGAGGCATGCGAAGGACGAGCAGGACAAGGAGAGTAGGGTAGAGTAGAAGTGAGCAAGGAGATCCCGAGCGCTCGAAAGACGCAGCCTCGGCCAGGCCATGGGGACATTGGGGACAAGCGAAAGCTTAAGCGGCCTGATCACGTTCGACTTGACCCCATAGAGACTCGAAACTGATGAGCCTTGCAACCCATCACGCGCTAAGGGCCGTTGGAGTATCGAAGCAATCCATGTGTGGTTAGCGCCTCAGGCCATGGCGTGTTTATCTCGAGGCATGGATAATAGTGGATCTGCACGGTGCTGCTTTGGGAACGGGTGCTTGCGCTGTATATTGAAGCTCACGATGACAGCGGCCTGCATCTGTGCACGAGCAGTTCAGCCGGCAAGGATAGTATATAGATGCAGAGGGCGTGCCGCAATATACAGCGGGTCGTTAGCCCCGCGAGACGAGTAGTGCTGGTGGTTGAGTGAGGTCGTAGTCGTCGAGGTTGAGTCGTAACGTTCTTCGGCTATTTCGGCGACAACGCGAAAAGGGGCCGACTCGCTAAAACCCGCGTTCCTGCATTTATAGGCGCACGGGCCATGCGTATTGGTGTTTCTGCCAAGACATGCATCTTCACCTCAGCCATCACACTACCTGCGTGCTATACCTACGCATCCCTCACCTTTTTAGCGCTCACCTTCACCACGCGTCTCAGGTTTGCTAAACGTGTAAACATGCATGGAGGTGTGACGAAACGCACGGGCTTTGCTTGCATGCGGACGCGACTGCCTCGTGTCGCCGCGCCTATCTCCTTCACGTGGAATTGTAACTCATCCGGCTATTCTTGCCTTGGCAGTATCTAACCTTCTCTCTGCATTCCCCGATCAGCTTGCCCATCACCAGGCCGACCCCATTGTAGCCAGCTGACGGTCCTTGATCAACTGCAATTTCACGCCGTCCGGTGATCCTTTTCTAAATAGAGGTCACTGTCATGCCCGGTCGTGTCGTCGTGCGTCTGAACCCCGGCTGTTCGGACGGAGATCCATCGCACGAACCTCCACCTGCCGGGTACACCCAAATCAACCCGCCGACGCTTTACCTTGAAAAAATTGCTCAGCAATGGAAGGTACAGCGTGGAGAGGCACAACCAGGTGTGCAATACATCCTCGAAGCTCTGCCTGCAGGCTACACCATGTGGCAAAGGCCACGGCCTTCTGACCCCAACTGCATCGATAAGTATTTGTTTGGCCATCCCAGCCACAGGAAATTCGATTCCCCGAATCGTTTTTTTCCTCATTTCCAGTACCTGATGGACAATGGTAGCAACAATATAGGGTGTCCCTGTACCATTTGTCAAGGCAGCTCAGGTCTGCTTCCGCGCGCTGCCCCCAACAGCTCCCGCCTGAGAAGCTCTAGTACGGCTTCATCAAGGCCTTCTACGAGCCGTCCTAACAGCTCCCATCGTGCTCCAGTTGCAACTGAAACCTCTCGCCCTGCAGCACAAGGACGACCCACGAGGCTAAGCCCAGGTCGAGATACCAGCAGTGTCGACCAAGACGGCACACCTGATGTGTACAGGAACTTGATCGAGAAGCTCCGAAGTCATAAACATGTAGATGAAGGCATCCGAGAACCCCTAAGCCCTGATTGGCGAGCTGAACAGGATAAGTTGTCTAAGCTACTGCACGCCCTCAAATCCCAAGATCAGTGGATCCCACGAAACGGAGATATAGTGCTGTTTGTTCGCAATCTGGCCGATAGAATCGCCATTGCTAGACATGAGATCACCGGCGCGCTTCACTTATATGATGAGCAGAGGGGCGAGTTTCTGGACGTTCCGCTTTGGGAGGCTGGCCTAGTGACAGAGACGGCTCCGGAATCGAACTCTGACGCTGATCTGGTGGAGTCAGACAAGAACTCGAGTTCGAACATGTCATGCTCTGGCATACGAGTGGAGCCCGTTCCTGATCCAAACAGCACAGACAAGTCTTTGTCAAAGAGATACAAGTACGTCGCTTTGCGACAAAGCCGCCCATTCTTCTTATGGAAAGAGCTGCTAGGCCATGTTGACCAAGATCGGTGGCATCCCAGCGTCAAGAATGCTTTAGCTTTGACTTCGACGGTTTCACTCTTGGGAAAATATCGTTTCCGAGGAACGTGGCCTGAGGCAACCATCTACTGTCATGGCATCTTTGTCGGCTCAGAGATGCTGGCTGTTGGCGACACCGTCCGTCTTCTTCCCAAGTCCGACCAGACTGTATGCACCGACATTATGAGTATCAAGTCCATTCGGCTGAAATGGTCCAACCTAGACAAGGCCTCGAATAATGACTATGATGAAGGACGTCCCTTCAATTCGTCAATCTGGCTATATGGTGTTGCCTATACTAGCGATAGTTCTAGATTGAACCGACAATGGGTGTCTGACACACGCACTCAGCCTCGCGCAGCCAGTGACTATGGATACTTCTATCCTCTTCACCCACCAGACAAGGAGTTTGCCATCCCCTTCGCTCGTGTTGCAGGACGCTTATTTGAATGCAATGCCTTGGCCTATTTTCTCGGATTCGATGTCAACGACCCAATAACTCTCGATCTTGGTAGACGAGCCGTGATCAACGCACGCACCTTTTCTCGAAGAAGCGACACACGCATTGCAGAAAGTCCGGATGCTACATGGTACTGGGGTGACGACCGGGCCGACGCGCTGAACCTTCACACACTCAACGGCCTTGACGTCTCGAGATTCGACCCGGATCGTGATGTCAAGGCTCTTCGAAAGCAATGTCGAATCATCGATACAGCGGATAAAGACGCAGAGAATCAAAATGCAGACGATCGAGATGCGAAGCCCGCCACGACTACGGTGTCTAATGGAAGACTGAGTCGCTTCTTGGCTCCGACACTGCCAATTCGACCGCTCCACGGAAAGAAAACAAGTGCCAGCCACGGTCATGATAGCGCTCCAGCAATGGTAGGAACGAAGCGGAGCCGCAGCACTGATCTAGACAGCAACGACGAAGAAGAGATTCGGCTGCACACTCGAATCGTCGACAACCGTGGCCCTACCAGCAAGAAACAAAAAGTAATGATCGTTATTGACCGAGGCTAACACCTGGAATGAAAAGAGGAACACAAAGGTGTCAAGACAGATGCAGGGATTGCGAATCGATGCTTGCAGACGATTAATTGTAATATTACCAGAGTGTCTCGGTCACGCAAGCGCATGAAGGAAGCACATGGTGAAAAGAGGAATAAAAAACTAGGGGTAGGACGAGACATGAACATCACGCCACGAGTGCTCGTCCCATTCTTACCAGAAGCGCCTCATCCAAAAGTATGGGAAGTAACATGTATGAGTAGTCAGTGGTAGTGGTAATGCCACTAACTGCGTAAGCCAAAAGACAGCAAAAAATCATAAAAAGGGTTTGTTAACTCTTTATTACAGCTGTGCTTACATCACGCATAAGTCCGCTGACATACTGTTTTCCACATCAAAACACATATCATAAGAAAAATCCACATTCAAACCACCGCTTCATGCATGGCATGCAAACTTCATTTCCATTGTGATTGTATGGGTATCAATTTCTCTGCTTCTTCTTCTCTGTATCATTTCCGTAAAGTTTTTTTCGTTCATCAAGCCGTACCCCATTCATAGCCGTTGAAAAAATCCCCATCAGCCCAGCATACCCAAGTATAGCGAGAGCGAGAGTATATATGCGTGCGTGTACATTCGACGACGCGCAGAGAAAACTGAAAAAAAAAAGAAAAAAAAGAAAACGCCGATTATGATGCAGTTTATCGTGATGTGCGTGGGAGCATGAGTAAAAGCGAAATGTGATGTAGCTAAAGATGAGGAAGAAGATTTGTCATATGGTGACGTCGCTAAATGAATGAACGGACAGCAAGGAAGATAAAAATCATTTCTCAGTCTCAGCGAGGGCTTCGCCAAGCGCTTCGGCGTCGTAGTCTTGCACTACTACCTTTGCAGGTGCATCGGGGACATTGTCAAAGACACCCCAGATGGGACCGTCCTGGTTGACGCCACTAGCCCTCGGCTTGGCCTTGTCTTTGCCCTTCTTCGAGCCCTCTGAACCCTCCTTGGACGATGCAGTCTCTGCGCTCGACTGGGTTTGCTGGCTCAGGACCGATGGGGGTCGTGTGGTGGTGTCTGACGGAGGAGCTGGGGTGGCGCCCCACTTGCCAAAGACCCAGCCGCCTACTTTCTTGGTAAGACCAGGGCTGCTGGAGGGTTGGTGGCCGTCGCTCTTGCGAGGTCCTCGCTTCTGGTTCGCGATGCTAGAGTAGAGCATGGATCGGCTCAGCATGCTGCTCTCAGACACCTGGTTCGACAGTGTGCCGTATGCGGTGGCGTTCCATGTGACTTCTGGTCCGACGGAGCCAGCAAGACCCACATCAGCCAAGCGTGGGGACGAGTAGAAGAGTTGCGAGGGTCGTGACTGAAGTGTGTGGATATCCATGCCAGATATGGAAATGAGAGATTCGTGAGAAGCGTGGCGGCGTAGTGAGGGGTGCATGGCGGTTATGGGCGAAACCAGTTCATCGTGTCCAAACTCTGTAGAGTTGGCGATAGATGGTTCGGCCGTGGACAGAGAACCATCTTCACACTCCTCAGGTATCGCGGCCTGAGGTTCTGCCTGGAGAGCAGGGGAAAGCGTAAAACTGTCGTTTGAGAAAGAGTTGGCAGGGCTAACAGCCGAGATAATGGCGCTGGCGGGGCTGCTCTTGGTGGTCATAGCAATCGGCGTGCTGGAACTGCGCATGTTTGAAAGGGTCGGAGGCATGAGACCACGGGTCTTGCGGCGCGGGTGCCTCACACCAATCTTGCCTGCGTCAAGCGTGTCGGAACGTCTCCGCACGACAGAGGGGGTGATGTCGTTATCTGAGTTGTAACCTTGTGATTTGGCGGGACCGAGCATGGGAGACTGGAAATCGATGGAATCTGGAGGACTAGTTGGGCGTGAGGAATCATAAGCCTCACTGAAGACACGGTCGTACATAGACCCGCGGTGCGAATCAGATACTGGCGAGCCCGCAAATGAACCCGGGCCCAGAGTCGAGGCCTGAGACCATCGATGCGAGTTGGGAACCGTGACAGCAGTCTGATTTAGGATGGCAGCCGTGGAGGAGCGCTCGAGCGTTGGGGGCGGGTCGAAATGAGTTGGGGTAAGAGTGAATCGCTTCTTCTTGGATCGGCCCCGCGCAGGTCCCTTCGACAGATTCCTGGGAGTCTTGGGTGCGTGGAAATGGTGGTGGATATGAAGCTCTTGGCTCAGTGATTCGTGTTCCATTTCCAGTTCTTTCTGTAGCGATGGACTTGTAACATCTCCGGATTGCGAGGGTGACATTGGCCGGTGGTCCCTGAGTTGGTCTCGGAGACGTTCCACCTCTTCATTCGAGTTGCCGAGCATTTCCCGTAGTTCCATGATACCGTGTTGTAGATTTGCATTGTCGAGTAGAATGTCCTTTACGAAGTGAGATACAACCGTGGTGCCGCCCTTGTCGTGCCCTGCCTTGGCCTTGAGCCTGCTTGCAGCAGCGTTGAGTTCAGTTTCGACAGCCATCCTGCGTTCCATGCGGGCGACAACCTCATGGTGTCGCTGGCGTTCGGCTCGCGATTCTTGTTCGATACGATCAATCTGGTCCTGAAGGTCTCCTATGGTCCGCTCCGCAGCCTTCCATCGCTGAATGGCTGTCCGCTCGTCGACGACTTTAGCATCGAGGCTGCGCTGGAGGTTGGATTGTTCTCTCTCAAGGTCGATCAGCTGCTTTTCGAGTAACTGGGTTCGTGCTGCTAGGGAGCCGAGGCGGCCAAGTTCTTCTTCGGTCGATCGCAGTGTGTCCTCTAGGGCCTGGATGTGGGCGTCTGAATCGGCGACGGTGGTGTTCAATTGCTCCAGCTGGTCCAAGAGATCGCGGTTGGTCTTGATGGACTGCGCATTCTGTATCTCGAGTTGGCGCTTGTCTCGCTCGAGATTCTCAATGGTGGCGATCATTTCTTTTCGTTCGCGCTCCGAGTCAGCGACATAGGCTTCGTGACGAACGAGGAGAGCCTGCAGGGTATGTGTTAGCGGCAGGCGCAAACCTTGGTCAGCGCATTCACATGGGCACGTACTTGACCGAGTTGTGCTGCCTTGGAAACATCTCTCTCTAGACCTTCGAGGAGACGGCCATTGTGGGCCAAGAAAGCGCAGTCATGGTTTCCACAGCAGCACCGAGGCGGGCCTGATATACCACTCAGGCCAAGGCCAATAGCGTCCATGTGAACGACCCCTCCTCTTATCGCGTAAACAAGCAAGCCGTGGACGATCCAAATACCAGCGGGTTAATAATAGCGTAGCCGGGGCAATAGGAGTCGACAGCGCCACTGACGCCGAGATTATAAGGGCGGCAGGGACAGTGGAGAGCGGCAAAGGGGGAGCAAAAACAAAGGATATGGATAGGGAATAGAGGGACTGGCGGGCACGGCGCGTGGTATTATTGTGTTCCTGACTATCGGCGACGGGCCACATCCACTCCCCACTAGTCCAGGTGTCCCTTGCCAGCACAGCATTCCCCGCCCAAGGTCAGCCACCGCCTTTTGCCTCGCATGCTATCCGCCTCACCGTCTCGGCTCCTTGCGCACGCAGCATCTTGAGTTCGCGCCCGTGGCGATCCGCCGTCGCTGTGAGACAATCATCGTCGTCATCGTCGCAGCCGTGGCCGCACGGCACCGCCAATGGCGCTAGAGCACGCCAATGCCTACCCTTGCGCAAACTCTGAGATTACCTCCGCCAATGCCAGTCCAATAGTCCAATAATGCTCGCAAAATTAAGCCCAAAACAAACATTCAGAGTCTTGGCGGCGGCCTCCCAGAACATGGACAGAAACGGTCGACAGAAAGCGAGCAGGCTGAAGATTCGAGGCAGAGAGGGACAGAATAAAAGCAGGCGATGGAGGTGAACAAGTGGAAAGCAATCTTAGTCGTCTACTTACTCTGCTTCAACGCAACGTGACGAAGAACATGGCGCCTCTGCGACTCTCCCACAGGTTTGCCACAGGCAGACTGCCCACCACTTCAGCATTCAAAGCGTTTCAGCATTCGCTAGAAAGAGCAGGGGCGGGGCTCATCAAGGCGCGGTCCCTTCAACATTCAGCCACCCCAGCGAAGAACGCACATACAAAGCCTACACCGCCGTTCCCCGCGCCAGACCAACAACCTGGGAACCCTTCCCTCCCGTCGTTCAACCTGCTCCATCACCTTCAAGACGCCCACCCGGCAGTACGCTACACAGTGTATGCTGGCCTCGGGCTGATGGTGACTGTCGAGTCAACGTTTTGGTTTCACGTGCTCCGAGCCAAGTTCTTTCCCCGAGCACTCGAAGCAGATCGGCAGCACGATGATGAACTACTAGACCGTCTGAAAAGTGCCGTCGCAAGCTACAGAGTAGTATGGATGAGGAACTATCAAAGATACTATGAAGCGCATGTGTGGGGGCTTGGCTATGGAGGGCTTGATAACTTGGAAGACGTTGACAGTTCCTTGGCCTGAAGTCCGTTTCTTCACAAAAATGACAATATCGAGTTATTCGTCCCGTGTATATTTCGGCGGGCAGGTATCCGAACTGCACGCGAAGCGCTGGAGTTTCTCATGTACATTTTTCCATAAGTTCACTCGTTGAAATTTATCGCTAGAGGATGTATTCTGTTATCCCTAAGAAGCCATACAAGCATACAGATATCAGTTTCCGATGCACATCACTCCCGTCAAGCCACAATCCCAGATTTCTCCCAACCGCTGCGTTACTTAGTACCCACCCACCATCTTTCACGCCAACCGCCCTCCCGCTCCCTCTCCCCAACATTCACTCACCCCACTCCACACTAAGCACCACCCAGCCCATCCTTCGACTCCAGCATAGCCCCTCCCCTCCTGTCACCGCATCCACAAAAGGCATAGCCTGCCGGCAGAACCCTCGCCTCGCTGTACCATGTCTCCTCCAGCTCAAGCCTGACGTGTATCCAGCGCTAGGACGTAAAAAGAGGCCGAGGCTGCTGCTGCCGATGCAGCCGACGGAATCCAGACAGCGTGGAGCTGCCACACTTACACGCTTGCGTTTCAGAACAGCATGGCGATGTGCTCCACTGTGACGACGACGATGGATGTGTGTTGGGCACGCGACGGCGCAGCCTGCGTATGTGAGCGTGTGTGTGGTCTTATGGTGGTGGGTTTTGAAACGTCAGTCTACGTGTTTAGATATCTGGTGAGTGAGCGTAAAAAGTGACGAAAGAGATAGTCTTGGATTGCATTTCCTTCACAAGTTGTTGTTGACCTGCGTTACGTATGGTGGTACGATGTTGAATCTTCTTGATTTTTTTGTGCTATTCATGTTGTGTAAAGAGGCTTTACTCATACACACCTACTCCTCTGGCTCAAGGTTGACATCTGTGCCGTACTCGTCCACTATCCAAGCGCAAAACTTCTCCCACTTGCTAACCCACTCTTTCAACCGCTGTGCGCGGATGCCCTTGCCAAACATGCCATCCTTGATGTCCTGCGTCCAGTCCTTTGCACTGTAGTCATCGAGACTAGCCCAACGCACACTGTTCTCTGCCAGAGAGCCTAAGCCTTCTAATCCGAGATTCTCCCAGCCTTGAAGTGCCTGCCAGAAATCATGCGACATGCCGGACACACCCTGACCCAAAATGGTTGGGTCGTCATTGCACAGCGAGCAAGGGACGCCGCGGGCAAGAAGTGCGGGTAGTGGATGTGACATGATGCTTCCACAGAGTCTCAACACCTCGTTGGAAACCGGGCAGCTTTCCACTAAGATCCGCTTCTCCTTGACCATGTCAATGAGCAGCGGGTGCTTGTACAGGCTGAAGCCGTGACCGATGCGCCGGGTACCGAGGATGATGGCGTCGAAGAGGTTCTCATCTACCGAGTCGCCGTCGCCGAGCGTCTCACCCGCATGGAAGAAGAAGGGTATGTCAACGCCTTCCTGCGCACATGCTTTGCGGAACCAAAAGAGCTCAGGTGCCATGTCTGAGAGAGAGCGGCCAAGGTCTTCTTGGCCGACAAGGTCGTAGCCCGCGATGATTTCCGGAAATTCAATCTTCATCTCTATGCACTGTTTCATGCCTGGTGGGTTGTTAGCGGGGGGAAGAAGTAAGTGTTTTTCTTGCGACGAGCGAAAGATTGATTGCGGTGGTGCTATACGACGTACTCTCAATGACTTGCTTCGTTCCAAACTGCCGGATCGTAGTCCAGATCATTCTTGCGCCCCAAAACTCTTTGCCTTCTTCACTAGCTTTGAACTTCTCAATTTCATCCGCCAAGTGCTCAAGCATGCAGAACCAGTCTTTATCCCAATCTTCCTTTCCGGCACTGCGATACGGTGTGTAAAAAGCGGACCGCATGTCTACATAGTAGACTCCATCATCTAGCAATTGCTGGCACATTTTACGGATGAACTTGCGGAAAATAGGCTCGTAGTAGATCAGTGAACCAAGAATAGGGAAGCAGGACATGAACTTTCGCCACACTTCGTTGGGGCCTTCGTGATGGGAAAGATGCTCAGAGGGTGTGATTGTGACGCGGGAACGAATCCATTCTATGAAAGCTTTCTTGCCTCCATCTGGAAAGCTGTCCGCAGCTTGGTTGACGGGTATGGGCGTGTTAGCAGTGTAGGACTCGTTCCAGATCGAGCTGTCAGTTTTGGCATCTTTTGCATACGTGAATGAAAACCCAGTCTTTCGTCTTGTCTGGTCATCCACAATAGGACCTTGAGCGACTACACACACTCCTTCGGTATTGAAGGCTTCTTCAAGCGCCCAATCAAGATCAACCATGGCTTCAAGATGACAGTGCAACAGCGTGCCCTTGGGCATCTTTTTCACAATCTGCCACAGCTTGCTCTTCTCCATACGCTCCTTGGCCAGTGAGAACATCATGCCCGGGAATACATCGACGTGTTCGGTCAACAAACTGTCTTCATATTCCTTGGTCCACAGGGTTTGCTGCTCCTCGAATCGGATCTGAGAGACAATAGCACATGCCTCCTGTGCCATGGGCGAGAGATTTTGGCGAAACAGATAGTCTGAGAACTGTCAGGCCCATGGTTCCAAATCATGGGAACGTTGGTTTTGGTCCACAAACCGCTTCGCTGTCTCTTCTCCTGTTGCACGAGCGCATCCCTCCCCTGCAGATACTGCTGGATGAATGGATCGCTTAGGCTCGGGACACCTTCCGCCTGCGCCCACTCCTCGTCGTTTGCAGGCTCTTTGGCAGCCATAGTGGTGTTTGTCCAAGTAGGGGAGGGTCGAGTAAAGTCGAAGCCGAAAAGGACCCGATGAGAAAAATACCGAGCAAGACGGCTGCCTGGGTGGTTTCCGCTACTTCCTTCCCAAATCGCGCTAGCGCGTGCTGACGTAATCTACCCCGGCCTTACTCCAAAGAGCGCACCCCCACCAGACGCACGCTGCGGTGGCAGTTGCAGCGGATATGCAGGTGAGAGCGAAAAAACGATGCTGTTTAGCTCCAGCACGCTTTTGAAGACACTTGTGTACTCGTCATCCCGCGGCGTTGTCAATCCTACGCGTTATCACGCGCCCGGTGCTTATCGATTGCCTAGTGCGGTACCGACGCACGCGCGGGGCGCCGCCGTGCGAGTGATGCTGTGCACGGCCGCCTGCGACCTCATAGCGCATCATCTGCATCCATATGCACCTGAACCTGAACCCTAAACCGCCGGGCTCTGTCTTGTGACTCGCCGACACGCACTAAAAACTTCTGCTCGCCATACAGGCATACAGCCTTGCCAGTTCAGTTCTGTGTGCTCATACTACTCCTCTACAACTCTACAGTCAAGCAGCCACCGCCTCCAAACGACCGGGACTTGGCAGGCACAACTCTGCACAACCATACCGATAGACGTGTGAAAGCGCCTGGCGCTCTGCATTCCTTGCTAGGGCTACCCAGTACCGCCGTTTACCACTTATGGAGCTCTTTCGCTGCCAGCGATAGGCGCTTGTGTTGCCTACAGTGAACGGGTCCGGCAGCCAGCTCCACCGCCAGCCTCTCAACTACTATGGCTTTCTTCTCCGGACTCTCGAGCTCCATCGGCAGGAAGCTTCTCCTCTACGGGCTGCGCCAAATCGACATACTTGACAAGGATCCTGCCGACTTTGTCAGCGTTGATGTAGGGAAACGGACGACACTCGAGGTCCGCGATGTCGGGCTACACGTCAAGGTAGGTAGTGCAGATGCAAGTCTTCCTCCATTTCTATGCTGAAAGTATTTGAAGAAACTGGTGGCGCTGTTACATCTCAAGTTGCCCCACGAGATCCATCTCTCAAAAGCTCAAGCCTCGCTCCTCCGAGTTACCTTCGTCCTTGACTTTGGCGTACCCCAAATATCGATAGAGGTGGACGGCATACAAATACAAGCTAAACTTTTGGAGGATGCTGGCGATGATATTCCGTCTCGTCTCGCTGAAGAGTCGGTTCCATCCCAACACTCGCCACCTCGGCGCCGGGCCTCGCCCCCACCGATCCGAGATGATTTGAGCGATCCTGGTTCGGACGACGACGAGTATGTACCAACGGTGGATGAGCTAGCCAACTCATTCATACGGGCGGAACCTGCGGAGGAGATACGTGAGCTTCAGGAAGAGTTGGCATCTCAGGCGCCATATATGCAGGACTCAATCGCATCAAGCGACGACGGTGACGATGGTTCTGCGGGCATGGGAGCACCACTGGCACTTCCAGCATACTTCCGAAACATCTTAAACACCGCGTTGGACCGCCTGAGTATCACGGTGAACGATGTTAATATCGAGCTGGAGGATCAATGTTCAAAGGACGCTTCGGATTCTCTAAGATCCAACCAAAGCTCGCCTGCCACCCTCAGCTTCCATGTAGAACGCGTTACCATAGACTCGATAACCTCCAAGGATCTGCGTATAGATGTGGGCTCAACAACAGCACCTGATACTACTAAGCTAGGTAAGCGGAGAATGCGTGTGGAGAACATCTGCGCACGTCTTGTGTCTGATGTGGAGAACTTTGTTTCTCTTTCGAGATTTTCGCAACCGCCTTCACCACTCATGACACGTTCAGAGGTTTCGACTGGCCAAAAGGCCGCTAGCGAACCGTCAGCGAGCCACATGTCCAGTCATTCTGTTCGTGAAGAGCCTAGTCACTCTATGCGTGAAGGGTCTAGTTACTCTGTGCGTGAAGAACCTAGTCACTCTCTACATGAAGACAAGGTAGAAACACCAGAATCACCACCATCACCAGAGCCGACAAGGTTGCCTGAGCCACCAGAACCAACAGAACCTCTGGCAGATGGGGTTCAGGCGAGTCCGATTGCTTCACCTTCGCAAGCGCCCATAAGCCCGCGACAAGAATCAGTTTCGCCGCTCCCTCCCCCATCGCCTGAGCCACTCCAACTAGACCTTTCTGTACACACTGTAGACGATGATCGTTTTGCAGATGCAAGCTCTGATGATGGGCCAGATGGCCGTTCGGTACATGGCTCACCTAGTCGATCTCATCACTCCTTACCTGCGCGTGATCTTAGTGAGAGCAATCTGCTCTACGATGACGAAGGTTTGCTCGATTATGCAGTGCAGAACGGTATGCTCAATTTCCAACTCGAGGATGAGCCGATCATTCAAACGTCCCCCGAGGTCCCGGCTGCTTGGGGACCAAATGATGCGACTTCAAGCCAACACACTCGAACATCCGAACCCGCCAGTGACGCCTCGACATCCGATCTTCCTACTGTGTCCGCACTAGGACGCTCGTTTCAGCCTCCAAGCGCAATGGATTCGCCCTCGCAGTCGAGATATTCTGAGACAGCCCAGCAGTCTACGGACAACCTAGTTGCAGCACATCAACAACCAACAGAACGCGCCCCCAGTCCTGCAAGTAGCACACATTCGATTCCTCAATCGCCATCTCCAGGAGAGGATTTATCTGAATCAAAGTTTTTCACTCATGATGAGGCGGAGAGTATGTACATGAGCGCGGTGAGTGCAGCGCAAGCGAGCTCTGTACAGCAAGGGCATGTTCCTGGAGGCTGGGAATCTTCCTCAGCCTCAAGCAAGGACTCTACTTCGGAAAACTCTGGATCGATACCTGAAGAAATGGTTTCTGCTAGCATATTGGCATCCGCGATTGAGGTTGAAGATGGTTGCGAAACACCGCGCCCACAAAGTCGTCAAAGCTCGTTATCTGCTTCACGTGCGGAACGCGTACAGACCCCGACTCCAACAACCCCAGCCGTTCAAAAGCAGGCAAAGAGACTACTGACGATCGACGAAATCACTGTTTGGTTTCCTATGGGTCTCGACGACGGACAAGGGGATAACGAGAAGGACGAAGACACCAGCGATCCGTCAGCATTTGAGTTCAAACCATCCAACCTTGGGGAAGATTCGATATTTGCTGAGATGCCTGGGTCATTCTCCAATTACGCCTACTCTTCATACCACCGAAATAGACCATCGCTGGACGCATCTAGTCGGATGCGAGCTACATCTAAACCAGTCCAAGCACCCAATCCGCCAAAGCAGCCTAAGAAAGCACCTTCACCATCCATCAGCGTTGAAGTGGGATCTGTGGCGGGGCATATGGATTTGTCCACCGGCCGCATCCTGTTTGGAATGTTTACTCGAATGATGCAAGCCCTCAGCAGTGGTTCACATCAGCAAGAAGACAGGTCCTCGATATCAGAATCTACTGCAAACTCGAAAGAGAATTCTGTCGATCTTGATTTGTCAGTCAAGCAAATAGCCTTCGCATGGCTTGAAACTATCGCCACAGAACCCGTCCAAGAAACACACATCCCCAGCTGGCAACTTGACCCCAAACCGATGGAAGCTATTCTGAGAGTCAATCTATCAAAGATCGTCGCCAATCAGCGTAATGTCGCGAAAGAGTCTCGATCTCAGATACAGATCGGAAAGTTCGTTGTCGCATCCTTGGATCAAGACATTATTTCCTTCCAAAGCTCGCGGCCGAAATCCAAGCGATTGAGCAGTACTATGGCTGAACAAATAAGCAGCGATGTGGAAGTGGATTTTTTGAGAGGGAAAGAAGATCGCATTACGGTCGTGACGCGCCCTGTCAAGGTCATGTTTGACATGCAAAAACTGGATGATGCGCTTGGCTCTTTTGGAGGCTTCAGTGGCATGCTGGAGTTGAGCAACTCCTTCAGCTCTGCTAGCACTGTGCAAAGTCCTGTCATGTCTCCATCGCGCCATCGACCCCGAGGTGTCCATTTTGGCAATGGACTGCCACCTCCGGCCAAAGAAACCGCACCACCTGTACCGCCCGTCAATGGTCCAAAGATTCAGCTTCAGTTTGGCGAAGTTTCTTTCACGCTTAAAGGAAAGGCATGTTCCGTACAGTTGCAGACGACATCGGTTCGGATTGCTATACGCCAGAGCAATGTCCGTCTCAAGGTCTCTGAGCTCCAGCTTATAGGGCCCTACACAGAAGCTGGCCAAGTCAATGCGCCTTTCATCGCAGAGGTGAAAGGGACTACTCTCAACTTCCTTTTTGCCCCTGAAGAAGCAGATTTGACAAGACTCATTTCCATGATAACGCCGTCGAAGGATCCATATGAGAACAATGACGACATTCTGATCGAGACGCTATTACGACAACGCAGAAAGGGCTCAGTCCTCCGTGTTGAGTTTGCTGAAGTAGGGGTCCGCATCTCCGACCTAGAGCAAATGAAGACTTTCGAGGCTCTGGGTGCCGAATTGGCGCGATTGTCCAAGGTAGCCAAGTACTTGCCTGATGATGATCGGCCTGGCCTGCTTAGCTTGCTGTCAGTAAAGACGATAGACGTACGGGTGGTCGTGAACGAAAAGCTTGGGGATATCTCTGTTACCCTAAATGACACTGCTCTAGCTCACGTAGGAGTCCCGGCCCTGTTGGCCACTGAAGTTGGCAAGGCAGTTGTCCGCCGGGACGACGAAGTTCTAGTCCATGAGGTCGTCAAGACGCGCTCATCGGAGCAGTTACCTGCGATCATGCTAAGAATGGTAGGAGACGAGATGGAGCCTGTGGCGAAAGCGAAATTCTTCAACGTCTGTGTCGAATATCGAGTGACAACTATCATGGCTGCATTGGGTATCTCAGAAGATGGTACGGTTGATGATATTGCACTGGGTATCGCATCCAGCGTTGCGACCATCACCGGTGCACAATCGCCTCACACACTTAGTCGTCAATCTTCGGAAGTCAATTCGCTATCGGGGCCTACCGCTAAGCCACTACAACTCGATCTTCTAATGAGAAATTGCGCAATTGGGCTGAATCCTCGGAAAACATCATCAAAAGGGCTCTTCGTGCTGACAGAAGCACACATTGCAGGCAAACAGGCAAAGAGCGACTATTCAGTCACCGTAGAGCTTCGCAAAGCTTCGATGCACGCTATCGACGATGTGGCACGTTTAGAAGACGAACATCAATCAGCGCCATCAGTTGCAACTACAAATCGCCAACTCCAGGAACTCAGCGAGTTGGGATATGTGTCTCTTAGCTCAATCTCGGCTGCCAAAGTATACGTCAACATTGCAGGCGACGGAAAGGAACAGCCACAATTGGTTGACATTGAGTTCAAGAACGAGCTTTTTGTCATTGAGTCATGCGCAGATTCTACACAGACCCTCAAAGCGATCCTCAACGGGCTTCAGCCGCCGTCGCCGCCTTCTACAGCAGAGCAGTATCGGACCGTCGTTCCCCTTCAGCAAATGATGGAATCTTTTACTGGCGACGCATTGGTGCAAGACGAGGATGGGGAGGCTGATGACTTTATGAGCAATGCTGATCTTGTGGAAGATGATCTCCCAACCAATCTTGAGTTTGTCGGAAGCATATACAACTCCCAGTCTTTGCCTACCGAAGAAGAAATGGGAGACAGTTTGCTCGGCGAGGACGATCTTGGTGCATTGGCGACGCCCCCGACCACTCGCCAACGTGGCGACCGAGCGCTTCTGGAAAGTTTCCAAGAGAAGTATGAGATCACACAAGGTGAAGAAGACTTTGATTTCAGCGAAGAGTATTTCAGAGATGCAGACGCGGAACAGAAGGGCAAAGCTCGAAAGTGGGATTCCACAAAGAACCAGTACCACCTGTCGAACGAGTTCAAAGTCCCGGATGCACCACTCAAGGTCCGCGTTCGCGATGTCAATGTGATCTGGAATCTTTATGATGGCTACGATTGGCCACGAACGCGCAGCATCATCAGCCAGGCTGTAGATGACGTCGAGGCTCGTGCCGAAGAACGAAGGCGAAGAGCTAGAGAAGAGGAAGAGGATGATGACTTTGTCGAAGAGGACTTCTTGTTCAACTCCGTATGGATTGGGGTCCCTGTCAAGGATGAGAAGGGAGCACTTGCCCGACGTATCAACCACGACATTGACGACTTGGCTAGCGAGACAGGTAGCTACGCCACCTCAACAGCGACACGTTCTACAGGGGCAACTGCTCGGCCACGTAGCACAACGAAGTCCAAACGTCGACTCAAGCTGGAGCGAAGTAAATACAAGAAGATTGCCTTTTCCCTCATGGGAGTTGCAGTGGACCTCATTGTCTTCCCACCGGACTCTGGAGAGACAATCAATTCAATCAACGTGCGCGTACAAGACCTCGAGGTTTTCGACCATGTACCTACGTCGACCTGGAAAAAGTTTGTTACTTGCGCGATTGACCCGAACATGCGCGAGCTCACTCGCCCCATGATCAATCTCGAACTCGTCACAGTCAAACCAGTCACAGACTTGGCTGCATCTGAGCTCGTCATCAAAGTAAGTTTGAAGGTAGATTAGGAAAAGTTGTACGTACTAACCAGGCTGTCAGGTCACTGTACTCCCACTTCGTTTGCATGTCGACCAAGACGCGCTGGATTTTATCACACGCTTCTTCGAATTCAAGGACGACTCTGTGCCAGCTAGTCCACCATCCACAGAGCAGCCATTTATTCAACGCCTTGAAGTTATGGCTGTCCATATGAAGCTTGACTACAAGCCAAAGCGTGTGGATTACCGCGGTCTTCGTTCGGGCCACACTACCGAGTTTATGAACTTCTTGATCCTCGATGGTTCTGACATTATCCTACGACATGCTATCGTTTACGGTATTACTTCGTTCGACAAGCTACACAAAACACTGAACGATGTCTGGATGCCGGATGTCAAAGATAATCAGCTTCCAGGAGTTCTTTCTGGACTGGCGGCGGTGCGACCTCTTGTGAATGTTGGCTCGGGACTCAAAGACCTCGTAGTTGTGCCCATGCGGGAGTACAAGAAGGATGGGCGTATTGTCCGTAGTCTACAAAAGGGCGTATACGCCTTCGCCAAGAACACAACCTCGGAGGTCGCGCGTTTGGGCGCAAAGGTAGCTATCGGAACCCAGAACTTACTCGAAGGCGCAGAGGTCTTTCTCAACCCCCAAGCAGCCTCGCCTGGTCGCCACCAAGCCCACGAATGGGATGGCGAAGATCCTCATTCCGATTCCGACGAGCCACGCGCAGTGTCAAACTATGCTAACCAACCGATTGGCGTGCGCGCTGGTCTACGCAGCGCAGCTAGACACCTTGAGCGCGACCTGCTCACTGCACGCGACGCGGTAATAGCTATACCTGCGGAGGTGATGGAAGAGGGTAGCGGCACAGGTGTGGCGAGAGCTCTTGCCAGGCATGCGCCGACCGTTGTGCTGCGGCCTGCCCTTGGTGCGACGAAAGCGCTGAGCAATGCCTTGCTGGGTGTTGGCAACGCGCTCGATGCGGGATCAAGACGTAAGATTGAAGATGTAAGTATCCGTCTTCTTTTTGAACGTATACGAGGGCTATCACTGACAATCAACAGAAGTACAAATCATACTAGACCGTTGGTGGAGACTGCATCCGTTCCTATTTTTCACGATCAGACATCAACATTTTTCTTCATTTGGCCATGGCCTACCATTCCACATTGTATCTTTTTTGTTGTTCTCTCTGGTTAGATTGCGTGCATAGCGACGGAATGGAGTTTTGCTAAATTGGTTGGTTGGGTGGACAAATCAGGGGGGAACTTACACGGCGTCATCTTTTGAGATTTTCTGAAGGGCTTTTTTTTCATTGGTAGCATGGAGTCTGTGTGTAGTTGAGTTTTATGCCATGACTTTTGTTTGTGTTTTACACCAGCTTAATACTCTTTTTTTTTCTCTACTCCTGACAAATTTTGTATGTATAATGGGAGATATCCCCACTCTGGAGCCTTTTCTTTTCTCGCAGAGGAATAGAATGCGATGAGGATGGATGTACTTTGCTTTTTTTTAAATTCTACTGAAGAAATAAAACTAGAGTGTGTTTTGCATTTATATCTGTCTGTCGTTCCTTGTTTTCTAGTTTGGACAGGGGCTGTTCATGAGCTACATTTCCTCCCTTTCCCTCCTCACTTCCTCGATATACAGCGAATCAGACATCAACATAGCCATTACTTCCTCGGCCCCCGCCCCCTCGTGCTTACGCTGACGTGCGCCTTCACATGCGAAACTGTCGCTGTACCGAATAGGCGTCAGACGAAGGAGGTGTATGATTACTGATCTCGAATCAGAGAGGTGATTGCTATTTGGGCCGAGGCATTATCACTACCGAAAACGGTCATCGTTAAGTGTGTATTTAAATGCTGAGGTTTGAAGGCACGTCAGATGTGACAATATATTTTGATCACAAAGAAGGACACGTGAAGGAAGTTGGTCATAATCGTCGTTAAACTATTTAAAGGGTGAATAATAACACATCATGGAGCTTTGAGGATGACAGTTCTGAACGGCATCGCTCGACGGCGCCCGATTTCATGAATATTACAATCCCGTGTACAAAGCCCAAGTCGAGATTCGATGATTTAGTAAGTGTACCTGAAGCCCTTTTGGTCGCCGTCCTGTTGAGCAGTTTGTTAATATTCGAACAGAAAAAAAGGCCAAAGGAGGCGCAAAACTCACATCGTTGTACTCGAGCTCCAGCTCGCCGCGATCGGCACGCTTGTTCAGGTTCCACGACCTCAGGGTGATGAGGCAGACAATGACCATGGTTAGAAGGCAGCATGCAATGCAGGCGTACAGTCCGGGCTCGTATCCGGGCTTGTCTTGTTCTCGGAAAACAAGACCTCCGGCAATACCGCCTACTCCACCCATACCGACCAGGATGGCTGAGCAGAAAGCACGCTTCCATTGGCCTCTGATGTTGTTGGCCTGGTACGCCATGGTTGCGGGAATGTTGCTGTTCGCTCCGGCAGTGGTCAAGAAGACGCCAAAGTACCTTGACAAGTGTTAGTCCACAGTCTGAGCAAGATTTGGTGGTAACAAGACATACCTGACGTTGGGGTTGCTGTGCCAGCCCATGATAGGAAGTCCGATAAGGCAAAGCACCATGTTGCAGATAATGATGGGTCCACGGAGGTGGTACTTGTCGCCAAGGTAGCCAGTGGTGAACATGACAATAGCGGCCAAGGCGTATGGGGGAGCAACCAGACATTGAGCAGCACCGACAGAGAAGCCCATGTTTCCTGTCAGGATGATAGGGAGGAAGTATGCAAGAGCGTAGGTGACGGTAGTGGTGTTGAAGAAGATCTAGGCGGGTTAGTGCGTGAGATCATGATCTCGTTGGATGGTTGTGACATACCATGGCGAAACCCCAAATTTTGATATCTAGGCCACCCTTCAAGAACTTGGCGACTGAAAATGGTTCCGGTTTGGCATCTCCACGGTCCTTGTTGACCCGGTCGATGATGAACATGGCTTCTCTCTCGGTTAGGAAATTCCAGCTCTTGTGGGCCTTGTCCGGGAAGTCGACGAGGGCCCAGTAACCAACAATACCAAGGAAGCAGGTGAGCGCTCCTTCGATGATGAAGATCCCTGAAGGATCAATTGTTAGCATCTTCTTTTGATTATGCGCATATGCAGAGAAACTCACATCGCCAGCCATTAAGACCCTCACGTCCCTTTAGCTGCATCAGTCCATATGCAAGAATACCGGCACAAGCAGAAGCCAGACTGCCCAAGATGTAGAAGCAGGAGTATCGTTTTCCAATGTCGTATCGGGTGTCTGCAAGAGCAATCAGTATTACGCCGAGTATTGCACATGACGGGATCCTTACACCATGTCGACAGCAGGTAGACACAACTGGGGAAGAAACCCGCTTCTAGCACACCGAGGAGCACTCGTAGGCCTGCCATGGTGCCATAGCTATCGGCAAAGCCCATACCAATCATGACAGCACCCCATGCTACGACGATGAAAGAAAGGAAGTTGCGTGGTCCGAGGTAACGGCAGATGACGGTGGCTGGGGGCTGGAAGATAATGTAGGACGCGAAGAAGACAATAGTGACGACGGAATAGCGGGAGATTGTGCCCTCGAGGACTCCAAGCTTCAATTCCACGGTCATGCTAAAGAAACGTTAGCTTTGGGTGCGCGAACAGCAGCAGTCGAGGCGTATACGGACCCAGCAATTGCGGCAGCGCTCAGATTGGTACGGTCCATCAGACTGATGCAGTACAGCACGCCGACGGTCACGACAAGACGGCGATCAATGCGGTGGATGATCTTTCTCTGCTCGCGCTCGCTGAACTCGCACTCGTAGTGTGAGCCATCCTGGGAGCCGTCGATGTTTTCCTTAAGAGAGACCTCTTGCTTCTGGTCAATGTCACCGGACATGACTTTGTCGTGGGAAGCCATGGTGCAGTGCGAGGGAGAGTTTTTAGGGCGAAGGAGGAGATGATGGGCCTGCAAAAAGAAAGAGAGGGTCCATGATATACATGTTATATGTCAGATAGGCCTCCCTGAGTGTGCTCGCCTCCAACCCCCCGCCATGACAGCGCCCAGACCCACAGGTGTATGGGGACAGCAGCAGCGCAAGCAGTAAAGTACCGAGGCACGGGGCAGCATGGGCACCAATTCGCCCGCTTGTTTGGAGACGCCAGCCGAAGGAGAAGGAAAGCCGCGCAGAGTCAAAAGGGCGGCGGGCATCAAAGCTGGGGGAGGCTTGGCATGTGGGGACCCCGCATGCCGGGTCCAGCCATAGCCTGGCCGGGGTGCGACGACAAGACACTCCAAGCACAGCCGAAGCCGTCTCGTCCCCGTCTGCTGGTATCTTGTCGTGCGCTATATCCCATGCCATCTACAGCGGCGCGCCGGACGCACCGCGGGCGCTGCCATCCATGTCGTTTGCTTGTCCTTCATCTCTCAACGCCGTGCAACCGCTGTACGGCGCCCATCCAGAGCCAACAGTGAGTTTCGAATCCACGCGCGGGGTAACGTCGCGTACTGCTGCTCCACTGGGAGGCTCCACAGTCGAGATCTTGTCCCAAGTCGGATACTGCTCCGCGCAGCATCGAGGCGTGTGTGGTCGCGAGCCGCATGCGAACAAGGGACTTTTGCGTCCATCAGCCGCCCCCCAAGCCGCCGGCTCCTTGGCATCAAGTTGCTCGTGGCGTCATGTTGAGTCTTGTCCAGGTCGGCGTATTGTCCGTTGCTCGCGCATACGTCTTACCCACACCCGTGAGGGGCAGGGGATGCATACGAAGAGCATCCATTAACACAGTCTCGTCCTGTCCGGCTCCCAGCTGCTGGGAGACAATCATACAAGCACATAGCCCTGGCCTGCAGATGAGTCGGGCGATCGCTGCCCGGCCGTTGAGCACGCACCATACCGCTCACCGAGAACAGCTGCATAACCTTCTTGCATACACCGCGCATCCGAAATCTGGCCTGATTCGTTTGACGCTGTCCCTGTCGATTGATCAGCAGTCTCGACGGTCCAGTCACGCATCCAAAACCTCCGGCTACAGAGTTCCTTTGTTTTCCGTCACTATGCATGCTGCCCCCAGAATAGGTATACACATTTCCTCGCGCCTAGACCCGTGGCGCAAATCACACCACCCTATTCTACGTGGCTTTGCGAAATACCGAATCGCCCAGAGTCCATGAATCAACCAAGCAAGAAGCCTCCTCAGCTGTCACAGGAAAGTTAGCCACCCTGGGCTGAGCTACTACTACGTTTGGGAGACTAAGACCCCGTCTCCTGCTTAAGCGTCTTTTTCAATCGCTTCATGGGAAAAGCAATCCCCTAGTGTCAGAACCCACGTGTAAACATGGTACCGAACCACGCATCACAGGTGACGATCCTCGCGTCCTATCCTGGCGCTTGGGAGTTCCTAATGCGCCCTGCTCCGGATTCTCCCAGATCTCAGTACACCGCAATCTTGGCTCTCCTCCCCACCCAATCACGCCCCAGATGTCGTTGCACTGACCGAGGCACTCTTTTCTAGCCTCAAACATCACAATTACTTTCCGGGGAATTTTCCCCTCAAACAAGGCGCCACAATCTTTCACTGATGCCTGCGAAGCCCAACCAACACTCCTCCGTCGTATATCTAAGTTTGAAATGACCGTCTCACACCAATCATGCCGTCGAAACAGGCCGAGGTAACCTCTCCTCAATATCTCCCACTGTGCAGCCCTCGATATTCACCCGCCGCTTGCGGCATCGGAATCTGCGACACCAAACATGCCAAAAGGCAACCGGCATGCTTACAGGGAAACCGATGTAGGGAAATGATATAACAGAGGAACTTGTCCAATGAAATCACCATCCGCTATTCGGGTTCCGAGGCATGCCAGCTCCAGGCCCAAGTTAGCCAAGACAGCGGTGCATGGCAAATACGCCACAATGGCTAGGCGTATCGAGTGGAAGTAATTGGACGGAAGAGAGTGCCAATGAGATATTGGGAGCTCGATCTTCGATTCTCGATATGTTGGTGTTTTCTCGACATGCTGCTGCCTATGCTGACCTGACTGGTTTCTTTCCGTCGTTGTAGAGATGTACTGAGAGAGGTGAGTGCAATTGACTGATGCTCTCCCGCAAACCGTGAACCCGGAAAATGGCGGTCTACAAAACCACCACTTTTAAAAGTAGCGTTAGTTTTCACAGTCACTCACTGTTTATTTTGCTCTTACCCCTTTCCAAACTGCTTTGAAAAGACGCGGCATTTATCACAGTCAGTGTTTGCTGTGTTTCTCACTCTTACTATTCTTCTTTCAGACCTAGTGGTATTTGTCGCGGTTATACACTGCTTGCTATCTTCTTGCCATTTACGATTCTACTCTGAAAGGTAGTGGTAGTTGTCACAGTTATGCATCACTATGAAGAACAGCACAGCATTCATTTTCTACTTAATCTACACCAACCTGGCATCCTAACGCTCCCAGACAACTACGGTGTATACTTTTTGCCAGCCTCCCTCGCCGGAAAATAGTTTGCGCAATTGCCCTTGTTCTCAATCATCTTGAACTCAGCGATGGAGGCCGTGTGTATCAGATGCAGCAGCGCTAGCCTAGCCGGGACATCGAGACTCTGTTCGCGTAGGAAATCCATATGTTGCATGGGCTCAGTGTAGAACAGCTCTGGCTTGACCCAGCTGCTGACCCATTTAGACCGTTTGACTTTGCCGTATCTGTTGACATTCAATCTACTGCCTATGCGCGTGGGAGCAAAGTGAACGAACATCATCTCGTCGCTGGTGACGAGGAAGCCGTAGTAAGTCTCACACTCGAGCATCCAGCGAGCAATGTCGCCTAGCACATATCAGCAAGTGACTTTCAAGCGTTAGGAAAGTGAGCTTACCTAGCATACAGCGCAAACTGCCCCATTCGTTGGTCGATGACTCCTTAATCGCACGCGTTAGAGCACCGCGTCGGCCTCCCATATACTCGACATGTCCGATGAGTCGAGTCTCGTCCTTGCCGCAGGGAGACTTGCCGCGAACCACGAACGTGGGTTTGACACCCTTTGCGGCAAGTTGCTCGTTTTCCGTCGCCTTCTCAATCCATATCCCCTGCGGAATGTTGTCTCCACATTTCTCCTTCATTATCGGGTTACTGAGCAACGTGTTGTAAATCTTCTCCACCACCTCCACGACTTCGCGTCGAAAGTGGTCTTCTAGTTTGGCAGGACCAGACTGGCTTTCTTCGAGCGCCTCTGCCAGGTCAGTGGGACGCGGCTCGTCCACATGGTAATTCTCGATTGCTTGGAAGACTATTTGGCATGCTGGTTCTTTCCAAAACTCGTTTGTTCTATGTTTCCAATACTTCCAGGCTTCTATGTATCCGAGATACCAGTGTCTTGGTGAATCGGTTGGGAGGAAAAGTGGTGCCTCTGGATCCTCCGGAGGGAGATAGTCGGTGCGAAAGGGCTGTAGCACTGCTGCCCTGGGAGTGGTACGCTCCGGGTCTGTGGACGGGGTCAAGCGTAGAAATTCTCGTGGCGGGTCTGGCGAGACTCTCTCTCCAATTGGTAGAGACAGCTCAGATTCAGAGGATGACTCGACTTCCGTGATGTTGACGGTTACTTCGGGGGAAGGCGTTGGTGATGTAACGACTGGCGGTGTGGACACAGCGGCACCCGGTGGTTCAGCGGCTGATGAATTTGATGGTTCAGCGATTGATAAATCCGGTGGTTCAGTGACTGATGAATCCGCTTTCTGTCTAGAAGGGCTTCAGAACACTTTGGGGCAAGAACCGTGTCCTCAGTCTCCTTACCTTAACTTTGCCTCGGTCTCTCTAGCCTTGACAATGTCGGAAATCGTTTCCTTGCCCATGTGCTCATGAAGACTCTGTGCATGCTGCGGGTTCTAGTCGCAAATATCCAGCAGGTTGTATGCTTCATGAGGGTCTTCGATTCCGGTGGCATCCATTAATATGTCGAGACGTTCTCGCCGCTCGGGAGTCAGGTCGGCCAGCAGACGACGTGTTTCAAGTGAAGGAATTCCTTGATTGGGAGGCATGGCAGATGTACTGTTATTTGTGTTGGGGATGCAGTGATTAACGATGGATACGGAGGTGAGAGGAAACGGTGTGCTTTGTCGTTGTTTATATTAGCTCTTGCGTGGTTGCTTTATGGATAGCGCGTGGAAGGCTCGTTGTGCAAGGCCATAGTTCGTTATTGCCTTGTGGGCCTTTGCAACAGGTGCGTTGAGTAGTGCAAGCAGTGAAGATATTTCGTCATGTATTTAGCGCTTGATTCGTTGAGACATGTGATTGCTATTGCGGACAAGGCTGAACTAGCTGGAATGAAGTATCTGGAACCTTGGAGAGGATGTAGTTCCATGAGGTGAAGCATAGGGGATCGTCGTCTCTGATTATCTGTCCTCAGTGTAATTCTAGTCTTTACACGCTAAGGAGATGGTTATAACGATAGCCACATGTGGCGTGCTTATTGGCAAGATGCTATCTCTCGGTAAAAAGGTTGGCGAATCCAACGAGCGTGTTGTCAAGTATAGTCTGTAGAGAATTGGTCGTTTCTTGTAGCATTACTTTTGATTCTAAAAGAAAGCTAATTAGATACTTACGAAAATGTGCTAGAGATTTTGCCAGTCTGATAGCATGATCGATTGAGCTGCATAGTATTGCTATGAGGGTAACTTCACATAGTGAAAATGAACGAGTAGATGGGAGGAAGAAGACGATTCATTTCAAGTACAAGAATATCAGATACTAGACTAGTAGATATAAAGATGAGTAAAGGGTAAAGGGAAAAGTAGATAAAGTACAAAGAAACACTAGAGGTAAGGAAACAAGGAAACAAGGGTAAAGAAAGTGATAACTAAGTAAGCTTTTTAGGATCGGACCCTATAATCACAGAGACTAGCTCTCGACATGACTATACGTTTTCTTGTAGAAGAGAATCTTACAAAATTACGCTGATGTCTCATGAAAACGGTCATTCCTACGCGCTTCATGCGATACACCTTAATAAAACAGTGGGATTGACTAGTTTCTGGCAAATTGCTTGAACATCACCAGCCCGGCATTTGGGTGAATATCCTGGACTAGTTGAATTACCATGAAATATCTAATGCTTATACAACGAGGTAAGATGAAATATTTGTAGATGGCACTAGGATAGCGAGATGTACGTAACATGGTGTTCCGACGGGCATCAAGAAGATGTGGACCCCGGATCTTCCAAGCTAGCCCAACTGTTCCGCATCGCGCGACCTATGACACCATCGTGCCGCAGCTATCCCGACATCTTGTTTACACAACATCATGATTTCCTTACATGCGCGTCCAGCAATCGTCATACCTATTCACCGTCCGCCAATATAAGCGTCATGTACGCATTGACACTAGCCGGAATCCCCATCGCCGTTGGTGCCAATGAAGCCGTCCATCAACAACGCCTTCTAGACGAAGAAGCTGAATCCGAAGAGCGCCAAGACGAGTTCTACCTTGATGTATTCTGTGATGCAAAGAGCAGAAAGAAAGATGAAGTCCACAACGCGATTGTCGTCCTGAAAGATGGAAAAGTACGTAGCTCCCACCTTGCAGTATTTAAACAGCAGTTAATCGACATGCAAGCTACGTCTCTGGCCCAAAGACCCCGAAACCAATCTCCCAAAGCGCGGTCCTCACGGGGAACCACCACCCCACCCTTTCACGGGTTTCTACCTTCCCTTCCCCTCCTCCGAGCTCCCGCATCGTCCCATCCCCGCGGCCCCCGTCCTCGGCCTCGTCAGCACAGTCCCACCCTCCGCCACCTCCTCACCTGAATCCTCCGCCCCTTCCACGCCCTCGCCCCTCCCCCGGAAGCCTGCGGCACGGCCTGCGAAACCCAAACTAAACTGGATCTATGCGCATAGCAAGACGCGGGAGCTGCGGTATGGGCCAAGGGCAGAGGCCAAGAAACATAAAGTGGGGCCGTGGGATTGGACAGAGGATGAACAGGGGCTGACACTGGATGATGAGGAGTGTCTTGTTGCTGTGGAGGAGGAGAGGGGCGGGTATGGCTGGGCGGTATATTGGGATCGGGAGGATGATTGTTTGAAGGATGTGGGGGTGGGTGAGGAGAAGAGGGTGTTGAGGTGTAGTTTGGAGCGGAGACTGGTGGAGAAGAAGAGGATCAAGGGACTGGATGAAGATTGAGGGTGAGGGTAGCAAGGGATTGAGATGCAAAGATTCTGGATACTTGTTTGCGAAACTGGGTTTTGCAGATGAGGTGATTTTCATGATTAGGAGGAATATGATATTCAGTATTCTAATGCCCATCATACTAAATCTAGTCACGACATTGAATCTGGACAAATGGAACCTGTAATAATAAGCTGTTCTCTTTCAGGGATGCCGTTTGCCGTCCACATACAGACAACTATGGAGTAAGGGTTCAATTAATGGCTCGACCATACCAGAGCCTTTGACAATCTCATCGATGATGGGCCATTCTGAATGCGATGCACGTACTTGTTGCTCCAGATATCTCTATCTCATCTTCATTAGAAATCATAGGTCACTGGAATCTCACAAGTCCGCAGAGCTGAGGATGAATTGGTCTTTTACTATGGTTGTGAGGCAAACCCTCCTTGGGTACGTAGGCAAAGAGCAACAACAGTTGGTTATATTTCATGACCCAAATCGGCGCGTGTAGTCTTGTACTTGTATAACTTCACTATCATATGTTCTTCAGGGCATACTCAACCCGTTCTCTAAGCTTCTACTTGAAAGAATCCTGGAAGAAAAGAAAACACCACTGCTCAAGGCGTGCTGAAAGGATGGATACTGTTCATACTTGAAGGCTCTCGCACTTGAAAGTCGAAGCCATGTTGGGAATTCCCATGATGGATAAGGACACGAGGACAGCATACGAAGCCATGTTCAGCCCAATTGCAGGGTAGAAATACCAGACTAGAGCTGAATGCCAACGCTACCACTGCCTATGGCTGTGTCGTTGAGCAAAGCCGCCTGGAGACAATGACGACGGGTGGCATTATCGCTGTGCTTGCAAACAAATAAACACAACCAGTCTGTTGCTGTTCAGGAGACCCGTTGCCTCTGTTCATCAACAGGCACAGAACTGTGGTATCCAGGTGCAATACATGCATGACGACCGCAATCTTTCTCAGTCCTATGCCCTGCTGTTTCCCTTCCTTCTGCCCGTGTATTGAAACCACCGTCAAACCCTAGCATCCTATCGTACCAGAAGAATCGTACCGTACCAGAGCATACCACAGTCACGTCCAGAGCGCGTCGCCATTCCAGGGCCCATGGACCCACGCTCGATGCATTGGCTGTGCGCGAATCAGTCATCTTTAGTGAGCGGGTCGTCGCGTGTGTGAACAGGGATATTCCCACGCGACGCGCCCTTGGTTTCCCCGGCAAGAGACGCAGGGACACGCCGCCCAAACGGATAAACACAACATCAAAAAGCAACTTTGCGTGGCTGGCAACGTCACTCACAACCCCAACTCCTACACTTACGCTCTCACCTTTATCGACATCAGCACGAAGCAGCCGAGTCTTATCTGTGTCGCCTTTTCTCCTTTGACCTGGCCTTCGGACGCCCTTGCTTTCTTCTTCTTCTTCTCCACCGGTAGCTGGTACCCCACCGCGCACAGCATCTTCCCTCCCTCTCCGAACACCAACGTGCCAATTCCCCCTCCGTGTGACCTACCTGACTCCCAAACCATGGCCCTATCCTCCAACGGCCGCGGAAACGGCGCCAACGCGACCGTCGCCCAGCGGTAGGCCTTCCCCGCACTCGATACTCCTCCAACACCACATACTGACCTTGCCTCTTCCAGCCTCCAGAAAGAGCTCATGGACATCATGACCAAGCCCACGCCCGGCATCACCGCCTTCCCCGACGATGAAAACATGACCAAATGGACCGCGACGATTGACGGCCCCGCCGACACACCCTACGCGAACCTCGTCTTCAAACTGTCCATGGAATTCGCTGCAAACTATCCTTACAGCCCGCCTACTGTGCTCTACAAGACACCCATTTACCATCCCAATGTCGACTTTTCTGGCAGGATTTGTCTGGATATCCTAAAGGACAAGTGGAGTGCGATTTACAACATCACAACGGTGCTGCTGAGTTTGCAGAGTTTGTTGGGGGAGCCGAATAAGTAAGTTGTTTTTCTCTCTGTATATGTGGGGGAGGAAGAGGGTTGCATGTGGAGAGTGACTATGTATGGAGAGAAAGAAGAATGCTAATACTGATGGAATAGTTCGAGTCCGCTGAACGGTCAGGCGGCTGAGCTTTGGGACAAGGATCCAGAGGAATACAAGCGCCTTGTGCTTGCTCGCCACAAAGCACCCGAAGAACTAGATGCCTGAACGGGGCCGTTGGATTTTTTTTTCACTCTGATTTCAAACGTCCCGTTCATGACACGGGTTCGGCAGTGTTTTCGTGGTTCTCCCGATACTTGCCGTAGTCGGTCCGGCGGCTGCTGCTGCTGTTGCTGCACTATATAGTACGGCCGCAGACACACGAGTTCGTTGGCGTCGGATGTGTTTCAGCAAATGGCGTTTGGGGTGGCAAAGCACATTGTTTGAGACAAATAGGGACTCGGTGCATTTCTCAAATGCGGAGTGGTCGTCTCGAGGCTTTTATGATTTTAATGCAAACACGAGTTATGGGTTATTTGCTTTAGTGAGATAGAGGGAAGGGAGCCTATCCCGCGGTATCACCGGAAATGGCTTATTTTTCGTCTATCTCGTTTGTCTGTTCTTTCCTTCCCGCTTCTCGCGTAGGCTAAGAAACATAAGGCCGGACTGAGCTTGGGAAAAACCATACACGCATAGTACAAAGGCATTGGTGCCGCTTCTGCTGCGCCGCGCACTGTGCCGCTCCATATCCTTATAGACTTTCGGCAAACGACCTTTTTTTCCGTGCTTGTGACCGACTTCGGCAATGTGAAATAAGTTTTTGCTTGAGGGGTAAAAAGAGCGAGGGAGAAACGGCAGTTCTCTGTCTCGCGACCTTTGCGCTAATTCTTTCTACCTACCGTTTTCTGCGCAGCCATATCTGCAAGAAGAAGACTAGCCAGCCGTGTCCCAGAAACCGAATCAAGGGAGAAAACAACTAGAACCATTTTGTCGTTTTACTTCTCCCAAGGGCATATCGTGCTTCGTATTGCGCTTGAGTGGAATATTGACTTTCTATACAGGTACGGCAGGTACTTACATGTACAATACATGTACAGCATGATGCATCCATCCCGTTCCTGTAGCTGCTGCTTGGCCTTTCTCAAAGCAGCTAAAAGCCTATACATTCATCCACCCTCTCACGGTGGCAGCCCAGACTGGAATACCCACCCCAAAACATGGGGGACTTGCCGTCCTCGGCCAGCCACGCACTCACACCCCCTCACCGTTGTGGATGCAAGGCATCGCATTGCCGCTTTTTCGCAGCCAAACCACCTGTTCCGTTGGAAAAAGCAGGTGATTCAAATACATGCGGGCGAATACGGGCGCACCACACCATATGCAAATGCAAGTCTGGTGTCTAGTATCACCCCCTCTCTCGTAGGTGCGCGAGCGATGGCCCTCGGTGCGGCGGGTGCTGATGCGGACCATGTTTATTCGTTGCGGACCCCACGCCCGCCACTGCCGCCGCCGACATGAGAGCGGGATCAGTGGCCGGGGTGGTCGGAAGGGTGGGCACGAGATTGTAGGTACATTACGCGAGAAAGAGTGTCTTCACTTCTGGAAGGGAGGGTGTGTGATGGGCTGGCCAACCGAGTACAGTACGCACGCGCGGTGCGGGCGCCATTTTTTTTGGCTGCCAGGGCACACCACATCAACGGCAGGGCTCAACACAGATTGGAAGGGATCGACCCCTTTCGCGGATCAGGGCCCAACAGGCTTAGTTTAGTGGGGGGTTTTGGGTGGTCTTTTTGGTTGACTCTTCGTACCTGGTATTGTATGTATTTGGATGAGGATTATTAGGGCAAATAGGGCAAATGGGTGGTGTGCGTACACCATGGAGCCGGGTTTGGGTCGTGGAGACGTGCGGCTGTCTTCAACAAGAATTTGGTGGGTTTAGGTGTTTGACGTGGCGCCCACAGAGAGGGGTGGGTGGTTCTTCACTATAGTAGTGGCGGCGGTGGTGAGCGAGCTGGACATGGTAGGCCAGTCTGGAGAGGTCGACACGATTGCATTGAAACTTGTAAGATTGAGAAGGCGCATGGAGATTGTGTGACGGATTTCATTTCGCAATAGCGGCGGTTCATGCATGTGGACGATGGGCCGACGTACAAGGTAACGACGACTACAACCGACGTTAAGAATGGAATGTAAGGCGACATGATACAAGCCCCCCGGATCCAATCTCCCGAATAGCGTCCACCTCGGCGGCGGCCGCGCGCGTAGGTCACGGCAGCTGATACGGGCTTGCACTTTGTCACCTGTCAGAAATAGTCTGTTTTCTGGCACAGGTCTTGACGTCGACATTCGCAGTAGCAGCACAGGGTCGGCATTGTTCGGCCAGGCAGATGATGAGTATAGGGGTCAGGCAATATAGGGGCCCGGGTCTAGGTCAATTGTCCAATGTATGTAGAGAAATTGGGAGCGAGTTTGAGTAGTGCAGTAACAGGGAGACTGTAAAGTGCTTCTTGTGGAGTGTCTGTCCGTTAGCCTCATTTGTCCATAGATGGTGCCGACGCACACACGCAAGCCAGCGCTGCTCCGGGTTTAATCCGTCTCGGAACGTCGGGTAGCGCAAGGCAAAGAAGAGGAGGAGGAGAGTACTCCGAACACAGACCAAGATGCGATTGTAGGGGGAGCCAACATGGCAATGTTTGATGTAGCGCACCATGACATGTGGCACGAGAAGGTCCAAGCAGGCATCGCAGACATGGAGCTGATCCGATTTCAGAAGCGGGAGGTACTAGGCACGCGACGGGCAAACTGATCGAGAAAAAGCACCCGCAGTGCCATGGCTGTACTCTGCTTGGCTGGCGTGTGGGCGGTCTTGTGACGAGCGGTTGTCACACTTCATCTAAGCAGCATGCGACAGGTTTGCAGGTGTAATATCGCCAAAGGACGGGAGCAGGGGGGGCTGAATGGGTATTGTAACGTTCGCCCGACAAAAGTTTGTTTGTCCAGATTGAAGGACGTTTTGTTCAGGCCAGCGAGCAGCAAAGCCACTGCTGATCACGGAGCGAGGGAGGGGCTGGCGCCTCGTATTTGTAGAGGGCCTACGGACTTGGTATTGCATGCAGGTCAGCGTTGGGGTGCTGCTGGCGGTCTGGCAGCAGCGGTACAAGTTACAAGTTAGAGTTCTCAGGCGATCGGTTATTGTTGCCGGCGGCCGAAGTGGATGCGAGCGGCGAGGTTAGTGCTGGTGCGTCGCATACCGCATGACGCTGCAGCCAACACGCCGTCTACGAATCATGGAAGCTTCTCTGCGTGCCGGCACACGTTGGCTGGGATAGTTGGAGCATCGGGAAGCTGTGGCTGACTGCTAAGAGGTGGGGGTTGTTGAGTTTGGTGGCTTGACTCGTGCCGGCGGTGGAGGCACGGCGGGTGCCAGCAGACAGCGAGTCGAGCAGGGCGCGGTTGCGTGCGTGCTGGCATGCGTGCTGGTGGATGGCATGGTACTGGTGTGTGTGCGTGTGGTCTGGCTTGGGATGGGATGGGATGGCCAGGTATGGATTGTTCCGCAGAGGTGCGGGGCTCCCGGGCGCACCAAAATAGGCGGCGCTAAGCCTGTCGTGGCGGTCCCGATGGAGACGCCCTCCACCACCGATGTCCACCCGCCATGCCGGATGACAGCGCGGGTGACGCGATGCTCCCATCCGCACGCCTGAAGCCGCACCGCCGCCCTTTTTTTTTCCTGCTCGTCAGGCGACGCGCCTCTGGGGGACGACAGTCTCAGGCTGGGCGATGCAGGCCGACGGCAGGCCAGTACGAGGGCTGGCAGCGCCGTGGTCTCAAACATGGGCCCAGCCATGGATGCGAAACAGGTACGCCCGCAAGCGCAGGCCTCGACAACCCTGCCCGGCTTGCGCAGGGCCCGGCTCCCAAATTCCGCCGTCGTTTTTTAAACGCAGAGCCATTTGCTGCGCGCAAAGGCTGCCACGAGTGACTGCGGACCTGCCCAGACTGTGCCAGACTCAGCACAGCGTGCAGCGTCGGTCAGCAAGCGTTGCATCATGGCGCCGGACAGGTGCATGGCTGTGACGGGCAGCCCGCGAAGGCCGCCCGGCCGTCGCCAGCGACACGGCACCGCACCGCGGGCTGGCAGCGCTGGGGCGACGGCTGCTTAAGTAGGGCGACGCATCCCAGCGGCGGCGTCGCTCAGCGGCGGGCCCAGAAGGCTGGCGGGCGAGGTGGAGCAGAGCGGTCGTCGTGGTACGGTCGTGGTGGTGGTGTGCGGCGCTGCACCACGTACCTTGCAAGCGGGCCGGGGCTGGATTCGGCACCCTGGACAGGCGTAGTAATCGTTCCATGCGCCCTTGTTCGGGCCCACCGCCGTCGAGGCATGCAGCGTCCGCTGGCTCGCTGGCTGGCGCGCTGGCTGGCTGGCTTCGTCGCCTTCCTGGTTGCCGGCCGGCCTGCCTGGCGCTGACTGGACTGCCCTGCCACACCTCTCTCGCCCTGCACCCGCCCACCTCAACCTCTCCTCACATCACATCACCGGAAGCCCGTGTGAATACCTTGGGGCCGCTGCTCGTCGTCGTGTCTGCTGTTCGCCAGCCTAGAGTCCCGACTGCGTGACGGCCAATCGTTTCATCATCGTACCTTGACACCCCGTGCACGCTCGTTCGCTGGAATCCGCCGCGCTATGACGGCCTAAGCTGTCTGACCTGTCTGACGGTCCTCACGGTCCTCCGAGCAACGAGTCCTTTGTTCGCTCCTCCGTCCTTCGAGCAAACAAACCACCGCCTCTTGCAAACGCCCGGCCTCTCAGTCACCAGGCCCGCCCCCAAACCCGCCTGCTCTCCACTTGGTGCCTGGGTGCTCTCTCCATGCATTGCATCTCCTAGCAACTCCCGCGTGCGAGCTTCACACCTCGTTCCGCCTCTTTACTCAGCCGGGCTGCCACCGACCCCATCATGGCTGCTTCGCTGCTTCCCACGGGCGGCATTGCCCTCGTCGGGGCCCCGGATCGCGACATCATATCCAAGGACGCCAGATCCACACCGGTGCAGGCCATGCAGGTCGACATCACCCAAGACATCATCGACGAACTCCTCGAAAGCGCCAGGGGCGGAAAGCTGCCCCAGATAATCTTTGGACGGACTCCTGTATGTGTGCAACCAAGCTCCCCCAAGTCCCAGTCTGCCTCTACGCTTGTTGTCTTGTTGTGATGCTCGTCGTCATCGGTGGTTCGACTCTCGGGGGGAAACGGGGCTAAGCACGACCTGAGCTAACCACCACAAACAGCAACTCAAGTATGGCGACAAGACGCACATGCTGCAGAGCAGCACCGAGCTTCACCGATACGAACTCTACAAGTCGAGCGGAAATAGTAGCGACGACGACGACGGCCAGTTCGAATTCGCGGGCTTGATCAACCACAGTCTCACGGTCCACAAGGCAGAAGATGTGACGGCAGGCGTAGATTCAGCGCTGGAGCAGCTGAGAAACAACATGGCGGCCATTTCAGAGTTCAAGGAAGCCAACAAGTATGCCTCCCCAGTGACCCTGTGGCTGCCCTTGCCCCTTCGTCTTGTGTTGAGAGATGCGAGTAGCCTCGTCGCAGCATGCTGTTGTTATGCAGTAGCCATGATTTTGTGTACACCAGGACTGACAAAGCTTGCTGCAGGACAATCGTTGCCGATGCCACGCCAGGACGCACCTCATCCCATCGCCGCTACCCTTCGGCCAGCTTCAAAGCATCGCACCTTGCACCTTCCAAGATTGGCTCCCCCCTGCTGAGCGCGCCTTCCTCCCCCATGCACAAACGCCCACCCACCTCGCAGCCTACCAACAGCCACGATGTCGTCGTCAACGCCCTCCGTGTTCCCGTCATCCATCTTCTTGCGCGCGAGCCGGCTACCGAGGCCTCGCTCGCTGCCACCTGCCGCACCTCGCTGGCCAACATTCGCGATGTTTTGCCCAAGGTTGCAAAGCGCTCCACAACCGACACCGATAAGTGGCAGCTGACAGACAAGTCCTTCCGTGAATTGAACCCCTATAAATTTCCCTATCAGAGCCAAGAGGACCGTCAGCAGGCCATTGATGGCGCCATCAAGTCGTTTGATCGCCAACGGCTTGCAAAAGACGATAAGCTCTGGCAGATCCTCCTGCCTCAGGACCAGCGGGGCCAGGGCATCTGTTTGTCACGCTCGACTGTGAAGGCGCCCGAGGCCAAGCCTAAAGCAAGCACGCCCATCCACAAAATCTCCGACCTCACCAAGAAGAAACCTGTGGCTAAGAAGGCTACCGACAAGACTACTGAGAAGAAGCCCAGGGAGACGAAGCCAAAGGCCGCCAAGGAGATTGAAATTAAGCCCAAGTCATCAATTAAGGAAAAGTACTTGGCCCGCCAGAAGTTAGCGGTGAAGGAGGTCAAGGAAGTGAAAGAGCCAAAGGAGGTAAAAGAGGAGCAAACAAAGGCTTCGACCCCAGCCACGTCCACGCCACGTGCTGCCGCACCTCCACTTCATAACACTCCTACTGACGCCTCCAAAAACCGCCCAAAGAAGCCATCTACAACAGAAGCCAACGCCGCCGCGGCCGCACGTACCAAGCCCAAGATGTCTGGACGGGATGCACTCAGGGACCGCCCTGCTCAAAGGCCCTTCAAGCCCACCATGCCAGTCAACACCAAGCCAAAGAACCCGTCGCCGCTCTCGGCTTCACCACCTATCAACGCCAGCGACTTGGACCAGTCGCACCCCGCCCATGAGGCTCTTGCGGCGTCTCCTGCCAAATCTTCTGTCAATTCTGACCGGTCGCTCAAACGCAAGGCCAATGATATTGACAGCGACATCCATAACCATGCCGTCGTATCCAAGAAGCCGCAGATTGACCGCGCAACTCCAAAGCAGAGCCTCTCACACAACAGCGGCAAGGCCAATGCCTCGACGCCTTCGTCTACTAGCTCCATGAAACGCAAATCCGACGACTCTTCCTCATCCAACACTCCTTCTACCGCGCCAAAGGTTCGCAAGGTCGCCAACATCGACACCGGCCTCGCCTCGCGCTACCACCACAACAACCCTCGTGCGTCGCCAGGCGCCTCATCCTCTTCTACCACGTCACCCTCGATGCCGAGCCTGAGCTTCCGACAGACTGTCGAGCTTTCCCAAAAGTTCCAGAAGTACTACAAAAAGTACGAAGAGCTGTACTGGGAGCTGACGGAATCTGACAAGCCCCCGACCGAGGCTCAGCGCAACAACCTTCTCAAGATGCACAAGCATCTCGAGGAGATGAAGCGCGAGATCAAGGCGGGTGCCGGCATGCACCACCGATGAAGGAGCGGATCTTGTTACCGCTTATAAACTGCATTCAGAACGCGCTTGATTTTATACAGCACAGCTTTGCATATATATATACCCACGGCCTATCAGTCTGCCACGAATGGCGACCATCTGCATACCCCCGAAAAGGTGTTTGGAAGTGCTTTCTTGTTTTTCTGGCGTTACACAGGGCGTTTGGACTGTGAATGTGTATGGTGCATGTGGGACATGGTGTTCATGCTTGTTTATGTTTCTTTCTTTTTTATACGCATACGTGCGGTTCGCCGACACCTAGCCCAACGTCCATGAACGCCATGATCATTATGCCGGTTGATACACAAAATGGGATGTTCGCCAGTCAGCCTTAGTATAGAAAATACTCTCGAATACGATCAAAATCCCCGCGACCCTCTGCATTTGGCGTACCTATCGGTGTCAGCTCCCAGTGCTCTCGTTGGCGCGTGCAGGTTGTTTCCGGAAGAATGCGGTCCACCAACATCCGTATGAGTATGTAAAACACCGAGCTAAAGCAGGCTAGCGCCACAAATCCCTCGTCTCGGAACAAGATGCTGCAGCCACCTGCATGCCAGTAGAGCGACGCACACCAATGTCTCGCCTACATCCCCAAGTACGTCATGACCCAGAACCCCAAAAGACTCGCAAAAGTGATCACCATCCATCGCCAACCCAGATCCCCTTGATCGCCCTCTTACGTGCCGATCGCCCAGGCTTCCAGACCACAGCCGACCAGCACAGCACAACAGGCCTCCGCCCCCCCATCTCCCCTGTAGCCGACACGCAACTAAGCGGATCGGCGGCAGCTCGGGGTCCCCTGCACCGCCGCACTCAGCCCTGTCAGCGACGCTAGCCTGCCCCCCAATCGCCGCCTCACAAGAAAATGTCCTGACGCCATACGTATGTATGTATGGATCGGGTACGCAACAACGACCTCAGGACTATCGTGACAAGCTTGATAAATTAAATCGGCCGATTTCTTTCTTCTTCTCTGATTCCGATTTAATTTTTGGATTTCCCCCCTTATGCGTTTATTGCGGGTTCTGCTGTCAAAGTTTACACACGGGACTACGACCGCTAAACGAGAATACGCGCGCGTTCACGACGTCAGGATTCAGTGGGATACGACACCGGTCGGGAAATACGGCGGCGAGAACACCAAGGGTGCTGGTAGTATGGCTTTGAACGGTACGTACAAGCTTTGTTCGTTGCTTTCGCCCATGGAGAGAGCTGCTGTCTCCCCCGCAGCAGGGTGGAGCACAGCGCTGCATTACTCGCACTCTCTCCTCCGAGGTCATCGTTTTTTTTTTGCTCAAGCGTTTCACGGAAATAATGGGTTCCGGGGAATTACACGAGTCCACCCCACGCTTTCTCTGCCCCCTTTGTCATTTGTGTGAAACGAGTTAGTTTTGCGTCAGGTCGAGCGTCATGTGTGATCGTCAGGTACACAAAGTTTCAGAGCACGCAACGGTAAATGAGGCCGAAAGAAGGGAAGGGTTGTTTTAATGTTTCAAGCACTATATCATCATAACTCTATCCATTCTGCGTAATCCTTACATCTTCACTTTATCCCCCACCCATACTAACACCCTAGATTAGTCTTCAAACAGCCTCTCGCGCTGCACTCGACCCAGCCCTTGACCGGCTTCACGCGCTCAGGCTACTGCGAGGTGCCCGCCTCAGACGCCGGCAACCACGCCATTGCAGGAATCGTGTCCAAAGAGTTTCTCGACTTCTCGGCAGAGAGGGGCAATGATTTGCGCCAGGTGGGGCTGACCGATGGCTGCAAGTGGTGTCTTTGTGTGAGCAGGTGGAAGGAGGCGTTTGATGCGCGGACGGGCAGTGACGATAGGAAGGTGCCGAAAGTGGTGCTCAAGGCGACGAATGAGAAGGCGCTTAAGGGAGTCACGATGGACGAGTTGAAGATGTTTGCTGTGGATAAGGAGTAGTGGAGGTAGTCAATGCTATGACAGAGAATTGTTTCTTCGTCTTTTGGTTGTTCAGAGCATGACATAATATTGATTCTCATCCACGACTATGTACCGCTTAGAAAGCTAGACAGTCTATGTTCCCACTGGTGTTGTTTTGCAAGCCTCCACCGACGGATTCACAATCAATGTGTTATCCCATATCTTTGAGTCCTGTACAAGCAATAACACATAGCGTAACAAACCCCTTTTAGATTCCTATCTAGTCTCCCTTGGCCATCTTCTTCGAGGAGAAAATGTCAAAAAAGTAAATGTACCTTGACGTCATCTATATCAAAATAAATCACCTTCCATATTCTAAATTATAAAAAGCAACAAAACAACTTATTCATGATTGTTTACATCTTCACTTGCGCCTTTCCTCTGTGCAGAGAGAAAGCAAAGTGAGTAAAATAGGCAAGTGCTCAGCTTCAACAAAATTAACTAATTGACTCTTTCCCCAACTCTAACAGAAAGACAGAACTTATCTACAACAACCCATGCGTCTTGTAGATGCCTATTCGTATGCAACATTTCTTCTCTCTCCTTCTACTTCCTCTTGAATATCGTAGTTAACCACACCATATGTTAATTGACTGAACTAATCAGACCAACTCACAATTAATCACCGGGAGAAGGAAGAAGGAAGATTTTTTTAACTTGTCCTTGTTCAGGTGAGATATATTTCCTCAAGCCTCCCCTCATCTTTTCTATTTATGTTAGAAAATCTACTAGGTAGATTACACGTGCATCGATGCTACTTAAAATCACTCAAAGTCTCAGAATACCAACACAGACACAAGGAGCGATCGCAGTTACCAAGAATAGCAAGTGTGATACACTATTTCATCGCTACTACAACAAAAACAGCCTTTGTAGAAAACTAGAGGTAAGGAAGTGATACATTGCGTTTTTAGAGAGAGAGAAAAAAACGCCCTTCGCTATGAACGATATAACAGGCAGACTGTGCCTAGAATTGGCTATTAAGCCAGAGTACAACGACAAAAAGGAAACGTCCCACGAGAAAAGGGGTTTTGCCAAACGCCAGCTACGACACCACAACGCCATCTTACTTCCAGATAAGGAAAATTCTCCAGGGAGAAAAAAAAAAGATATTATCCAACAAGTAAGCTCTTGACCCCGCCCCCGATCCAAATCAGCCCTCTCGCCGCCAGGAGTCCCGGGCCCGCATACGCCGGGGGTGCCATCCCCTTGAGCCCCTCGCCCACCATCAGCACACCGGCACCAGCATTCCCGCCCGCACTCGCCTTGCCCTTTTGCAGAATCGCGAACCTGAGCAGCACCTCCAAGCACGTGATGCAAATACTGAGGACAATCAGCACGATGATGATCCAGGTAATCTTCGTCATTTTGCGGTCGCTAATGGAGTCGGAGAGGATCTCGCCCAGGTCGAGGAAGACCTGGCAGCGCTCGTTCAGGACCTGAATGCGGGGCTTGATTTCGAGGTATTCGCGGATGGCCGTGTAGAGGGGATGCAGGGTGGGTTCTGCGTCCCAGAAGAAGGCGGGCGTGTCGAGCATGTTTGAGGCTGTGGATGGAGAACGTTAGCAAGGGCGAGACTTGGGAGTTAGGAGCATGCAAGTTTACGTACAGAGGTTGACTTCGACGCGACTGGTGAAGAGCTGGCCGATCATTTTGACCACGTCGGTTCGGCGCATGCCCAGTTTGCCGGTTAGAGCTAGACGCTTGGGTACGTTTTGTGCTGCGAGCATGGTTCTGTTCATGCCTTCTTCGAATAAACTCAGTTTTGTGCTTTGGGCAATCGCGTGGCTCATGGCGAGCTTGATCATGTGGTCTCCGCTTTTCAGCGTAATCATGTCGTTGTAGACACGCGGCCGTGGAATATCTGGGTTGTATTCAAAGTGAAACTCTTCAGTCTCAAAGTCGGATTCAGTCAAGGGGCGCGTTGCAAGCGAGATGCCAGTGGCCGTCGAGGAAAAGGTCAGGTCGGCAAGAATGTCCTTCTCTTGCTTCTCGGTAAAGTTCCAGAAGACGGCGACACCGTATGAGAACACAAACATCTCGCCAAAGGTCAGCGCATTTGGCGCAACCCTCGAGTTCTCGGCCGAGTCTCTGCGGTCGTGCATGTTGCTGTAGGGGTGGTCTAACTCATGTTCGTCGCGCACGAAATAAGTCTCCTCATCGCCAAAGTAGCCTTCGTGATGGTCGCGCTGCTCGTTGCGCTCAATTTCCTCGTCGAGTACCGTCTTTCCACCAGGGCTCTTGAGCGCTGGACTGCTGCGCACCCGGTAGCCATCGCTTCCTGGCAGCAATGGCAGATGGTACACGGTATACAAGCAGTCGTCATACAGCTTCGTACGGGCGTGATGCTGGTCCTTGACGAATTGTGCCGTGCCCTTCATTTTGTATGCTTGCGCAGTACAGTATGCCGTGACGCGCGACAGCTTGTCTGTCCTCCTGGCTTTGGGGAGTCGCTCCGCATAGCTCTTATCGTTAGGGCCGCCCTTTGTCGTCCGTCGCGCGAGATCTTCGTCTGTAGGCGGGCCATCGTATTCGTCGTCGTTGAATTCAATCTTCTCTTCCTCTTCTTGTTCCTCCGTCTCCGGAAGGAGGACTAGCTTTTCGCTGAGCTTGCTGGATCGCGTCGGCATATGCTGGGGTATCAGGCGACCAGAGAGTCTTGGATCGAGCGGGTGTCGACCGCTAGGAGTGCGCGTGTGCATCGTGGGTCGGTTGCCCGGCGGGCCTCGTCGCTGCTGGCTGGGAATGTCGGAGGCGTATTGCAGAATGTTGTCGACCGAAATGAGGCGCGCGCTGGTGCTCTGCCGCTGTACCGCGCTGGGCCGCTGTGGTGGTGCTCTGGAGGCGCTGTCGCGAGCATCGGTCATAAGCACCGTGGGACCTCTCTTGCTCTTAGCAGTTGGTCCGCTCATTTTGCTGGTCGTCACAATCCACTTTAACTAGTGGCCGCGTAGTTTGACAACGGTTTGGCGGTTGCTGATTCTCCAGTCTCAATCAATGCGAAGCTTGAGAGCGCGTAGGAAGCTAATAGACGATATCCCGATGAAGTCCTGGTGAACTGCAGCTGTTGCAACCCGAGTTGCGCCGATGATTGCACGTAGAGTTGACATTGGAAGCCGTCGAGCCCGGTCCGGGTTCACGTCATTGCGCCTTGGCGTGCATGCACCCTATCTCCACATGCTAACCGTCCGCCTACGCCAATCAGGGGTGCATCAAGCCTCACATCACGCCAATCATGGATACAGTTGTGTTGTCACAGATGCTGTGATTCACTGAATTTGCTAATTGAATGCCTGGCGCCAGCCCAAGAACGCCATGCTCGCTATTTAGAATGGCTGGCTGCTACCAGAAGATGCCATAAACAAGCCCTGAGTCAAACAAAGAAAAGTCCTGCTGTAGGTCGTGTGTCGACGGAGCGAGGGGGGTATCTTATCCATCGCCCACTTGACGTACATCTGCCCACTTCTCCTTCCAGCCGCTTCCGATACCACAGCCGTTTTGTGCAGATGCCAACGCCAACGAATGGAAAAAAAAGGAGAAAAAAAAACATTACACATTCGAAGAGAAAGTCAAACAGGGCCGTCATACTTACAAGCGCTTGCCTGGAACGAAGATGAATAGGCAGCACAGAGCGACTGTGACCACCAAGAACATGACCAGAACCGTCAAAGAGCGCCTCGCCAGCGTCTTCTTGACGAACGGTTCCCTGATCTTGTTGAAATCGAAGAATGTATACTCGCTGTACCCAGCAATGGCGATGATGGGGTCGAGCATATATTGGTGAGTGAATATGAAGTAAATGGCAATGGTGAAGGGAAGGATGATCTGCAAATCTTGTTAGCTGGCAGTCGGTTTGTCATCTGAGCATGTATTCGTACCCAGCACCGTGTCGATCTCGGCTTATCCAAGAAGATGAGGATGAAGGATGTCCACATGGCAGCAAAAAAGCTGATCAATCCCACAATGAGTCGCAACATCATGCTCTGAGGCACAAGGTTACCGAGACCCTTGCTCTGCAGGAAACCGGGATACGCATCGCGCTCCATCGCTTGAAAAACATAGTCTTTGGCGGGATCAAAAAGCTCCGGGTCGGCCCGCTGCTCAGGTCCCTCAATGGCTTCTTGAACATCGGACAGAATGCTCTGGGGAATGATGATCTCCCTCTCAGATCCTGGGAGAAGGTACGTGTACAGAATCTTTTCGGCCGATGCGCGCAAGTCCTCTCGCCGTGGCTGTGTGTTGTCGACAGACGAATTCTGGCCTGGCGAGCTTGAATCACCGGGTGTCTCGGATACGTACGGACTGGGCCTTGGAAGGTCGCCGGTGTGGTTGCTACCCTGACTATTCTGTGGCGAGTGATTGCGGCTTCCCCGCTCCGAGCGAAGGAAAGCAGACAGACGCTGGTCGGACATGTTCTCGGCCTTCTCGCTTGATGGACCCTCTCCTGCATTGTCTGATGCGAAAGTTGAGTATCTATTGTCCAGATCAGGTGTTCCCTCAATCATGCTCCGATGCAGCCTCCGGACATAGAGACGACACAGCTGTAGGTGCTGCGAGACATCAAGCCTAGCGTTTGTCAGCCTCTCGCGACTCCCTCCGAACGCAATAATCTTACCAGAAGTCCAGATAATCGACCGACCGTTGTTGGTCTCGCATGTAGATGTAAAATGAGAACAGGTCTAGGGGCGCAACCGTCTTGCGGCTCAGCACCTCGAAGAGCGTCGGGAAGCGGTTGCGGACTGGGCCATAATCCATAGCCACCTTATCGTCAGGGTGCGTCATGGCTGTGGATAGTCTTGGGTAGAAGTAACGAGAGGCGCGCGACAGGTGTCGCTGGTGGGCAAAGAATGAGGATTATCGATAGACACAGGGTCTGGAGGAGGGCGTGGAGCCCGCAATGGTGGTTGCGGTTTGCTAATTACCTTTGCTCGATCGCTGGACGCACGACGGACGCTGTGCGGCTGTGGCGGGTGGAAGCCGAGTTGAAAGCAAGCGACGCTGTGAGGTAGACGACAGCAGCTGGGCGGCGGTGGGGTCGCCTTGGTGAAAGCTGCGGGCGTGACGGTCGCGCGTGTCGACACGTCGTTGAATCTAGCGTGAAGGATGGGAGATTAGGAGTGAGGTCGGGGCCCCAAGCTTGGCGCAACGGTTGGCAAAGCGAACGGCAGTGGCTTAGGGTCGCTGTCGAGTCGCGCACTGCACAACGATAACTCGCAACGCAAAAATTGTGTCACATGCGGGTGCTGATGTATTAGGTTTGAGTCGTCCGGGTGATCTTCGTGCCTGGGTTGCAGGCGTTGAGAAATGCTGCCATCAGGCCTGAAACGCGATGGGTCCAAGCAGCTACCACGTCTCACGTGATTGTGCCCCTGCCACCCCTGCTAATCACCGGTGAGGTGAGCTGAGATAGCAACGGTCGTCAGGAGTAGTGGGCAGTGAAAGCTGAGTCCAGCCAGCTGCAAGTGGCGGTTCCTTGGCAGGCACTGTCGTTTCTTTTCCTGAGTTGCTATTAATAGGTCACGGAAATGCAGAGGTTGAAGCGGGTAATGCTCAAAAGCCTTCGCCATGGATGATTTCTACCTGCAGGCTCTACGGAATCATGTCGAGACGAACACCACAAGACATGTTGATGGGACACCGCCTGCGTGGCTTGACGGCACTAAGGCTGCGGGGCTGGAGCAGGCAACAGCCACTGCATCTAGTCACAGCCTCACCCGCTCTATATAAGCTGAAGAACGGTATTCAGCTAGACTCTTTGCTTTTCGGAAACCATCGCTCCATTCAGAACAGTTACAGACGCTTAGCAATCATGGCTACAAACAGTGAATCGTCTTCGCCTTCAGCTTTCACGCTACCCGAAGGCTTTCTTGAAGGCCCGGCTCCCCATATCACGAAAACCAAGATTGACTTCAAAAAAGGCGGTATAACAGATTGCGCAGACTCCTGGGCCGTCGTCCTAGACGGCGTCTTGTCTGAAGAAGAATGCGAAACTCTGTTGAAAGCAGCCGAGGCAACAACTGACGGCAAATGGGAGAGAGCATTGGTAAATGTGGGCGGCGGGATGCAGGCCATGTATGAAGATACCAGGAAGTGCGGTCGTATCATCTGGGACACCCGCGAGATCATGGAGAAACTATGGGCGCGCATGGATGGGGAGGTGCCAGAAATTCATACCCTACAAAATTGGCCCGAAGTCACAGGAAATGGTCCCACCCGACGGGGGGAAACTTGGGTACTGACACGATTGAACGAGAGAGGGAGATTTCTAAAATACGTTGGCGGCGAGTACTTCAAACGTAGGTTCTGAATCGGGTGGAGAGACTACGCCGGCTGACTGAAATAGCTCATTGTGACGGCTCCTATGAAACGCCGGACCGTACCGAGCGTTCGTACTTCACTCTACACCTATATCTTAACGATGCCATAGGAAAGGACGGAAAACGTCAGTTGGAAGGCGGTGCCACAACCTTCTTCAACGGCAGCATGAGGCAGCGTATAGACGTTACGCCAAAAGCCGGCCGGGTCTTGCTGTTCCAGCACCGTTCTCTGATCCATAGCGGAGATGACGTGGTAAGCGGGACGAAGTACACGTTACGGACAGACATCATGTATAAGTTGCGCGACAATTTGGCAGCGTCAGCGAAGTAAAAAATCCCATCAGAGAGCATCGAGTGAGGAGTGGCCCGGTTCTAGTAGATTATGTGTTTTTTTCTATTAGTAGTATCCTTGAACTTATGGGCAGGCGTTAGGAGCAGACTTACATAGGAAAAAAAAGAATGAACGGCCTGCCTCGCCAGAGTAATCAGAATCGAATGATACCCTTCCCTTTTTCACCCGAAAAGGGCTACTCAAGGTCAAGTACGCTGCGTATTGTACTACAGTGTCGCCTCTGCCCGAGAAACGGGCAAAGACACACAATCTTCGCACCGACTCCCATAGGGACACCAGTTCCACGCGCTCCGCAAGAAACGCGCTTTCCTGAGCCCTGAGCTTTCTGATGCCGAGTGCAGACGTGAGTCACGCCAGGCTCTTACGAGCAGTACAGTCCCCTTGTCGAGGACGTGATGGAAAGGTGAAGATTACTCCGAATTTCTCATTTGCAGGGTAGGACTACTCGGTGAAAGAGTGTCTGAATGTGTGCAAAGAAACGCAGCTTTGGCAAGGCAGGCCGTTGTAGAAGTGAGAAACATTTTTGGCGGGGTTTTGTAGCTCGCGACGGACGCGCTAGCGTCGCCTAAACTCCGGCGACGCCAGCGCACGTGCTCCGTCTCCACTTGAACAGGACTTGCGTGTGAGTGATAGTTACTTGCTGAGTACGCAACGGTAGTCTTATGCTTGAGAATGAAGATGAATATTCGACTTCTGCTCTACCCAAGCAAGTCTCACGACAGAAGAAAAAGCCCAAGTTTTCATAAATTCCTTATTATTCTTCATTTCGCGTACATCGATACGCCATAACTATCAACTTCAACTGCTTGTAATGCAGAAGAGCGTCTTGAACAACCTCACCTCCGCTCGCACACAGCCTCTCTCCTACCCTCAATCTGCTTCTCGAACTAACAGTAGAAAGCCCCATCGCGCAATTTGAGTGGGCTCCTGAGACATGTAAATCGTTCTAGGGATAAAGCAAAAAAGAGCAGCGAACATGGAAAAAGAACAATACAAAACGCAATACCTCTTGATAGAGTGTATGTAAAGCCAGAAATGCAAATAAAGTCCCACACTCATTAACGCCATGCATGTGTTTTTTTTGCAGTGGGGGTGAATCGAAGGAGACGAGACCCATAAAAGTAAACGCCGATACTACCCTTAACAGAAGGGTGTGTATGCAAAATAAGGTCCAATCTCGTGGCGAAGGTAAAAAGCAGATTTTTGGTGCCGCTAGAGTCGCAGCTTGGGTAATAGCGGTATATGTTGTACATGTACGGGTTTGCGAGTAAAGGGTTGTAATGAGACGCACGCGAGAGAAGCCCATCAGTCGTTGAACAGGACGTGTTGAAAAGGACGTGAGCCTAGTTAAAGGAACGACCGCTTACAAATACGACCTGCCCTACGCGACCAGCCGTGATGGGTTGGTAGGAGTTTAGATCGAACCCTTCACCAAAAGAGCGGGCACGCACCCATACGGCTTGCTCAACTCCTGCAAAGAGTTCGTCCAAATCATCCAAAGAAGAGAACAGATTTTGATATAAAACAGAGAAGAAATAAGAAGCCCTGCATCAACAAGCCTCCTATTGCTTGGGAGATCTGGTGCAAAGTCAGCGCATGTTGCAACAAAGAGACTGCCTACAACTATGACCATGGATAACTTACGTGGGAGAGTACGCCGGACCCGGAGAAGTCGGGCTGTATCTCGGAGAGGTTGGGGAGAAGGCCCCTGCTGGGCTAGTGGGCGAGTACCGAGGTGACGTTGGGCTGTACTGAGGCGACGTGGGAGATGTGGGAGAGCGACGATCGCTGCCTGCCTGGTATTGCGGGCTGGTGGGACTGTACTGCGGCGAAGTAGGGCTGTATTGTGGCGACGTCGGGCTGTACGCGGGCGAAGTGGCACCACCCATGAACGTGGGAGACGTTGGACTGTAGTTGGGTGACGTCGGCGAGTACTGAGGCGACGTTGGAGAGTAACCAGCTGGAGATGTGGGCGAGTACGAGGGCGATGTAGGCGATCCATAACGTGGTGACGTCGGAGAGTAGTGTGGCGACGTAGGAGACGCAACGTACCCTGGCGAGGTAGCAGCAAAGCGAGGGCTGGCAAATCCTGGAGAGGTAGGCGAATAGCCAGGCGAGGTAGGAGAGAAGCCTGGTGACACTGGGCTGGTAAAGCCCGGAGACATGCCAGTGAAACCGGTGCCTGGGCTCCTGCCTCCGTCGAATGGGCTGAAGCCACCAGCTCCCCCGTAGGTGGATCCGTATTCTGTGAAGCCACTCGTATCGCCACTACCTCCTGCGGCAGCAATGGGCGAGAAGGAGACCTGGTCAAACGAGCCAATGCCAATACCACTTTCATATAGTGGTGAGCCCGACTCGTACGGTGTCATGTTGCCCTCAGGATTGTAGACGCCTGCACCCACGCCCATGCCCTTGGCGTTGTTTTCAACCATAGTGAGAAGCATGGCGTTGTCCATGACAACATCAAACTCTCCGGTACCCATTGGTGCAAGCTGACCAAGCATGATGTTCTCGGACACACCACGGCAGTCGTCAAGTTCACCAAAACCGGCAGCTTCCAGGAGAATCTCGACAGTCTCTTCGAAGGAACAGCGCATCAAAGCTCCAGTATCGTTTCGGTTAATACCGTGACGGGTGATGGCCATGAGAAGACCGCGCTGGCACATGATATCGACAAGCAATGCCATGTGGCGATGATTGACGTATGAACCGTCAAACGACAAGACCATACCCAATTCCTTGAGAAGACCAGCGCGAGCCGCTTCGATACCCAGCACACCGAGGATTTCAATGAAGGAGTTGGAGTACGTCTTTGTCGCATCCACACCCTCAATGGACAGTACGTCAGCCAAGGCAGTACCAGTGGTGTCGAGAACCCATTCCAGACACGCTTTGTTGCTCTTCGAGTGGATCAGGGACCTATCCTCCTTCTCGACAGTCACAGTGTGCTCTCGGATGAAGGCACGCTCAATACCACGGACACCGCGAAGAGTAACGTCGTCAAGCAGATGCTTCTCCAGCTTACGCATCCATCGCTCGTCACGCTCATCCTCATCCTCGTCGTCCTTTTGAAGATTCTGATCCCAGATGAAACGGACACGCATGACCTGTTCGTCCGCGTTCTCATCGCTGAAGATGACTGCGAGATTGGGCTTGAACTCTTCCTTGATCTTACCAGCAACTTCACCAATGGTGATGCTCTTATCCAGCAGCTTCTTGCGGTCGAGGATGATACGAAGCAGCCACTTCGACTGGGACTCGATAACCTCGTCCTCCTCAGGCAGAATGAAGTAGGACTCAACCATGTCCTGGTCCTCTTCGACAATTGTAGACTGGATGTCAGGGTCGTAGTAGAGTTCAACAGCCTGCGTCAACGAACGGAGGGTGGTGTGCTCGATGGTGCTTCGCAGCTGCTTCGCCTGCATTTGGCTTCCCTTGGAGTTTGCTTGACGGACAAGCATAGAAGGTGTCTTGATGTTGGCAGCAATGTTCAAGATTTCCTTGAGACGTGGCACACCAAGGGTGACGTTCTTGGAAGACACACCAGCAAAATGGAAGGTGTTGAGCGTCATCTGCGTAGCAGGCTCACCAATGGACTGGGCTGCAAGCACACCGACCATCTCACCAGGAGCGACAGCAGCCTTGAGGAAGCGGTCCTCCAGTTCTCCCAACACATAGCTCAGCGCCTCTTTGTTCAGACGATGTTCGACGGCAAGCTTCTTGAAAGCAAGACGTGCTCGCAGATGAGCCTTGAAGAGGTAGGTTGCACTGTCTTGAGCCTCTCTGGACAGTTCGTCGTCGCCACGAATAACAACAAGGCGGTCAAGGGTCTGGCGCACCTGGTTGATAGTCTCAATTGGGTGAAGGTTGCTGGCAACCTTTTCTGGATTGATGCCGAACCGCGCCTGGGCAGAACGAATCATGCGCGAAATGTTGAGCGGCAGCTGGAAGCTTTCTAGGTTGTCCTCACTGGCATTCGCACGGAGGTATTCACGGTCGTTCTTGATTGCCTCGAACTCTTCGTCGAGAGCACGCTGTACGTCGACATCACCCTGGAACAAGGGAGAGCTCTCGAGCTTCCAGACTGGGATTTCTGGCTGATCAGTGGTGAGGACATCCAACTTGTATGCAGCCTCGAACGCAGCCTCAGAAGACATGATGATGTCCATTGACTGATTCTCGATGTGTGCACCGTCAAGACCGTCTTCGCCGTAGACGAACTCAACAATGTCTCCCATAGAGTTACGAACGGTACCGTCGTATTTGACCATGACATCTTCGAGCGCCTTGACCAAACGACGTTGAATGTATCCAGTCTCAGCCGTCTTGACGGCCGTGTCGATCAAACCTTCACGACCAGCCATGGCGTGGAAGAAGAACTCGGAAGGTGTAAGACCACGGAGATAGGAGTTTTCGACAAAACCACGAGACTCGGGCGAGTAGTCGTCCTTTGAGAAATGCGGCAACGTCCTATACTTGAAACCGTACGGAATACGCTGTCCTTCCACAGCTTGCTGACCTACGAGGGCAACCATCTGAGAGATGTTGACAGTAGAACCCTTGGATCCAGAAACGACAGTCTGGACGACGTTGTTGAAGTCCTTCAAACTGTTCTGGGCAGCAGTACCACCACCCTCTCGACCTTCGTTGAGGAACTTTTGAACTTTGGATTCGAAAGTGCCACGAATGGTCATACCAGGCAAAGGCTCAAGCTGATCCTTTGTCGCTGTCGCAATGATTTCCTCGACCTTTACCTTGGACTTGGCAATCTCAGACGCAATCTTCTCCGAAGTACCGGGATCCGGAATGGTATCACCCACACCGAAAGTGAAGCCGTATTGCAGAAGCCACCAGTTGCAGATTCGCTGACAGGAGTTGAAGAATTTGACGGCGGCATCGGGACCGAGTTCGTTGAAAATAAGGTGAATAACACCACCAGCGGAAGCACCGACAATCTTCTTGGTAACTTGACCGTAGAGGAGCTGACCGCCCTGGATAGCAAAGCTCTTGTCTTTGATATCATTGTATGGGCTTGGCGAGGAGTCGCCCTCCTTCTTCTCAATGTTGACCTCACGAGGGAAAGCCATACTGACAATCTGCTTACCAGTCCAGAGCGGCCGGGGCTTGAGAATGGCTGGCTCGGGCAAGATGCCATCCCAGTCAGGAACCCACATCATGATGGGCATAACCTGCTCGATAGGGATGAAGTTGTCACGACGAGTCATCTTGTAAACACCAAGAAGCGTGTCCTGCACGATACCCATCAAGGGCTGATTCTTCTGGGGCGATACAATCTGCTTGGGGACCATGCACAGGTTCTGAATTTCAGCACGGGTTTCATCGCTCTGAGGCACGTGAAGATTCATCTCGTCACCATCGAAATCAGCGTTGTAGGGAGATGTGACCGACAGATTGAGTCGGAAGGTGGAGTAAGGCATGACCTTGACGCGGTGGCCCATCATAGACTCCTTGTGCAGAGAGGGCTGACGGTTGAAGATGATGACATCGTCATCATCAATGTGACGCTCAACCTTCCATCCGTATTGCAGTCGCAAATCGTCGAGGTTCTTGTTGTGCTTGAGGTCGAGACGGACACCATCTGCCTTGATGACGTAGTTGGCACCAGGGTGTTGGTTCGGACCGTTGCGTACCAAGTTTGTCAACTTGCTGATGTTGAACTTGGTGACAACCTCGGGATAGGTGAGAGTACGTGCAATGGAACGGGGCACACCGACTTGATCCAATGACAGGTTGGGGTCACCCGTAATGACCGTACGTGCGGAGAAATCAACACGCTTACCCATCAAGTTACCACGAAGGCGACCTTCCTTGCCCTTTAAACGACCACGAATTGTCTTCAGAGGACGCCCAGACTTCTGCATGGCCTGTGGAACACCATTGGCATCATTGTCCATGTACGTCGCAACATGGTACTGCACAAGAGCTTCAAACTCGGCAGTGACGTGCTGTGGTGAACCTTCTTGCTGACACTCGGCTACACGTTGGTTGGCGCGAATAATGTCACCCAGCTTGTATGTCAAATCGTCCTCTCCACGCATACCTTGACCGGTACCATCGACAGAGATACTAGGTCGGACTGGAGGGGGCGGCACAGGCAGAACATCGAGAATCATCCACTCGGGACGAGCGTAGTCGGCGTTAAGACCGAGCAGGGCAAGCGTGTTGTCAGACATGAGCTTGAAGATTGTCTGGGCCATCTTGGGGGTAATGACCTCTTTACGGTCGCCCTGACCATCGTCGTCGTCCTTCTTGCTTGCTTTCCAGGTTCCTGTGAGCTTGAGTCCCTCCTTGCGGATGGTGTCGGGCTGTCTGCTACCGCAGCCACCGTGGGGAATCTTGGGAATCTTGTTCTCCTTGCCGCTCTCCTCGACATCCTGGACGCAAACATTCTTAGTCCTGGACATGCGCCAGATCTTGTCGAAGCGCTTCTTCGCATCCTTGGTCCTGGCGGCTGCCTGCCAGTCGGGATGGTTCTGATCATGGTGTTAGCAAAAATTGTCCAAGCGTCTGAAGTCTCTGTCTTCGCCTAGGAAGACTTACGAAGTCAGCCTTGATCATGCCACAAGTGTGGCATATGGTTTCGAGGAGCTTCTTTATCTTGACAACAAATCCGACGTGGAAGACAGGCGTGTGCAGCTCGATGTGGCCAAAGTGGCCAGGGCAGACCTGGATGTCCTCTTTGCACGTCGCGCACGAGTACATGCGGTCGATCGTGCCAAGCTTGGGATCGTTAAGACCTTGCTCGCGCGGCTTCTGCTTCTGCTCGTCCATGGTCTCCGGGTAGATGATGTGGACGACGCTCATGGCCTTGATCTCCTCGGGGGAGAGCAGGCCAAACTGAATCTCCTTGATCGTCCGGAGCGGACATTTGGACTGGACTGGTGCGCCCGGAGGCATGTTGGCGGTTTCGAAAGAGTGGCGTGGGTGGAAGAATCGGTGAGGACCGTTCTATCGGTCGTCGCTCGCGGTGGCCTCGGCGGGCCTTTGCCTCCGCGTATTAACTAGTAAATGGGGCTGCCGTTGTAGCTGTGTCGACTGGTATTGCCGGCTGGATGTATTAGATGCGCGCAGCGCGCAAAGGGCTTTGTTGACTAGGCAGGACGCCTAGGCAAAAGGGCTGCACGGGGTTCGGGGGCTCGCCGAGTCGCGCGTCGAGACGGGAGGCGTGCGCGCGTATTAAAAGCGCTCCGGAGAGCACTACCGGGATCGGCGAGGTGGAAGACGCGCTCTGAGAATGCAGAACGGCCGGTGGTGATGGCGGGGGGTGGGTGGTGGTGAGGGCGTCGTGCTGAGGGAGCGAGACCATGGTCAAAGCCAGAAGGCGACAACGAGGTCTTGGCGGGCTCGGCACTAGTGCGAATGCGGAGCCTCATACCCACTTCACCCGTGCTGCGCGCCGCGGTCGGTGACTTTGCCAGCTGGGACGCGCCTTTCACTCTGCGCGCATGGACAACGGCTTTTGCATCGACAAAGATGCTGCCCACTGAGCACCTGATCCCGCACGCCACACTCACTGCAGTGCGCCAACATGAACCTGTCGCTGGTTGATCCCTTTGTCCTCGCGCAGGACTGTCCTGATGTTATCACCGGCCGCCTTCGTGAGTCTTGATGCGTTCACCAGGCCCTGGGCCCGCCCGTGCAAATTACTCACGACCGCACAGGCAGCGGTCACTCCACCTCAATTCGCTTTAGCCACCGCGGCGACCTGCTTGCGTCTGGACGTGTATGTTTGTGTTTCACGTCTGCATCTGGGTTTCGCTGATTTTGCTGCAGCACGATGGCATTATCGTCATATTTGACATTGAGACAAACGGCGTCGCGCGTAAGCTTCGAGGCCACACACGCCAAGTGCAGTCACTCAGCTGGTCGACCAACGATCGCTATCTTCTCAGCGCTGGACAGGACTGGAAGTGTGTGCTCTGGGACTTGAAGGATGGCTCGCGTGTGCGCACCGTCCGCTTCGAGGCGGCCATTTTCATAGCAGAGTTGCACCCAAAGAACCAGTATGCGCGCATGCCATTGTTGACTGTGCCGGCGACTGACTGTGTATAGTATGCTGTTCGTGGCTGCGCTCTTCGAAGACCAACCCGTTATCGTGGACATGTCTGGCGACATTCCTGCCAAACACTCGCTCTCGTCTGCGCCGCACCGAACGGACATTGAACGTGAGAATGCTACGGAGAAGCAAACAGCACAGGATGCGAAGCAGACTACGACAATGACACTTTTCACACCTACGGGCGAGCACATCATATCCGGGACGAACAAGGGGTGGCTCAACATTATTGATACAAAGACGCGCCAAGTGCGCTATTCGTTCCGGGTCACCAACAACATTATTGTATACATCCGCTTGACGCCCTCGGGGCGAGACGTGGTGGTCAACTCGAGCGACCGCATTGTCAGGACACTCCATCTACCGGATCTGAGTGACCCCAAGCTTGACTTTGACACGCTGCAGCTGGAGGTGGAACACAAGTTCCAGGATTTGGTACAGAGACTTTCATGGAACCACGTTTCCTTCAGCCCTACCGGCGAATATGTCACTGCGTCGACGTGGATGAACCACCACATCTATGTGTGGGAACGTGGGCAGGGCAGTTTGGTCAAGATTCTTGAGGGCACCAAGGAAGAGCTGTCTGTTGTGGAGGTGCGTCCATCCTATGCGCTGACAAAGATTCTCAAAGCTAACTATTGCAGTGGCATCCATTCCGGCCTTTTGTTGCGGCTGTTGGCGTAGACTCGGGCCGTGTATGGCTCTGGTCTATACTACAGCCTCAGCGGTGGTCTGCGCTTGCGCCCGACTTCCTCGAGGTAGAAGAAAATGTCGAGTACATTGAGCGCGAGGACGAGTTTGACATTCAGCCGCTAGAAGAGCTGCACAAGCGGCGATTGGACCAGGAAGACGAAGAGGTGGATGTCCTCACCGTAGACCCGGTCAAGAGTGGAGCCAACGACTTTGGACCGGCTGTGGGCGAGGCTGAGTTCAGAATGCCTATTCTGTTGGACATTGAGGCTAGCGATAGCGAGGACGAAGTGGTGGCGGTTGGTGCCGGTCAGTTCAGACGGCGCACTCCCGGAGCAGCAAGGGAATGGATGAATGAAGACGAGGTGGCAGTCAGTGGTGATGAAGCACGGAGAATGAATGGGAGCACAGCACAGAACGGCAACAAGAGACGGCGTGCAGGCTAAAGGAGAGCCAAAGGGTCTCTGGGCTCGATGCAGCCATGTCGTGTTTACAGATGGAACGGGTCCGCACGTAGAGCGGACGAAAGGGTTGCAGTAGGGACAGTGCCCGAAAAAAGCATCATGGCAGGTCACGACACTCACACATGGCGGATGCGGCGCAGCGTATGCGTTACTTGGTGTTGAGGTTATTCATGTAATGTAAAAGACGTAGGCTTGAGAAATAACACGGTGCATGGTGGCGGTCGTGCCTACTCTCGCGGAGGGCGCGCCTTCCTCATCGGACGGGGGCATGCTGCAAGTAGCAATGGCGTGGCTTCTCTCACACCCACCTGTTTCGTCATCTTGTGCTGATCACGACGAGCGGCTTCACTAACTCCCAGTAGGCGGTTCCGATGCACGGTGATGGCAGTGTACATGGGCATCAGATGCAAACCTTTTTCGGCATCTTGTCGTGACGGCAGTCAGCGTCATCGGGGGATTTTGGGAGGGAGACGCAGAAGGGGGGTGCGTTGCCTCAGCCGGGCCAGCCGTTGAGGAAATTGCGCGCTGCTTCCATGGGCTGAGGGAGGCAGGGGAGCCGCTCAACACCAACAAGTGGAGGGCTGTCGGCCCTATCGAGAGGAGAGCAGACGAGTCTCGAGGGGCAGGCACAGCTTCAGGCAAAGTTTCACGGCTTGGCGGCAGCAGCACCCTTGGTGCAGAAAAAAAGTATGTGGTCAGGATCCAGCGGATAGGCCGAGGAGCCAGCGGCGGTGGGCACGCTGACAGTCGTCGGTGACAGTCGTCGAGGAGCGTCGGGGAGTGGGCAGTGGTGGCACCAACACCAGAGACGGGGGCGCCAAAGGGGCCACGAGCACGACAAGGCGACGCGGCGCATCACAGCACGCAGCGCAGTCGAGTGCAGGCCGACAAGAGCAGGGCAGCAGCAGGCAGGGCAGCGGCGGTGGAGACGGCTGTGGCAGGCAGGGCGAGATGCAACGATGGGCTTGTGTCTCGGATGGAGGATATGCGATGCCTCCCTACCGGGCGCCGCTCAGGAACTGGAACGGGCAATTTAGCTCGCCATGCTCCAAACCAAGGCCACACGGACCTCGCCCGGCGACAGGCCGACTCGAGCAGCACGCAGCGCTGCGCATGCCCGTTGCAAGAAACAGCAGCCAGCACAGCTGCGATTCGTGCTGTCCTGGCCCTCGAGATGCGATGCAGCGAGCATAGCTGGGGCGGCGTGCAGCGGTGGGCGCGTCACGTGCTCGCCGGGGCCAGGCAAGGGGGCCGTGTGCTCTCACCTCTTGCTAGAGCGCCGACAGAGACAGAACGTTTTAGCGATTCCGCCCAATATGATCTGGCAAGCCAACCACCCCAGCTTGGCCCAAGCCGAAGCCTTTCTTTGCCTGAGCGGCAACCCTCAACCCTCATCATCGCCCACCCTTTCTCTGCATCCTCCACTCCATCCTCTGCCACCACCCTCTCTGCCCCAGCCCTGCCCATCTGCTCCACGATACATCCGCTGCCCGTCATTGCCCGCCCTAGCCACCACCTCGCCCTCTTCTGCACCAGCTCGCTGACACCGGGAGCCGCCCTCGTCTGGCACTCGCCGCTGCACCAGCCCCCAGCACCAGCACCAACCCTCGCCGCGCCGCTCTCGCCAGCGTCCACCATCGAGCCTCATCATCGCCGCGTCGTCTGCACGCGAACATGACCACGAAATCTCCAAAGACCCTCGTCGTCACCCTCAAGTTGCCAGCAGACTCGCTCACCAAGTTCGCGCGCCAGCCCACCCCAACGCCCAGCGACGAGCAAAAGCCCTCTCCATCAACTCCCACGCCGCACATCGTCGAGCCCACCCCTGCCGACGACACGCCTGCCGAAGACGCTGTCGCCATGAACGACGCCAGCACCCCGTCGTCGCTCGCCCCTCCCTCGGCCAAGAAGAAGGGGCCAAAGCCTGGCAGCAAGCGCACTGCTGCGCAGATGGAGGCGGGCTCCAATGCCGGAACCCCCAAGCAACTCAAGGCCAAGCCCGGCCCCAAGAGGAAGAAGATGGGCGACATCATCAACGACCCCAACTCCAAGTCGTCCTTTGCCGCGCCCGCAGCCATCAACAAGGCAGGCCCAAAGGCAAATCTGGGGGCCATCAATGAACGCCTCCGAGCCCTCGACCGCTCCGGCGCAAAGTGCCGTCGATGGGAGAAGAAGGGCTTCCAGGTCCGCAGCTTCACCGGTGTCCTCTGGCAAGTGCCCACATATCAGCCGGGTCGAGCCGCTGCCTTTCCTGACGACGTCAAGAGCGATAGCACTGGCACCAGCGACTCGAAGCTAAAGGACGAGAGCAGTGCAGTCAGCGACAAGAGCGGCCTCAACGGCGACAGCACATCCGTCCAAACGCCCATGAACGGCATGGCCAGCTCGCCGGCGCCTATTCCTGCCTGAGCCCGGTTCATCTTTCTTTTGACCATGGCATGATGCACTCTGCCCATACCACAGCCCTGCATCGTCCATGATTCTTCGAGTCTATTGTCTTGTTATCTTGTGTCCCTACTTTGCTATTTTCCTTTTGTATCATCTGATCATGTTGGGCGTTTATGGATGGCATTGAATGCCCGTCTAAAAGGCGTTGTTTTTTTAGGGGTCATCTACAGCTTGACTAAAGCAGGCGAAGGCACGGCGCATGAGGAGGAGATTCGGATTGCAACTACACTTGTACTGGATAGAAGCGCGAAACACGCAGTAGCAACGGAAGCATGGTTTGGCCTAGCAACATAGGGCCTCTTTCCATGAGGAATACTATTGTCTATTACCCATCTCCTGATCAGACCCTGACTCTTCTTCGTGGTGACTTGGTGGTGACCTTGCATCGCGCCCCCTGTCTATACTTCCAACACGAATCTTGTCAGAAAAAAGCCGCATGGTACTGGGCCAAACTCTTTACCCAAGACCATTTAGGTAGCTAGAAAGAGAAGAAAGAAAATGGATCGGGTGAATGACTAGCAAGGCACTGGCGAGCGTGACCGCGCAGATGGCGTTATCTACCGTGGACTGCGGGGATCGTCACCGATAGCTTCGGCTGGATCTAAACCTCCGGCTGTGACCATCATTGTCCCTCGACGCCAACTGCACCCTCGCGCAAGCGCTCTCCGCCCGTAGCCACCTGAATCTTGCATGGAGCCATGAATGCATTGGTGAATGTAGTTCCACACGAGCCTGTGTGTCGTTGATTCTTGCCTTTCCCGTCTGGCAACTGCTCTTGCCAGCACAGAGTACCTCCGCACCTACTCGCCGCCCTTCACCACGCGCTCTGATTGTCTCTGCTCCCTATAAAGCTCTGCAGCGACTCCTGCCACCCGTCCCGTCTTTACCCTCCGCGAATACGGCGTGTTGTCCCCTTGCGATCGCTTCCATACGTCACCACGAACACGTTCCAGCTGCCGCGCACGTCACCACCGCCATGATGAATGCTCGCAGGGAGAGCTGGGCCAGGGTCGCCGCTGGATCAGCTGGCAGCAGCGGCAGCTCGTTCCACCAACCTTCTCGATCCACGCCCTTCTCGCACCTTGGCAACAATAACTTGGCGACGAATCCAAATCGCCTCTCTCGCTCCATCGATGCCGACGGCCACATGTCTACAAGCCTGGGGAGGGGCGGCGGACTGCTGCCCTCCTACTCAAGCCAGTCTGGGTATTGGAACGCCATGGGCGCGCCGGCTCAAGATGTGCCCCCGTTCTTCGTGCCGTCGTACCTGCGGGGATCCAAGCACGCCGAGAAGCTGGAAGACGCACATAAGGCGAAGCTGGCGGCGCACCGGGACCACAAGTCAACCCACTCGTCCAACGCAGGGTCGCTTTCGACGAGCTCGAGTAGCGTTAATCTTCACAAGATGGCCCATTCACACCGCGGCCTTACACACGAGGTCATTGAGCGTGCGCCCGTGCTTGTAGATGAGCCAGTAGCGCCCTGGCCAACAAGGTGGAATGACAGCGACCGCTTCACCCAGCTGGAACTCGAGGATGGCGGGAGAATGGCCAAGTTCTCGGGCACGCAGAAGACTCACGATGAAGCCGCGGCGGTCCGGGCGGATTTCCCCATGCCGAGACAGTGTGGAATATATTACTATGAAATCACAATCATTTCTAAAGGCAAAGACGGGTATGTCAACCAGCAGCCTAGCAATACGCATACTAATTTACTTTGCAGGAGAATGATCGGAGTAGGCTTCTCCGGCCCCAAAGTCGCCCTGAGCAGAATACCAGGCTGGGAGCCCGACTCGTATGCCTACCATGGCGACGATGGACAAGTTTTCAGCAACACTACGTCTGGCAAGAATTATGGACCAAAATTTGGCACGTTGGACGTCATCGGATGCGGTATCAACTTTAGGACAAATACCGCCTTCTTCACCAAGAATGGACACATGCTGGGTAAGCTTGGACTTTGTACAATGCTCGGGGACGCCACTGACAGTTTCAGGTGTTGCTTTCAGGGACCTGAAACCCAACATGCCATACTACCCCACTGTGGGAATGAAGAAGCCCGGCGAGACAGTGCGCGTCAACTTTGGCCAGGAACCTTTTGCCTTTGACATCGACAAGATGGTGCAAGATGAGAAAGCTGCCATACAGGCAGAAATTGCCCGAACAAAGGCACAATCAAATGCGGCGAATGAAGATGCCCTGATACATCAACTAGTGGGACAATATCTTGCCCACGACGGCTATGTTGAAACTGCACGGGCTTTCTCGGATGAGATTCTGGCTGAGGCGAAAGCGCTTGCGAATGACGAAAATGCAGATCTTCCGTATCGGGCAGCTGTAGAAGACCTGGATGCGCTGAATCGGCAAAGTAGGCCCACCAATGTTTCTCCAGCAGTCATTGGCATGCTAACGTGAAGCAGAAATCCGCACAGCCATCCTCGAGGGCGACATTGACAAGGCACTTAAGCACACCTATGCATATTACCCCTCTGTTCTCCGCGAGAATGAGAATATTTACTTTAAACTTCGGTGTAGGAAGTTTATCGAGATGATTCGACGATGCGGCGAGCTCAATGCACAGTGTCAAGCTCCATCGACAGCGCCTTCAAAGCGCTCAGCTAACTCAACGCAAAACAAGCGCAATTCAACAGCCACTGAGGAGTATGACTTTGAGATGGAGCTGGACGAGCAGTTGGGCGTACACAACCCACCGCCCAGTTGGGATAACAAAGACGATGAGCTGGAAGACGACGATCAAGATGACATGGAAGACAGAGAAGCCAGGAGCGCGCGGGCAACAGACGAGACAATAGCGTATGGCATGGAGCTCAAGGCTGAGTTTGCCAACGATCCACGACGGGAAGTCAAAAAGGCACTCGAGGACACGTTTGCTCTGATTGCCTACCCAGACGCACGTGAGAGTATGCTAGCGCCATTACTGGAGGTTTCTGGTCGCGGGCCAGTAGCCGAAGAGCTCAACAGCGCGATACTAGGTATGTTTGAATCTACAGACGTAGTCTGCAGAGACAGTTAGAAAGTCTCAGCAGCAGACTCTCATGCCTTTGTATACGATGCACTAACATACCCCAGTCTCTCTAGGCAAATCCTCCTCCGCCGCTCTCGAACGTCTCGTTCAGCAAGCCGAGGCTCTGGTTACAGAACTAGCAGATGACGGCGGCCCAGGCGCTTTCATCAATGTTCGAAGAGACTTTCTTCAATAGCCTTTTATTTGCCCCGGTATGCTATGGACCCAGTCTTTTCGACGACATCGAGTTCGTGGAAGGGAATACTGAGTGGTGGCTTGTGTAAATGGGTTAGTATGGCTAAGCAATTTCATCTCTTGGACTTTTGTTGAACTGAAAGGGGGGGAAGTGGTTAGGTTTCTTACTTGTTGTCATCGGCATTTGCATAGGGCTGGGGAAATGGCGTTTGGGCGAGAACAAAGGACGGAGTGGTATAACTGGAACAGTCTTTCTTCCTCTTTTTGGTTTGATCTGTATGTATAGGAATCAATCAGATTCAACGTGTATTAAACACTATTCAAATATCACAGCTCCTCCCATGGCTGCTCCTATTGATCGGCTGGACTTGCAAGTAGGTCGGAACTTGGTGTATCTGTCAGCAACAACTCTGGCTGACGTACAAAGTAGCTCTGCACGCTCTCCTGTGACTAGTAAAATCGGAGAATCAAAATAAGATCACCTATAAAGACTAGCTGACAACGTCTACATCATATAGCCGATTCAACTGCCGCTAGCAACAGACCAGGCTGTGCGACAAATCCTTGGAATTGCGTCAAAGAGAGACAAAGTGACGGTCCTACTAGCGCTTCAAATACACTCAAACCTCGCCCGACTGCCACAAAAAAAGCTAATTGTCTGATTTTACAAACTTCTGGGAGAGAAGTGCAGTGTTAAATCTGTATCGATTATCTAGTTTGACGTAGCTTCCTCCCTTGCCACTGTTCTATATCGAATACTTTTGCAAGCTATCAAGTGGAACCGCTTGGCTTGGAATCCACATGACAGCGCAAAACATATCTACTATACACACTTGACAAATCTTCTCTCACTCACAACGGCCACCACCACCTCTTCTTCTTCTCGCCCTCTCCACTTCCCCCCTTTGCCACCGCCTTCCCCTTCCCATCTCCCAGCTTATCAAAAAATACCACCATGATCGTCGTATCGTCCACAGCATTCCGACTCAGGGGCTCCGGTCCCGCCAGTATCCCCAGAAACAAGCTGCGGCGGGTACCGCCCATGGCATTCCGTGCGAGACAAACAGCTGCGTTTTCGTCTTCGATGGCAAAGAACTCAGGTGTCGATTTCCAGTCCACCGTTTGGTCTTGCTCTGGGTCGCACGTGATGCCTGGTTCGAGCGCTGCACCACCAGCTGTGGAAGGAAAGGAAGGGGGGAGGAAAGGGTTTCTCTGGGCGGTAGCGAGAGAAGAGACAGAGGAAAAGTCTGGAGGGTTAGCTTTTAGCTGTGGGTCAGCGAGAACAGAGCCCTTGCCACGAGACCGCGCTTCGAGGTACCGTTGCACGCATTCTACGGCGTGGGCTGAGGAGATTCTGTCCCAAAGGCCGTCGGAAGCGAGGATCAGAAAGTCGGATTTGCCAGCTGAGGTGTCTGATGATGTCCCAGAATAGTCTTCTGGATCACGCCGCACGATTTGCGTCTCAGTGACTTCCGGCTCCGCAGTCATATACGGCGGTGTTTTCGAGCCTGCGCGCGGTGCCGTACCCCAGAACTTGTGTTGACATGCTTTTACGAGGTCGTTGTCCCATTTCCAGCGATGATCGCCAAAAGCTCGGGTCACAGCTATGCCGAGGAGACGGCCGGTCTTGGGGTCGATGATGGAGGGCTCGTCGGGGTGTTCTTGGGCAAGGCGGGCTACTTCGGAGGCGTTGAAGCCGGTTTGGTCTTCGGACAGGGGAATAGCTGTGTAGGAGGATGTGGATGGGTCCCAGCGGCCCAGCACAGCGCGCGAGTCTCCGGTACAAGCTACACGTAGTGTCGACGTGGACGCATCAAATGCAGCCAGCAAAGCGCAGGAGCCCGAAAAGGCAGGGGTCAGCGCTGCAATGGCCGCTGCGTTCGCTGCAGGATACCAATTTGCAGCCGTCTTTGCACGATCCATGATGGATCGGTCAACAGCCAGGAACGCATTCTTAATCGTGTTGTCAATCTCAGGGCCCGATGCGCTGCGTGGTAGGGTACCCAGCGCCGACGACACCATAGGAATCAAACACCACTGCAGGTAGAACGCAGTGTGACGTCCCGCATGTCCATCCAGCACGGTCCAGTAATTCCATAGCTTCTCTCCGGGTCCAGGACTCGTTCCCAGCGCAAAGAAATCCTCACATGGCTCATTACTCCGGAACCTGCAGCCGTGCGTAATAGGCATTTGGACGTCTTCCATTCCCTCGACCCCCTTGCGTGCATCGTCCTCGGTCATCATCCATCCGAAACATAGTTTCTCAAACTGCTCTGAGAAGAATTTTGCTACGTTGGGGTCTTTGAGTGGCGCACTTGGGTCCGGGATGTGGTAGTCGAGCGTGTGTTGGACTTCGGTGCGGTTGCGGTAGAAATGCAGTGGGGTTGTCAGTGTGCTGGCGTCGTCGCCAGACGAAAAGGCTGCGTATACATCGTCTGTCCATGAGGGCTCGACAATGTCGATGAGGTAGTATGCCAGGCCGCCAATGAGGACGAGGGCAATGACAGTCTTTGTAGGGAAGGCTGAATGCAAGACGTTATTACTGGCGGGGCTGATGATTCGTTGGCTGCTTGTCCGGGTATTTGGCAATTCATTTTGTGTTCTGAGGTGCTGCAGCCGCCCGTGGACTTGTCGTGTTTGTGAAAAGGCACGTGATGTTGCATTGGGGTGGACGCGTCCCAGGTGCTGTCTACAGGGCCCAGATATGCTGCCTCCCACGCTAAGTTGGGATAATCGTCTCGCCAGTCGGGCTTGCGTTGCAGCGTTGAAGCAAGCCGCTCTTCCCCATTGCCTTGGTATCATGCTGGCTGGTTTGATGAATCAAAGGTTTTGAGCGAACTCGATGCTGGAAACTTCCCTTGGTCAAGATCGATGGTGGTGGTCTGTGCGCACAACCCGATCGCCTTCTCACGTGCAGCGGGTGGGTAACGCCTAGCATGTAGTTCAGTGGGGTAGGACATAGCATCAGCAAGAGGTGCAAGTGTAAGAAGAGAATCTAGTGGAGACTTTGAGTATGCCGAGCAACCTTCCGTCACCATATAAATGGACCGGGGCATTCATCTAATCTCCAAATTGTGACGATTTGCAGTCATTCAGTTTGTTAGCAAGCATAACATAGTTGCATATTGATAAACTACGAAAGAATATCTGTAAAGATTGGGTATCGTAGTTACTGGGTTGCGTAACTCAAGAGCAAGGCAAGCCCCTCAAACTCCGTTCCCAAAATCAAAACGCGGACGACGAAACAGACACCTGCCAGAGACCCAAGCGATTACCGAATTAGAACAAAAGTCATCCTGTCCTTGCCAAACAAAAAGTGTCAAGAATATTCCTCCCCGTATTCCGTTGGAGATGCATCAACTTTGTATAATGGAGTGTACCCACACCGTGTCTTTCCAACTCTGTATCTGACAAACAACCGACTGCACTCAATGAGGTAGGCAGGTCACATCTCTGTCCAGTGTACATCCTCTATGCGATCCACTTCCTCGTATTCTCGCTTCTTCTTTTCCTTCTTCTTCGTATTGGTGTTCTTTCGTCGAAGCATCAGCTTCATCTTCGAGGCTAGCTTGCCAAAGGCTGCTGATGTGGGGGTGCTAGCGTTATGCTCCCCCGGCTTTTCTGAATCCAGTTCAATGTCTTCGCACTTTGACGGGTAATGTTGCTGAGATAAATCTGCTAGTTTGAACTCCGTTGGCCGGCTGATATGCCTTGCGTCCTTGGTTGGATGTGATGTGTGAGAGGTTGCCTCCTTGGCCACTACGGCAGGTACCTTGGACTGAGGTACAGCAAGAGTGGACTTGGACTTGGGCTTGGGTGGAGCCTTTACTGGCAGTGGCTGCAGCATACGCCATACCGGCTCTGTAGGACTGGCAGGCTCAGAGGATGACGACGTGGGTCGGACAAGGACTACTGAGGAGTTGTCCCACCCACCACCCATCCTTGGAGAGTAGGCTGGTGTAGATGGTTCTGAATCAATAAAGGTGCCGAACGACTTGGCTGACATTGGTGGCGGAGACATTGGTCCTGACATCTCTGGTGTCAATGGAGTGTGAGCGAGGGTTGGAGGAGGATAACTCTTCGCTGAAAAGCGATGTGGTCGTTCCAGGGACACGGAACGCGGCTGCTTGGGCAGGCCGTGTGTGGAGAGTGGTCTGTGAATGCTGTTGCCCAATGAGGCCGGAGAAGTGCCAGGAGACGGCACCGAGAGAGTGGCCATGTCTTTGTAAGATTATCGTGCCAAGTATGTGATAAGCTTTCCTGTAGACACACACCTGGAATAAGCGGGAGCGTAATGATGTCGTTTGATGAAACGCACGACAAGAAAAGACAGCACGGCAGCGGTGGCGGCGAAGGATGTAAAAGAAGGCAGAAGCAAAGTGCACAAGCAAGTACGGAGCGAGTGATATTGCGGCACAGCAACGATTTCCGGTCAAGTGGGTAAAATCAAGCAGGAGAGGAGTAGGCAGACTGCGCCGCAAAACGAATCATGACGATAACAGAGGCCTGGGAATTTGTACGACCTGGAGCCTGCAGGCTACATTTTGCTGTGCGAATGCATCGCCCAAGCGTCATCCACGCCATGACAGTGCGTACTACACTTGTCAGAGCGGCAAGGCTAGTCGAGATAATCATGCTATCCTGGTGGCGACAACAAGCTACGCCGTACGATTGAACGCGTTTGAAAGTTTCGAGAGCCGCTTGTCATGGCCCCGCCGTTGGTACAAGGTGCGGGAAGCTTCAGAAGGGTGTAAGTACGTTAGATGTGAGGCTAAGTAGGGAATGATTGGCGGACCAACACACAGAGGCGCTAACATCGGTCTGCCATTGGGCGAGGGTACCCCGGGTGCATCGACCGCGCCGCAAAGTTCATATGAAGAGCGCCTGCGGAATTCGCAGAGCCATCAATGGGGAACCGGGGGGTGGGCCAACAGACCCGCGGGCTTTTGAACGGCTGAGGCCTGCTGCGAGTGTCCAGGGTCGACAGGCAGCGCCTCACAGCCCCATTCGCTGCCATGCCTAGCGAATCAGCTTCCCAAGGTACCCATTCAGCCCACAAGCACGCCAGCTAGGCACCGCGGCTGTCTCTTTTCTTTGACAGGCAGCCAATGACTGTTGGTCTCGTGGTCGAAACAAAGAAGAAAGAGGCGTGTTCTGATACGGTTCGACGCCATCCCACGCGTTCTGTATTTGGTTTGTGGTTCAGGTTCCCGAGACGCTCCACCGGGAGCTAAGATCATGAGTTCGCTGATCAAAGCCGGGCCCAGTCATGTGAGTGGTCACGGAGTCAAGTGAATCTACGTGCTTGCCGGCGACCTAGAATCTGGGGCCATGTCCAGAGTCAAGGTGGGTGGGTGTGCGCCGCAATATCGAGGTTGTCAAAAAGTGGGTATGGCTGATCCTGCGCTCGCGGGTGAGGCCTATGTGCTGTCTTGTGCAACCCCATAAGCGCCGTGAGAGTTGATCGATGCGACTACTGGCGCAGCCATGCAAATGGCATTCTTTTTGCAGGCACAGTAAGCGCACCGGAGATGCTTTTTTGATTAAGCCGAGGCGCATGCGTGAGGGGCATGTAAGCGATGCGTTGTTGCAGAAGACGGTAGCCGGTCGGGTCTTTTGATAGGAAATCAGCGATGCACCCCGGCCACAAGGGCTCGGAAGGAGAAGGAGGCAGATCGCCGAGACGGAGGCCAGGGCGACGCGGGTTGGGCGAGAAGCTTGGCCGACAACGGGCAGTGTCCGAGATGGAGTATGTATGCACGTATCGATGTGGGCTGTGGGCTGTTGGTGGTTGGCTGGATTGGGCTAACTCGACGACGTCGACTCTTTCCATCACCACTACTGTCTCACGCCACTTGCTCTTACATATCCCTTGAGCAACATTCGGCATCATATGCTTGACTATTGCCAGATCGACACTCTTACGCATCCTCCACTGAACCCCGTCACATGCTAACACAGACCACTGTACATCCTTAATCGGCCCGTTACTCTGCTACCGCATTCCTTCCGTCTAGGGTCATCCACATCTATCGACGGCCAGTAAACTTGGACAGTGATTGTTGGAACCTTGTTGTGGGTCGGCCCATTTGTTCATGTACCGCAATTGTCTTTCCCATTTCTGGTAGGCCTGCTACAGATGGTTGGGTGAAGCATGTATCCACGCGCCCAAACCGTGCGGACAACCTGGACGTGGTTGAGAAACAGGCATGATATTCCGCTGCTATTATCCTGCCATCAATTGGTTTAGCTAGGACACGTCACAGTACAATCCTAAGAACGCTTTATTGGGTTTGACAAGGTAATTCGCGCAGCAACTGACTCTTGAACGGCCTCCACGTATACCTTGAGTTTCCGGACTTCTGACAGCCATCTTCTCATCACTGTCATCTCGCCCACTAACAACATGCACTACGGCTCACCCAACCAAAAAGGTGCAAATGGCACGAAAGAGTGTTCTATAAAGCACGTCAAACGGCTTGTCGTACATCTACTTGTGAGTTAGATGCTACTAGAATCGATGACCTGTATTCACCGCCAGCTCGAAATGACTACTCACTTGTTGCTAGCGTCTTGCATGAGTAAGCCACCGGCTTGAGTACAAACACACATGAAGTCACCCCTGATTCCATCAATGCCTTTCCACCGCAAAGCAACATACGCAGTTTTGCGAGTTACATTGAGACACCTCTTCTGTAAAGTGTTGCTGTATTTTGAAATTCGACCGTCTAAAGCAACTCTTGCGATATTGGAGTTTACTCGATGTTCACACTCGAAGTAGTGTGAAATTTGCTACGGATCTTGAGATTTCCGTTTGTTGCAACGCGTCAATTACCATTGACTCTGTCTCAGGCTCCCACAATGGAGCCTGTCAACTGGTAGCCCGTTTGCAGTTTCTCCTTCACCTCCAATGTCAGTGTGCCACTTAACAGCGGATATACCGCTACTATTTTTACTCCCATAATTCACATTTGCCAACGCACTACACCATCTCGAAATTCAACCCAACAACGCGTGACATCGCGTTGTACGATAGCGGCGCGCCGCTGCATATAAAGCCATGGAGTTTCCAACTTCTCAGTTGCAAGCAAGTGTGGCGTTGACCATGTTCTCGCCAGATGTGGTGCCAGCACTCTACGGTAAACTCAACAACTCAGAGCAGGGCACCGGTGGCAACCGCAGACGCAATGTCACGGAAAGCACAGGCGAAGGCGACTCAGAACAACATCAGCACAGTCGCAAGAGCAGCGTGAAGAAGCTTGGCCATTTCTTCAGACGCAAGCCATACGGCAGCCTCGGGAGAAGTAGTCAGGCTCCTGTCCAGAGCTCTGAGAATGAAGACCAAGATGCTTGCTACCTGTGGGACCTTGAGCCGCCTCAGATACTTTCTTCTGAAGACTCTGCTGATCCTGACGACACCTTAGTCACTTCCATCAAAGACGATGGCGAGATCTCCTACAGCGAGCGCCCCAGTAGCCTAGAAACGGAAAAGAGAAAAGGTACCTATGGAAGCAGCCACGACTTTCGTACTCACCAGAGGACCGAATCGTTTCACGGCAATCTCACACCCGACGACGTACAGCGCATTGCGAAAGAAATCTACGACCAGACCATTGCTGACGTCAATCTCTCTCTGTTCAGCTACTGGATCAACGAGAGCAAAGAAAACTACGAAGAAGCCAAACGCCACATTCGCGAACTGCGCCTGGATCATGTATCTATCGAGTAACCCCAAATCCTCATTTCTGCTTCAAATTCAATGCTAACATCTTCATCACTAACTAGGGTTACAACCTCGCACGCATTGCCAACGTCCATCTTCGTAAACTGATGCAAGATGTCTTCAACCAACGCCCAGTGTATGCAAAACCTTCTAGAAAACTTTCTCTACGCAAAAGTCCCGGCATTCCCAACCTGCGTGACCCCGGCACAGACTGGTGTCACACAGGCCTCGATGGACTAGCGAACACAAGATCCTCACTGCCTTCAGATCCTCTCATTGACGCCTTGAATCTGGAGATCTTCTTTTCAATGGTGCGTGAGCTAACGAATCATCCTGTCTCTAGGGAAGCCCATGTCGCATTGAGCCAACAGGCTTCTTTGAATGACATGGCCATGGCTACCTCGCGCACGCCCACCTACCCCCTCTTCCCTCGCATAGATGCTCTTCCGCAGCCTCTACGTGTCGAGCGTCAGAGAGCCATAAGCCAAGCTGTGCTGCGCCCTCTGTCTATGGATTTCTTGTTGTTGTCGCAGCGGGACTATCCACCAGACAGTACGTCCCTCTCAAACCCACAGACATGTTCATGTACGAGCTTTTACTAACACTATCCAGCACCCGATCGCCCGCTACCACTCTCCGTGCGCCCTTCTACCGCGACTCTGAGGTCGTCTCCTCCCCTCCCTACCGGATTCTCGTCCCCGGAATCGCCCCCTTTCATCCCAATCGGGTTTGCGTCTTCGGAACCGCCCTCTCCCCTGCCCTTTGGCTTTCCATCTCCCGGGTCGACCCTTCGTGTCTCAAACAGCAGCTTCCCAGCTCTGACATCATATAAGGGTTCTCTCTACAACGAGAATGATCACGAGAACGATCACGAAGACGAGAGGACCGAGAAATCAGAAGACGACGATTTATCCTGGACATCTCGAGTCGCCGAAATCTATGAGCGCGTCCTGTGTCTGGAGAGGCCGGAGCAGCTGGACCAAGTGATTGAAGAGCTGCAGGGCCTGAGGGCCTTGTATTGCAACACTCCTACTGCTTCCCATAATCAGCAGTCTTGAGGGGTACGGCGAAGAGGATGCTTTGGCACACTGGTCTTTCTTCTGGCTATGGTAGGCGTAACGGTATTTACATGGGTCATCAATTCGTGAGCATGCCAGGCAATCAAAGCCTAAAGCAAGCAAGGACATGGTCTTCTTCTTACCAGGTATGAATACCAGGTTATGATAGATTTTGGGACCCATTTCTTTCTATGCCCTATTCTGTAATTATATCAAGCATGCATGACGGTAGTACTATGTAAAGTTGGGTCATTTCGAATTCTTTTATAGAAAGAAGATACAAGCCAATCACCGAGAGAAGAAAGCGTTCAAACATTATAAATTTCAATATTTCGCTTTTGCCATATCGGACGCACAATCAACACAATGATCTTAGTACAGGTACAGTGCGAACGGAAAGCCTGGCGTATGCACCAGCTCTCCCTTCAACCACTCTTCTCTGAATGACTTACTTGCTCTAGAGCAGTGCACATACGAACCAGGAAATTTGAAAGTCACCCTTTGATTGAGATCAACAGCAGACTATTAGGATATATCGCGTAGCGCTTCACTGCCGCACAATGTATGGCTTTTTCTAAGCACCCACATGAGATAATCATGGAAATAACGTGGACTTAGTAGTTGTGCAAATGAGATTCGTACACCAATCATGTAAATTTGATTTTGTTTTGTTCTATAAATACAATGGTCTTGTTACATAGATACCATTAATTGGGCAGCAAGTACAAAATCGCCTCTAGTTCTATCCTTGGCGGGGCATCGGGTGCCCACGTAAACTAAACCGAAAAGTGCTGTTTCGCTCTGTTCTGGCGCACCAGATGATTGCTTCGTATCCGCTTCTGGGACGGCGGTAGCGTGGAACGATGCGTTTGAGTAGTGGTCCCATGTGCTTGGGTCAGCGCCACGCCGACAAGCTCATGGAAGGCACGCCGTAGAGAAGCTGCCGCGCAGATAATTGAATCCGGATGTGGAAACAAAGTGAGCAGCCGGCGTGTGACAAAGTGTTCCATCGCACCTCAAGGTATCGAAGCTTGGGTTGGGTTGTAGTCGTATGTATCTTCCTACAACTCGAGCTGTATTCTCCCTGCCAAAGCAGTTGAGTATGTGAGTTGTAATGATTCTTCCGATTTCTCTATCCATGACTCTCGCTTCTTCGATGGGTTTCCTTAGGCACTTCCAACGTATCCCGTCGCTTTGGTTGTCGAGCAGGACTAGTCTCCATACGCGGCGTCTCTTGTATAGGCGGCGGTGAGCTGGCACCAACGTCTGAGGTAGACCGAATACTCGCTGCATACGTGCTGCTTGCTCGTGCTTCTCGAATCCGATCAAAGTTTCGACTGGTGCTTGCCAAGTCTGGGTTGCGCAGGCCTTCTCCCGGTACTTCTGGGAACGACCGCGTCGCCTCGTTGGTGGTGCTGTGTTCCAGGTCGAGTTTCTCGTGTACAGCGTCGCCGAGGTAGTTGCCCGCAGAGGTTAACCATCTACGTACTATATGTCTGCCGGCTGTGGGGGGACGATCTTCCCGATGGGTTCCGCCGGTTTGGACGCTATCAAGACCTGGATGGGTGATGGTCGGGATCAGTGCCATGTCGTTTGGCGACTCTGCTCGAATGCCCAGGCCGTTGGCTTGGATTGTCGCACTAAAGGTAGAGTTCCTCTGCGACATTGGAGAACACTGTGAGAGCGGAGATGGACAACGTTCGCTGCTATGACTGTGACGTGACGAGTTTGGATGCTCGCCTTGTGTGGTATGCATATTTTCAGCGGTCTCCTCATCACTAGTTGACCACAAGAGATACAGAGAGCCAATCGCACCCAAGATTGTACCTGCGATTGGTGACCATTGACCTGCACAAAGTGTTAGAAACGGAAGTCGAGCTGCTGAGCCAAACTTACCAAAAGAGCCCATAGGCTCCGTCATGTACCTCATTTGAGGGCTGAAGAAGTTTGCTTCGCCAATCCCAATTATCGCCAATATCACCCCTCCAAAGAGAGGTATCTCAATGACGGTCAAAAATGATTGCACAAGATGGTTTATGTTCCTCAATTCTCCAACCGTCATATTGGCCCCTTCAATACGAGCATCCAATTCCTCTACATGTCGCCGCCTCTTCCAGTTGGTTTGCAAGACCTTGTCCCAGGTGAAGATCAGGGACAGGATGGCTGGTATGCAGAAGCCTGCCGCCAAGAGCATTCCCGCGTTGAAGGTCAGAATCTGTGGTACGGGAACCACGTAGATGTCGGCTGCAGAGCCACCTCTGAGAGGTGACCTTGGACCTGCTGATTCAGAACATGTTAGGTTGCAGCTGGGTTGCTGTTGTAAGAAGGCGGCGCTTCCTCGGGGGGAGTTTGCGGTCACGTTGATGTTGCAATCGGTCGGCGTAACGCGGTAAAACTCAACAGCCAGAGCCAACAGGCCCATAAGGATCAAAATCGTCCATAGAAAGATAATGTTCCTTCCTGGTGTGTAAAAATACGTGCGCGAGAGTCGCACAGTGAGAGGTGCGGCCAAGATTCCGATTGCGCAAACTTGAAAGGCACCAAAGATGTCTAAATCAATAGCTCCTGGAGACACCACAGGTCAGACACAAGGCTCTTTGCGGTTCTTGGAGATTCTGGGGGGTGATTGTACTGACCATTCTGGTGTGCGGACGCCAGGACAATGCAATGGAGCGCCGAGATAGCTGGAAGAATCAAAACGGCCGCCAAGCAGGTGTTGCGCAACCACTCAGCTTTGCGGAAAGTGACACATGCTGCAACCAGGACGTAGTAGAGGATCTGGAGGTTGGTGTAAGTGGTGGGCTCGACCCAAACCGGATTTCTGGGAGTTACTGACACGCGACCCGGCGCCGTAGTTGGAGGAAATGGGCCAGGTACAGACGACTTGGAAAGTTACGTTAGTTGGCGAAGACGAGGGTGCAATGATCGTAGGACTCGGCGTGGCAGTGTCGGAGAGCGTTGGGGTAGCTGACATGTTCACACCGTATCTTCACAGGGGGACAAGATGGACACTGGCATTATGTACAGAGGATCCTGGCACAAAAAGCAGCTGTGTAGGCATTACGAACAGCGCGAGAAGGCAGACGTGTGTCCAGTGAGGCGACGGTGCTAAGAAATGCCAATTGTCTGGGGTAAGAAAGAACGCATCATTTACCGGTGAGCGTTTTTGGTAGCAAAAGGGCGAAGCGTGGCGGAGCAATTAGAGCATGACCTGCCTGGGCAGCCGATCTTAGCTTGCAGCACGCCTGATGATGTGAGCCCGCGACGGAGGGTAGTCCACGCAAACGGTGTGAGAAAGACTAGAAAAAACTAAAAAGGCTGGTGCGCTTGAAAAGGAGATAGACCGGGGGGGAGGCTATGGTGTTCTCTGGTGCTTGCCACTCGTTTTGGGTGAAGAGCTCGCCCTAGCCCTGCCTGCAGCCCAACGAAGCATGGAGGCGGGCGCAGCGCTGCATGGAACCCTCCTTCGACGCAGGCGGAGCTTGGCTCTGAATTTTCTCACTTTAGCTGTACTCTTTACATTAACCTCGCACAAGAACTTGGGCGCCTCATCTACTTTCAATGCTCGCGTCGTGCGTCATCGCGACCACCAAATCTTGCTTCTACTAACGGCTTGCGTGGTGACATTTCCGCCCAGCGCACCGGCGCTCTATCACCCGCGAATCGGGCCTATAGGAAAGCTTAGTCGCGCATATCTTGACTTCTGGAATCCTTCTTCTCTTTCTCTCTCCAGAAACTACCTGCAGTGTAGACCCTGAACATGTTCGCTGCGCGCGCGACCGAGCCAGAGAGGCCCAATCTTGATACCAACGAGATCAGGTCATGGCGCTCCATAGTCACGCTCATCGTTTTTGTTCTGACCAGTAAGTCGAGGATGCACGTTAACGGTCGCAGATGCCCAACTAACTTTCCGTGCCTATAGACATCAATGTCTTGTTTCCCTTCCGTATACCCATCTATGTGCCGCGGGTAGCCTGGAAACTATGCCTCGACGTGCTCAGTGGAATGCGCATTATTCCACCAACCCAGCATCCAACTAGAGTCCGGAATGGTCAACCTGGAGCCTTTGTGCGATTCAACTTTCCCATGAACTTCATCACTGCTCCTTTGATAGCCGATCTCTTCCTGCTCGCCATTCTGGCCATTGGGGCAAAAGAGGTACGCGGCGGCACGCTTGGAGACCAAGGCATTGTCCCCTACGACATTATGCTCTTCTTTCTCTCGCTTGCGTACATTGCAATCTCGGTTGATGCCTCTGGCTTGATCAGATGGCTGGCTTTTAAAGTGCTACAAAAAGGAGGAAAAGTGGGCCACAGGCTGTTCTTTTATCTGTACGCCTTCTTCTTTGGACTCACAGCTCTTATTGGCAACGATCCGATTATTCTTTCCGGAACCGCTTTTCTTTCGTACATGACACGCGTTTCAAGCAATATCAGGCACCCAAGGGCGTGGATCTTCACTCAGTTCTCCGTGGCCAATATTGCGTCCGCAATCCTTGTCTCCTCGAACCCGACGAACCTTGTATTGGCTGGGGCGTTTAAGATCACCTTCATCAAGTACACAGCCAACGTCATCGTTCCGGTTCTAGTGACGGGCATTGTCTTGTATCCGTTCTTGCTGTACATCATCTTCCACGACGAGTCTCTCATCCCAACCACTATCAAGATGGAGGATCTCCCCGACGAACTCAAGGTAGGAGACCTGGATTATCCCTGTGATCATTTCTAATGCGAGAACGCAACAGAACAAAAAGCCAGTGAACCCGAACATCCCATTCGCCAAAGGTGGACTCGACGACAGCGAGGCTGATCCCAACAGCGACAATGAGCAAGAGAAGAAGCAGTCTCTGGAAGAAGTCCTGAACCCATTCTTAGACCGCAAGGGCGCCATGTTTGGAGCAGTTCTTATGGCAGCCACGCTAGTAACAGTGCTTGCTCTTAACGCAGCATCTACAGGCACACATGAGCGTCCTGTATTCTGGGTTACGCTGCCTGCGGCGTTCATCATGCTCTGCTTTGACCTCACAATGGGCTGGCTCAACAGAAAAGAGACACGAAAAATCGCCCATGAAGGTCGACTAAGAATGGAGACCGCACTTGCAGAAAGAGAAGAGGCAAGAAGAATGTCAGTTGCGCAAGGGGATCTTGATGAGATAACTGCGCATGGGACTCCAACTCCAAGCCAAACCCTGGATGAAAAAGCAAAGTCAGTAGCAGAGGCTTCTAATCACACTGCCAACGGAAGGGGACAGGAAAAAACGCCAAGCGAACCTGCCTCCCAAGGAGATGAGAAGCTGGAAACGACCAAGAAGCCCGTACCGACCACCCTAACATCGCTCACTCAAGATGCATACAGATGGGCACAAGAGACCTTCCCAACAACCATGACTGTATTCCACCATCTACCTCTCGCTCTGGTCCCATTCGCCTTTTGCATGTTCGTCCTAGTCCAAGCACTGGTAACCAAAGGCTGGGTCCCAGTATTTGCATACGGCTGGGACCACTGGGTAGAAAAGACGGGAACAATTGGCGCCATTGGCGGCATGGGCTTCGTCTCAGTCATTCTCTGCAACGTGAGTTTCCAAGCCACAGACGAGATGTCTTGATAACTAGACTAACACGCTGTTTATGTAGTTCGCCGGCACAAACATTGGCACCACGATCCTCATTTCTCGTGTCATTCAGGCATGGGAGGAGATTCACCGTCAGAACGGGCGACCCATTTCTGACCGCACTTTCTGGGGCACTATCTACAGGTAAGCGCAATTACCGCGAGAAAATCCGGAATCGCGCAAATCGCTAACTCTACTCTAGCATGGCCATCGGCGTCAACTACGGCGCCTTCAGTCTCGCCTTCAGCGCCTCACTCGCCGGCATGCTGTGGCGCGATATCCTCGGCAGAAAACACATTCGCGTCGGCGGCCTCGAATTCGCACGTGTCAATCTTCCCATTATCGCAATCACCATGGTCGTTGGGTTGGTAGTGTTGGTTGGTGAGATTTACATCATCAGGAACAACGACCCGTACTCGCTTTCTTGAGATGCGGACAGTGTTTTGAACAAGATCCAATCGCGCTTCAATGGTCAGGGATAAAGGAGTTTCGACCAAGTCCGCCGGGAACTTTTCCTCCTCTGCCTCCCAGGAAACGAGAGATTGACATCCGGGTTCTGCGTCAAGTTGACTCCACGGTTGCTGCGGTCATCGCCGCTCGAATCGACGCACACATGCTTCCTCTCGACCAACTTAACTGGCGCCCATCGTTTCTGTGCGAGGACCACACGCCACATGACAGTCAGCCGTGGCTGCTACCCTGCAGTACCAGTGATGTGAGCTAGGTTGTTGATAGTATATATACATTACCAGAAGACTAGGGAAAAGGGAAAGGGAAGCAAAAAATGCTAACAGACATAATACGATACAAAGAGTGAACAAGATACATAGAGCTATAGACTGACAAACGCAAGTGTCACAAAAATAAGATGATTATATGTTGCTTCACACCTTCTCCATCTTTGTCTTTTCAGTGTCCATCTACCTTGGAACGAGCGCCTTGCCTCCTTTCCCAGGTGACCACATACGGAGCCCTAGTGAGCAGACGAGATAAGGTGCGTCCCTAAGTGACGAGACACACCATATCCCGAGACAGGTTGGCGGTTCGGGCCTTCGGTGCCTCTACTGGGAGGACTTGCAAAGCTGTCGCTTGTACATGGTGTCGATGTACTCATTCTTATCTAGGCTGATAAGCTCCGATAAGGAGTTCTAAAGTGCCGGATGCGCTACTGATCGTTTCGCTCATGCTGTTGAACAAGCCTTCAGCGACACCCCCCTGTTTATTTGCGCCTCTAGGTATCTATCTAGATATCGAAGGTCTCAGAATGGAGAAGGGTTACCAAAGACTATAATCCCAGGCTTTATCGGTTAGTTGAATGCGGGAGCGAACTTATCGAAAGTCCCGGAGGGTGGAAGAAGAGAACTCTGCAGCGAGATCCAAGCCAGCGGGACACGCCAGCAATGCTTGGCTTACATTGGCCCGTATCAGCGAGCCTACTGAGCGCCTGTAATACACTGTAATCAATAAGCGCCATACCCACTCCTAACAAGCACTAGAGTAATTGTGGCACATGCTGGCCGCACTCCAGGAGCATCTACAACTGTGCGCACATAGGCGCAGGGGCGGCCTATCAAGCCTCTGAGCCGGGAAAGATTGACCATTATCCCTTTCATTCTCGCCCCCAACCTTACCCACCGCTCGCCTAAAGCTCGGCCAATAGCGGAGGCTGATCTTTAGCCTCGTGTAGAGCAGGCTGACAGTTTAAGCAGCGAGGAGTGCCTTTGCTCAGCCTGCTTCGCGATGTCCGTATCCCCGTCTGCAACCCTTACTTTGTTCATTTCTGAGAACACAGTTTCAACGTGAACAAGCACGCGTTCAAGATTTATCTTTCCTCTCACAGAACGCTTGCAGATGGCATCTCAGCTATGTCGCGAAGACTACACCGTAGGGTGGGTCTGCGCCCTCTCAGTCGAGCTGGCAGCCGCAGAAGAACTGCTCGATGAGGAGCACGAGACGCCTGAATACGACGCCCGCGACACAAACATCTATACCTGCGGAAGAGTTGGCCACCACAACGTCGTGATTGCTTGCCTACCCGAAGGCCAGATAGGTACCAACTCAGCTGCAGCAGTTGCCGCGCAGATGAAGTCGACTTTCACCTCAACCCGCTTCGGTCTAATGGTCGGCATCGGAGGCGGCGTTCTCAACGAGGATACCGATGTGAGACTTGGTGACGTTGTGGTCAGCAAGCCACACAAGACGCATGGCGGAGTTGTGCAGTATGACGCTGGGAAGACTACGTTGACTGGGTTTGAGCGAGTAGGCTCGCTCAACTCGCCGCCTACAATACTCCTTGGCGCCGTTGCGAAAGTGCGGGCTAAGCACATGAGGGGGAGAGGCATGTGGCTGGAATATCTCTCTAAGCTTGCCGCCCTACCAGAATTCGGTCGTGAAGCTGCTGGCTCGGACGTTCTCTTCGAAGCAGAGTACAACCATGAGGGAGGGACTACGTGTAAAAAGTGCAATCAAGATCGTTTAGTAGTTCGCGAAGCAAGACGTCAGGAAGTGGTAGTGCATTACGGAACAATCGCATCTGGTAACCAGGTCATGAAAACGGCTGCTGAGAGAGATAGGCTTAGTGCAGAGCTTGGTGGGGTGCTTTGCTTCGAGATGGAGGCTGCAGGCCTCATGAACAGCTTCCCTTGTCTGGTGATTCGGGGTATCTGCGACTACGCTGACTCACACAAGAACTCACAGTGGCAGATGTATGCAGCAGGGACGGCAGCAGCATACGCAAAGGAAGTGCTGTCAGTGATTCCGTCAGACAAGGTGCAGGCAGAGAGGAAGATTATCGACGTTCTCTCTAGTAAGTCCACAGGTTATTCGTAGTTGTTGCGCAAATCAATACTAAAACTTGCACACATGCTAGGCCTCGAAGAGACTGCGGCAAAGCACCGGCTTATTGCAGAGGAGCAGCTAGACATTGCGCGGAAGCGGTTAAAGATACAACATACAGTACGCGAGCAGGACCTATCTGATCGCCAGAAAGAGTGTCTTCACTTGTTTCGTCTTACCAAGAGCACTCAGGATGCCACCTACGAGTGGTACAAGGGCCGCGTAGAAGACCGGGTAGAAGGCACATGCAATTGGTTTCTTCAACATGTCCACTTTCAGGAATGGCTCAAACAAGTCTCGGGACCGCTGCTGGTCTCTGCAGACCCTGGATGTGGCAAGTCAGTCTTGGCAAAGTATCTAGTAGACCATGTCTTGCGAGGGTCGGCGACTGTCTGCTACTTCTTCTTCAAAGATCAGGACCAGAACACTGTCCGTCAAGCGCTTTGCGCGCTGCTACACCAACTCTTCTCCCAGAAGCCGGCTTTACTTAAGTATGCTATGAAACAGTATGAACAGGATGGCAAGGGCCTAGTCGACTCGACAAAGTCGCTCTGGACAGTCTTGGAAAACGCGGTGCAAGACAGTGAAGCAGGATCTATCATCATAATTCTAGACGCCTTAGATGAGTGTGCTGAATCAGAGTTCGAGGATCTGATGCGCAACATCGAGGGCCAGTCTCACAACAGTCAGTCAAGTCATGGAAAACTAAGATATCTCATGACGAGTCGCCCATACCAGCAGATTGTAGCGAGATTTCAAGGTCTAATTAAGTCTTTTCCGCGCATCCACATACCCGGGGAAGAGAAATCAGAAACCATTAGTCATGAAGTCAACCATGTTATCAAGTACCGGGTCGAACAGTTAGCAAGGGACGAAGAGTTTTCGAACGATATCAAAACTGTTCTACAAGATGCATTGCTTCAGATCGAACACCGCACGTACCTCTGGGTGCATCTAGTCTTCGACTATTTGAAGTCTGAAGGTTTCAAGAAGACTAGGAAGGGAGTTCAGTCAGCCATTGAATCGTTACCAATGACTGTCAACCAGGCGTACGAGAAGATTCTAACCAAGTCTAAAGATCGGCCAATGGTGCGCAAGATCTTGGCCATCATGTTGGCCGCAACTCGAGCACTTACGGTCTCAGAGCTGAATGTCGCCACGGAGATAAAAGGAACTACACAGTCATGGCAAGAGCTGGACCTTGAAACAGAAGAACACTTCAGATCTCGTCTGAGATCGTGGTGTGGGCTGTTTGTCTCAGTCTATCATGGGAAGGTTTATTTTCTTCACCAGACCGCCCGTGAATTTCTCTTAGCGGACGTGTCACTATCTGCGAGCGTGCCTCAAAACGTGCAATGGAAGCACTCAATTGCAATGCAGCACGCACACAAGCTTCTCTCAGAGCAGTGTCTACGTTGCCTGAGCTTCTATGACTTAGAAACAGGATCTGCCGTAAGTTCTGTAGGCCAAGGTAGTCAGTATTATGACACCGATGGGTTTTTTAATTACTCTAGTGAGTTCTGGCCCATACACTTCCGAGAGGCCAGATTGAGCACAAGCAAAGATGCTGCTTTGTTACAGCTTGGATTGAAAGTATCTGATCCAGAGTCCGAATGTTTCTCAGAATGGTCTCAAATATATGCTATAAAACGTCATCCCCTGCTCCTCGAATTGGCATCCCATCTAATTGTCGTTTCATTTTTCGGGCACGATGAAGTTGTCAAAATGCTACTTGACAAGGGTGCCGATGTAAACGCTCAGGGTGGACACTTCGGCAACGCGCTACAGGCTGCTGCAGTGGAAGGCCACGAGCAGATAGTCAAGATGCTGCTCGACAAGGGTGCCGACGTAAACGCTCAGGGTGGAGACTACGACAACGCGCTACAGGCTGCTTCAGTAGGAGGCCACGAGCAGATAGTCAAGATACTGCTCGACGCGGGCGCTGACTTGAACGCCCAGAGTAGAGGCTACGGCAACGCGCTACAGGCTGCTGCAGTGAAAGGCCACGAGCAGATAGTCAAGATGCTGCTCGACAAGGGTGCCGACGTAAACGCCCAGAGTAGAGGCTACGGCAACGCGCTACAGGCTGCTTCAGTGGAAGGCCACGAGCAGATAGTCAAGATGCTGCTCGACAAGGGTGCCGACGTAAACGCTCAGGGTGGACACTTCGGCAACGCGCTACACGCTGCTTCATTCAGAGGCTACGAGCAGATAGTCAAGATGCTACTCGGCAAGGGTGGCGACGTGAACGCTCAGGGTGGAGACTACGGCATCGCGCTACAGGCTGCTGCAGTGGAAGGCCACGAGCAGATAGTCAAAATGCTACTCGAGAAGGGCGCTGACGTGAACGCTCAGGGTGGAGACTACGGCATCGCGCTACAGGCTGCTTCAGTGGACGGCCACGAGCAGATAGTCAAAATGCTACTCGACAAGGGTGCCGACGTGAACGCTCAGGGTGGATACTTCGGCAACGCGCTACAGACTGCTTCAGTGAAAGGCCACGAGCAGATAGTCAAGATGCTACTCGAAAAGAGTGCCGACGTGAACGCTCAGGGTGGATACTTCGGCAACGCGCTACAGGCTGCTTCATTCAGAGGCTACGAGCAGATAGTCAAGATGCTACTCGACAAGGGTGCCGACGTGAACGCTCAGGGTGGACACTTCAGCAACGCGCTACAGGCTGCTTCCGTGAGAGGCCATGAGCAGATAGTCAAGATACTGCTCGACAAGGGCGCTCATTAACTGCTCTAACTAGTAGCTTTACTCTGGCGCACAGTAAGCATGTCGAGTTAGCCATCAGCATGCGCCACATGTGTTTCACAAGCTGTATAAGATGGGCATAACTAGTTAGCGTTAAATTCATTACAGTAGAATACAACCACCTTACACCTGCGCTCATGCGAACAGATACACGCTAAGACGTACCTAATGGCTTATCTTACTAGCTTGAAACTATCTGCAGAAATTGTCTACTCCCCACTACGGAGCTCCCGGCATGTGCATATCTGCACTAAAGTAATGTCTAGAGCATAAGAATATGGCCTTGTTTGAACCTGCTTCTTCCTCAGCTCTCCGGTATCTAACAGATGCTCCTGTAGTAGCGAGTAGACAGGGGGTTTTTGCCGAAGGGTCGATTAACGGCGTTGACAAAACGACCAACAGCATAATGAATATTGCAGAGGTCTTTGTCGGAGCCTGCTAGACTAGTTGTAAGAGAATTAACTTACCAATGCTTTGTATAAACACCATCTCCACGATTCCATATTATCAAGAAGCCGAAAGTCTAGATAGCTAATTTGTCTTAGGACATAGTGTGTCTCCCAACCTAGGGACGGACCTTAGTCAAACATATACGCCACACCGCAAGCAGACGGACGAGTCACAACAAGCACAATTCGACCATGCAGATCATAATAGATTAAAAAAGCGTCGTATTCTCTATCTCATCACCCCTTCTTCTCCTTCTCCCCTCACAACCCTAGACGCAAACACGTCTGCTATCCAAGCCAGCCCCTACGTGCGTACATTGCTCTCCTTCTCACATCCCTCACGTCCAACTAACCGCGAAGTCCTCCCAAAAAGAGAAACTACTGCATACGTATAAACTCGCACGCTTCATTAAAAATCCCGCCCAAGAGAACTAGAAAAGAAACAAAAAAGGGCGCGCGGGCGGGCAATCTTTCTTTTCCTCCTATGCAGTATAAAAAAACGCCGAAGTAACAAATTACCCTTAATTTTTCCGCCATGGGGTGCTTAAACGCGCAAAAGAAAAACACACACACAAGACCGACAAACGCCTACCGCATCCTCGAGAAGACGAGGAAGATGCATGTATGTACTTAGGAAACAAGAAAAAAACGGAGGGAGTATTTCCCGTCCTGTGACCCGTCCTATGCTATGTACAAGAAAGAGAATGGTAAAGAAAGCACGTCGTCGCTCCGTTAGAGAAAAGAAAAGGTGGTGTGTTTGAGGTAAGAGAGAGAGATGGATAGCGGTATCATGAAGAGAGACAATCATACGAACCAGGCTTTTGACACGGCCGATTCAAGCAGTTGAAAATAAGGGACTTTTCGTGAAAAGACAGGCAGAGCTTCATGCAACCGGCGACGTCAGTGGTGACGGTGGATGCGACTCTGTAGCCACGAGCCTCTCAGCTGTGCGGGGACCAGCAGCGAAGGGCGCCGCGTCCGCCATTTTGGCAACAGCTTGTGTTGTTCCGTTTGACGAGGAGGAGATGTCGGCGACCGAGTTTGGCGGTGTTGTTTCTGCTTCCTCAGGAATCGTCTGGCAATATGTTTTGAGGACGTGCTTGAGGGCTGGGCGGCGGATAGGCTTTGAGAGGAAAAAGTCCATGCCTGAATCGAGACATTCCTGGGATACAGTGTTAGAGCATTGCGTATATTCACAGCAGGACATAGTACATACCTTTACATTGCTCTCCTCGGCATATGCAGTGAGAGCGACAATAGGCGCCGAGAAGCCGGATTGTCGGATGAGTCGTGTCGACTGCAAGCCGTCCAGGTTTGGCATTTGGACGTCCATGAAAATCAGATTGTACGGCGCCTGGCGCTCCATGCTTTCCTTGACCTTGTCAAGCGCTTCCTGGCCGTCCTTTGCAACTGTAACATCGTAGACGTCCTCGAGCTTCAGCATGCGCAAGACGACTTCTTGGTTGGTTTTGTTGTCCTCGGCGACAAGCACCTTGACCTTGTCACCACGTTTTGTAGCTTCCGCTTCCACCCGCTTCATCGCTGCCACCTGCGAGTTTGGCGATTCCAGAGGTGCATTCGAAGCAAAGAATGGTTGGCTGAGACCGACAAGACGAGGTTGGTTGTCTGCCTCGAATGCCACTGGACCCGGCGGTGCGGTAGCGGCCGAAGTAGCGATGCTGATAGGGCTGTTAGCCCCGGAGCGTAACGAACGGGCCGACCGCGCATCATCGTGTGATCGACCACGCGGCGGTTCGTCGATCGAAAGGCTTCGCCGCGGAGTTCCAGTCTCCATATTAACAATTCTTGAACTTGCAGTGCTGTCGGCTCGGCTTGCCACATGCTTCAGTGGAATGACCATGGTGAAGACGCTTCCATGGCCAACCTCACTCTTGAGACCAATCGTACCCTTCATCAAACCAGCTAATTGCGAGCAAATACTCAAACCAAGACCGGTACCTCCAAACTTCTTGCTAAGGCCCAAATCACCCTGGACAAAAGGCTCGAATATCTTGGAATGCAGATGCTCAGGAATACCTGGGCCAGTGTCTTCGACTTCAAACTCAAATGCCAGCCAGCGTCCTGGTGGTGGGGTTGCAGCCCGCTCCTGGAGCATGTAGTGTGAGTATGCATTTCCCTTGTCTATGGCGTTGATTACATTGGCAGTGTCGTAGTGGTTCGGGGTGGCTACCGATACTGATCCAATCTCAGAAGCGGATGCTCTTACACGGGCCTTGGAGTTGCGCGTCGAGCTCTGTCGCGACTGGACCGAAGCTTTGCGGCTGTTCGACACGTGAGCCTCGCCGGGGCATCGAATCGTGAGCGTGACGGAGCCACCCTGAGGAGTGAATTTGAGACTGTTGGACACAAGATTGATCACCACCTGGAGTATCCGATGCTGGTCTCCGTACAGAACCATATCTTTCAGCCGGCCAAGTCCAAAAGGTCCCAGATCACGTAGCTCGTTGGGCCGACCGTTCTCATCCAGATTGTTCTCGTACGGTCCCTCAAACTCCACCGACAAGTTGATGCCGCCCTCTCTTGCTTGCTTGTCGAAAATGGCCAGTACCTGGGAGCTGATGTCTCGCAGGCGAAACTCTTTCTCGTCCAAGCTCAGCTGCTGTCCGACCTGGTTTTTGCTGAAAGTCAAAAGATCTGTCAGCAAATTGAGCAACAAGTCTCCGCTCTTGTAGATGATGCCCAAAGATCGTCTCAGCTTGACAGGATCGTCCTCTGACATGCAAACGGCGCACATGCCCAAGATGCCGTTCAGCGGTGTCTTGAGCTCGTGCGAGATGTTCGCAATAAAGAGGGTTTTGCTCTCATTCGCAGCCTCTGCAGCCCTCTTGCTTTGCTCCAACTCTGCCGTTCTTTGTGCCACCCTCTCTTCGAGTTTCTCGTACTGCATCATAAGCTCGTCCGTCATCTCGTTGAATGTAGCTGTCAAATCGGTGAGCTCATCATGAATAAAGTGCTTGCGGTCCTTGACCTTGGCGGGGATGCGGAATTGTCTGCGCCTCTCTGCCTCCTTCTTCTCTGCTCGATTGAGTTTGGCATTTCTGCGGTAATGTATGATCTGGCCAAAGAAGCCCTCCTTGCGAGCCAGTGCCGCATCGTCCAACTCATCGGGTGCGCCGTCATTCTGTGAGCTAAAGTCGTCATCTTCGAAAGACGCGGGCGACACCGTCTTCTTAGTAGCGTCTCGTAACCTTCTGATGGGCTGGCTGGAAAAGTGCGCCACGGGAAACGTAGCAATCAACATGGCACCAATGGTTCCGAAGACACAGGCGATAATGATGTTGCGAAGGCGGACAATGGGCTCCCAGACCTCTTTGCGTGTCTGCTCGACTACAATCATCCAATCGATCATGGGACTCTGGACGATGGCATATCCAACAGCGACCTTGTCGCCTAGTTCGTTTTTCGTAGGAACGATGCTACCAGCATTACTCGTCGCACCGGTTGCTTGGGTGAAGCCTTTACGGATAGCGGGATATTCTGTCCAGTCAAAGGGTGGTAGTTCGAGGTCTGTGTCGTATCGCCCATGCCGCTGCAGACCCTCTCTGTACGTTGGTGGGACAACATAGCGCACCTGCATATGGTCCGGAGGTGTCGGGTTTCGAACATCCCACAAGTAGCTAGGAGGAAACACGTTCGTAACATTGCTAGGGCCAAAGAGCAAGGTCAGCCCGCTTTTGTCGAGACCGTCGATGGCGTCAATGACATTGGTGATGAGCGCAGCGTCCAGAACAGTGGTGAGCCATCCCAGAGTGTCGATATTGGATGTGTTGTTGATAATAGGTGCGGTAATGGAAACCAGACTGAGACTGTCGTTGACACGGTATGGACCGAGGAAGAGGTAGCTGGTATTGTCGATAGTCCTTCCTTCAAAGTGCGCCTTGACCATGTTAAAAGTTGAATTGTACGGGATCGACTGGACTGTGAATTTAGGATAGAGCTCGGGTATGTATCCATATTCGGGATCGCCCAGGGTTGCGTTTTGGCCGTTTGGTTTTTGGATGGGGAGCACAACGTCCGCCATAGTGGTCGCGGTGCGGCTGAAGATTGCGCGCTCGGACGAATTGAACGGAAAGATCTGCGCTTGTATAGCGATGCGGGTCTTTATGTCGCCCGAAAAGATGGCATCGTAATCCTCTACGACGCGGCTCCAGTTCTCTGCCGAGTTGTTACCAAGGTAGTAGCGTCCAAGGGCGGCCTGTGGCGAGAGACGGTTTGCGGCTTGCTGGACGAGGATTTGCATGAGGGCCAGATTCGACGACAGCTGCGCGGCTTTCAGCGAGGCGGTTAAGGTAAGACGAGACGATCTAGCGTAGAGTCAGCATTGGGTGTAGCAGAGGCACAAGACCAGGCGAAAGCATACCGTATGTCGAGTACGAAATCATGGTTGGTGAGCTAGCCAGGTCAGCAAACAGGAGAAACAATGGTGAGGAGGCAGAGCGTGTGTACCCATGTTGCGACTGCGATGACAGCCAGGCCTATGGTCGAGGCCAGCAGCACCAGACAGCCCAATTGTTCGCGGATGGGGATGCGCATCTTGACCATGTCACCGGGCGGCGCAGACAGCAGATGTTGTCAAGGGCAAGGACAAGGGCGAAGACGGTCGTGTGTATCCCATTCCTCGCGGTGCCAGAGATTTGGATGGGGATCCGGGCCGCAGGCGTGGTTCGGTACAGGGCAGGGAGTCGTTCGGCAGAGGAAACGGCGTGGTGTAGAGCGAAGGTCGACGCAGACGCCAGTGCCAGGCGTGCAGCTAAGCCACAAGCGTAGGGACAGAGGCTAGGCGTGTTGTACGAGGCTATATAATTGGGAGCAAGAGGCGTGGGGCCGCGGGCGACGGAAAGAGAGGACGAGGAACGGTGGCAGCAGAGCAGAACGAGCCAGCAGGACGCGGCGAAGTGGCTCTGGGCGCTGACCGTTGCGTCTTCGCCTGCAGGACAATACGGGTCGAGTGGACGAGGCCAAGCCTGTCGCGAGGCGCCTGGGCTGACTGGCCGTGGGACCGGAAAAAGGCGGACGACGCGGTGACATGGACCCGATCCAGAGAGAGCCAGACGGGTGTTGTGTAGCTGGCACAGCGTCCCGGCCTGTCACGTCGCAGGCATTCACCCACCCGTGCATTCATCAGCAAAAGGCCTGTCTGGGAGCGACTCGCTTGGCGTGGCGGCGACGGTCTGGCCGCTGGCCCTGGCCCACGGAATCGGCGCGAGGGTTCGATTCGCTGCGCCCGCTGCGATCCCCAGCCGGCCCCCCTTGGCCAGCGACTCACAAAAAACAACAAGCTGCGAATCCTTCGGCGTCGCGCTACGAGCATGGCATGGCCATCGCATGCGTGCCAGAATTGTGCCATGGAGTTCAGCAAAGGCTGTCATGCAAATCAATCGGTCCGCCCCGCTGTCTGTTTTGGCACTAGGCGCGTCCCCGTTGCAAATCGCTTGGCCCTCACTCCACATAGCACCATTCCTCACTCCATATAACCCCATGGCTCCACAGCACCGCCATCCTCAACCACGCCGCCCGTTGCTATACAGCTTGCCCATCCGCCGGAAGAAGCTCATCACCACCGCCACGCTGCACACGACGCGGTCGCGGCCCTCGCGTCCGAGCCCTATCAGCCGCTCGTCGTACATCTCCAGCACACCCACGTCCTCGCCCTTGCGCGCCCGCATCCCCAGGCTAGAAAACGTGAACCGCGCAACCGCCGTGTCGTCATGGTTATCCTCTATCTCGCCCAGCACGAGCGCGACGACGGGCCCGCGCTGCAGTCTCCAGACGAGCGTGCGGCCCCCACCCATGCTAACCCTCCAGTCCGCAAACCTCTCGGCCTCCATGCGGTATTGTGAGCTCAACCCGTCGTCACCCGTGTACTCGAAATGCGCGCGCGGCCGCCACGGAAACCCGCCGTCGTTGTCGAACCAGATGCCCGCCATGCACACGATGCGCGCGCCCGGCAGCGTCTGTAGCACCTCCAGGTCCGGCTTCTTGGACGACAACGACAGCGAGATGCGGAACCGGCTGTTGGTCGTGATGTGGTAGGTAGGACAGACTAGTGCATCATCATGGCCATCTTGCGCCAGCACCTCCAGCATCTGTGTCTTGCGATCACACTGCCAGAGTCTGTACCGCACGCAGCGCCCAGTATACGTGATATCCTCGCTATTCGCATTACTCATGTCGTAGCCCGGTGCGCTCGGGGTCGCTTCATCGTAGCCTGGAGGTACATCCTCCTCCTCATCCTGGCTCTCATCCCCACTTGTCCCAACACGTCCATGCAGCTGCCTGCTCGTCATGCTGACTCTTTGCTAATCCCCAACTCTCTCACATAAGTCCAACAAAAATGCCCAGGGTATCACTGTGTGTGTGTGTTGCCAACGTAAGCAGCCGAAGTCTTCCGTCTCGCATGAGAAAAGTCGTCCATATGTGCATGTCGCGAGGCCGAGCTGCCTGGTTCGGATGCATATCCAAAGTGCCAAGCCATGACGAGAGAACTAGCCTATACCCTGATGCTGCATGTTTAGTCATATCCGCTAACACGGCATGTGTAAGTCGCGTGATTCCCCGCAGCCGAGCCAGTCTAGAGCACGTGAGAAAAATGGACGTATCTCGGGGTTTCGTTACGGTTGCTTTTGTGGCACTGCTTTCAGCGCAGAAGCGGAGATTTATCGTGGGGAGGGAGAATGGCACCTAGTTTAGTAGTAAGGTCACCCACTACGCAGCGAGACACATTGTATAGCGAGACACTTTCTCTTGCGGCCCTCTGGACACACACCACATCGGCTGTACGAACTTCTCATGACTGCGCAATGATCCTCTAGTTACTGTACCTTAAGTATGTGTGTCTCCGACAATCAAATCTCGAGTGCTGAGAGTCTTACCTACTATTCTTTCGATGCTGTCTTTAGACTAGCTGATAAAACATGGCCGTGTTACACAAAAGCGCCTTCGCTCAGCCTTACTGTAGTGCACAGCCTGGTCTGCCTGGTTGCTCGTTCATCATGCTACCTCTCTCTCTCAGCTTGACGATCGCTTGTACTCTGCGATCGTGGCCCGCCTCTCTGCGACATGGATCCGCTCAGTGCAACCGCCAGCGTCATCGCTATCCTCCAGCTCTCAGCCAAAGTCCTCTCATATCTGAACGACGTCAAAGACGCTTCCAAAGGCCATGCACAGTGCACGATCGAAGCTAGTAACATTCACAACCTCCTTACAAATTTACGGTTTCTACTGGAGGAGGGACGTGGCCATCAACCATGGTTCAACACGGTGCAAGCGCTCGCGGTTGAGAACGGACCGCTCGACCAGTTTAAGCAAGCGCTCGAAACCCTGCAAGCAAAGATGACCGACGGAGGTCGGCTGAAGAAACTTGGCAAAGCGTTGTTATGGAAGTTCAAGAAAGAAGAGTTAGACGCTATTCTGGCTCGGATGGAGCGGCTGAAGACGCTGATAGAGATCGCGTTGCAGATGGATCACTTGTAAGCCTCTGTGTCTGCACTGTACTGCCATTCAGCTTAAGGGTATCAGCAAACTCTCCCAATGTATTAAAGACGATATCGGCTCTGTTCGAACAGACATATCGGCCATCCAATCTACTGTTGACAAATTCCAGCACACGCAGGCCACCGCAAGTCAACGCGCTATTCTAGATTGGTTATCATCTAGCGACTATCCCGCACAACAATCGGACATTATAAAGCGCAGGCAGGGAGGGACAGGCCAGTGGTTCCTGGACGCACCTGAAGTAGCACAATGGCTGAAGGAGGCCAAGGCCACGCTCTTCTGTCCAGGAATCCCGGGAGCAGGCAAGACCATGATGGCTGCCATCACCATCGACCAGCTTTTGAACTCAGCCCTGAACAGCGGATGTGGAGTTGCATATGTTTACTGCAACTATCAATCTCAAAGGGACCAGGATGCTGCTCACATGCTAGCCGCTATGCTTAAGCAGTTAGGCCAGGGTCGACCGTCAGCGCTGGGGCCTGTAGAACGGCTACACCAGAAACATTCTAGCCAAGGAACGAAGCCGAAACTCGACGACGTATGCAGCGCTCTTAGAGAAGTGGTCGCACAGTTGCCACGAGTTTATATAGTCGTCGATGCGTTGGACGAATGTCAAAGCGAAATACGTCGGGAGCTGGTAGCTAACCTTCGTGATCTGCAAGCGGTAGCGGACATTCGATTAATGGCTACTTCTCGTTTCGTACCAGATGTCGAGGATGCTTTTCGACTAGCACCGAGGCTGGAAGTAAAAGCTAGCGGCGAGGACGTCAAGCGGTTCTTAGCTGGTCAGACATCCCGGCTGCCTGCCTGCATTCAGCGCGACGCTGTACTGCAAAAAATGGTGCAAGAAAAGATAGTAGAGGCTGTGGACGGCATGTGAGGCGATTCTTTCTTCTGAGGATGGATGCAAACTAACACGCTTTTAGGTTCCTTCTTGCTCGCCTGCATTTAGACTCTCTAGTTGACAAGAGGACTATAAAAGACGTCAAAGCAACTCTTGCGAAGCTCTTGAAAGGTGCAGCCGCACTCGATGGTGCGTACAGTGACGCTCTTGCTAGAATCGAAGGCCAGCTAGATGGCGATCAGAAACTGGCAAAAAATGTTCTCACATGGATTACATTTGCCAAGAGGCCACTCACTACTGGTGAGATACGCTGTGCCCTAGCAGTCGAGCCTGGCAAAACAGAGCTGGATCCAGAAAACAAACCCGATGTGGACGATATACTGTCCGTATGCGCCGGCCTTGTTGTAGTCGATCGAGAGAGCGCCATCATCCGCCTTGTCCACTACACTACACAAGAATACTTTGAGCGTAACAGCATTAGGATAAGCCCAGATGGGGAAGTGCCTATAGCTGAGAGATGTCTCACATACCTGCTGTTTAGCGTTTTCGAAAGTGGTAGCTGTGCTACTGACGAGCAGTTAGAAGAGAGGCTAAGTCAACATGAGCTTCTCGATTATGCTGCTAAACATGGCGGTGAACATGCAAGATATGTGGAAGATAAGGTTGCTCATTTGCTTCATGCATTGCTTGCCCACGATGGCATATTCTCATGCGCTGCACAGGTCTTGTTGCTCTCTACCTCCGAGTACAGTGCACGTTGTAAGAACGAATCTGAGTTCACTGGTTTACATTGGACAGCACGATTTGGACTATACAAGGTAGCGAATCACTTTCTGCGTACAACAGGAAAGGATAGTGCCAGGATGGTCAACGTGGAAGACGGCGGCCGTCGAGTTCCCCTAGTGCATGCAGCCCGACATGGGCACTGTGAGGTGGCTACACTGCTGCTCGATAATGGCGCTGACATTAATGCCCAATATCCTTATTCAGGAACCGCACTCCAGGTAGCTTTATCAGAAGGACATGTGCAGTTTGCAGAGATGCTGCTCGAACAAGGTGCCAGTGTCGACACACTAGGCCCAGAGTATAGCAGTGAGCTCCAGGTTGCTGCAGAGGGAGGTCATCATTGGCTGGTAGAAATGTTGCTTAACGCTGGCGCCTACGTCGATGCACAGAGTGGGTTTTATGGAACCGCGTTGTATGCAGCTTCTCTCCAAGGCCACGAAAAAGTAGTGAAGATGCTGCTTGACGCTGGCGCTGACGTGAACGCCCCGGGGCAAGAAGGCAGGTTTGCGTTATACGTAGCCTCAGAAGAAGGACACGAAAAAGTCGTAAAGTTGCTGCTCGATGCTGGAGCTAACTTGAATGAGCTGGATGAAGGGGCACCGCTCGCTGCAGCCTCATTGGCAGGCCACGCGGAGGTAGTGGAGCTGTTACTCGACGCTTATGGTAGTGCGGACATCAACGATGTGGGCGGAGATGATGCACTCTACATGGCTGCGTTAGAGGGCCATGAAAAGGTGGTAGCGATACTGCTCGACGCTGGTGCTGACGTCGACGTTCACGTTGGAGTCCATGGCAACGCGCTTCAGGCAGCTTCATACAAAGGCCACAAGCAGATCGTGAAGCTGCTACTCGAGAAAGGTGCTAGCTAATTCAAAGGTGTGGACCTCGCACTGATACCTAACGGCATATAGTTGCTCTTGTCTTTAGAAGTTTTGTGACGTGAAGACAGGTGGTGGGTTCAATTAAATGTGCGCAACTGTAATTTATGCGGGCTGTGGATGGGTAAGTCACAGCAATTATTGAGAGGAGACATGCGCCACAGCTACTCTTATAGCTGGATATCTTAGCATGCATTAGCATGCTCAGGTCGGCTAAAGCGTCACGCATCGTCCGACACGTTTTGAAGCTGTTGCCATCAACGCGAAGAAACTGCCGGAATAGACAAATCCTTTCTTAAATTAGCGTTTAAGGCTTAGTATATTAACCCTTTAGGGTCTCGAATACCTTTGTAGTCCTCCGGATACGTGAGTGATACTCACTATTATGAAAGAACAGGGGAGTGCTTACACAGGGTCGATGGAGAATACTTATAGAACGATGGATGTAACGAGCAACACGACGCTTTGCCGTGTCGGAGGCTTGTAAAATAGGAGAATAAAAGTTTCTGAACTGACTTGCATTGAGCTCTGATATTCATAGTTGAGTTGGAAAGAATCCGAAGGTCCGGTCGAAAAAGTGTCTGGCTACGCAATAGGCGACCTTAGACCACTTGCGCGTAAAGAAATGTGGGTCTAGCTTAACTCTACACATCTCTAAGAGCTCAGGCGCTAGGGATATCTATCCATCAATGCAAGTACAGAGATCAAAGCAAGTACCATGAGAGACGGAGTGGCACATCAATCTACATAACCACCTACACATCCATTCTATTCCCACACACACGCCTTATGAAACAACCTGGTGCACACATCTAGTCTACATGACCCCCACGAAAGCTTAAAAAAAACAGAGAGAGAAAAGAAAAACCGCCATGATCATCTAAGATCGGGTATCAGAACAGTGTACTAGACCGTAGGTAAAGAAAAAAGCTGAAAAAAGCATGACAGCATGTAAAGAGAAGGAAAAAAAAGGTAAACCCGCATCCGTCCATCTCTTACACATGTCGAAGACACCGAACGAAAAAAAAACACGCCCACAGATACCCTACTTCATGCCGAACAAAAACCTCAACTCCCTCACATTCAACCTCGTCAGATTCTTGCCCTCCTTCTCGTCCAGCGCCGCCCCAATCATCTCGCGCTTGCGATCCTGCAGCTGCGTGATGCGGTCTTCGACAGTATCCGGGACAAGCACCCGATGGACATGCACCTCACGCGTCTGCGGCATGCGGTGTGCGCGGTCGACGGCCTGGTCTTCGATAAAGGGGTTCCAGAAGGGGTCGAGGATGATGACTTGGGAGGCTTTCCACAGGTTGAGGCCCGCGTTGCCTGCCTTGAGCGAGACGAGCATGACGTTTTGCAAAGGGTCGTGCATAAAGGCGTTTACGGCGTCGGCGCGCGCGTCCATTTTCATGCTGCCGTCGTAGCGCTGGTAGGCAATGTGCTCGCGGTTGAGGGGCACTTCGACCAGGTCGAGGAGCGAGGTGAATTGCGAGAAGACGAGCGTCTTTTCCGTGGCGTCGTTGGCGCGGATTTCCTTGATGATCTCGATGGTGCGGTCGATTTTGGCAGATGGAACGTAGATTTTGTCCAGACGGCGGATGTAGCGTTTCTTGGCCGCCTTGCTGCGAAGTGAATCTTTCTTCAGCTGGGCCAGGGTCATCTTGGGTTTGGCTCGCGCCTTGCCTTTACCTTTGCCTTTGCTGCGCTTCTTCGACTTCTTGGCTTTAGACTTTCCCTTGGATCCAGAAGTATCGTCACCCTCACCATTTTCTTCTTCATTGTCGTCGACAACAAATCCGGCAAGATTGCCCTTTTTGTCAACATCACGCGCATCTCCATCTTCAGAATCAGAGTCCTCAGAATCGGAATCAGACTCCTCAGCTTCGTCCTCCAAGTCCGCCGATCCGAGCCGCTCGCGACAATGGACTTTGCAAAAGTGCTTGTAGTCAGTGATCAACCTGGCCCTCAGCTCGCCACGGCACTGCGGGCACTTGGGTGTGCTCATCTCATCGTTGACTTCTTGGGCTGCTCGCATAGGATCAATGAGCTTCTGAACGCACTCGCCGCAGACCGTATGTCCGCATGGGATGATGATGGTTGGATTGGGGTCGGCTTCGAAACAGATCGGGCACTCGAACGAGTCTTGTTCCTTTAACCGCAAAACGACGTCCACGTTCAAATCATCTACTCGGGCCAAAAGGTCGTCCTCGGCAATACCCTCCGTTGCTGGCTGGCTAAGATCCTTGATCAGCTGTGAATGGCAGCAGGCCTGCCGCAGTCGAAGCAAGAGAACTAGGACGCTTGCGTAGTTTGCTAGAGTTTGTTAGCAAAATTGGCAGTATAGGTTGGAAGACAACTCACATGAAACGGCGTTCTCTTCAATATACACTTCCATCTGCCTCTGTGACTTCGTCTCCAGAGCATGATACAGTCTACGTTCTTCTTCGCTAAACTTGACGTTGTCGACAACAGTATGCTTGGGTGGAATTTTCGAGATTGGCTCGCCGTCCACTTTGGCATCCTTCTGCCGTCGCAGCATGAGAGACGCAAGCAGAACCCGGACGCGGTCCATCCCTTGGCCCCTCGTGTACATTCCTTTGATGCTCTGAGAGAGGTCAGTCGTTTGCAATGGTGGAACAACATGGTTTATCGCTTACCTTGACAATATCGTCATTGAACTTGTTCCACGAGCAATAGGGCTTCACTTTGAGGAACCGAATCAACGGATACAGCTCAGCAATGTTGTTCATCATGGGCGTTCCAGTCATGCACAGGCGGTGCTTGGCCATCAGGTCCGCACAAGCCTTTGATGCCTTGCCATTACGGTTCTTGATGTTGTGGGCCTCATCAATGATGATACGATACCACATACACTCAGGTCCCAGCAACGCAAGCTTGTCCCTGGACTTGCGGCGTACAGAAGAGTCCTGTGCTTCCTGCTCGAGCAGCATAGACTCTTTCCGATCCTCTTTTTGCTTGTATTCCCAGGTCAGTGACCCAAAGGTTGTTAGTACTACGTCGTACTGGCGAAGCCGGGCGAATTCAACATTCTTTCCATTGCCGTGGTAGAGGTAGACGCTGTACTTATGCCGAGGATCGATATGGCGTTCAATCTCCTTTTCCCACTGCCGCATGAGAGCTACGGGCGCGATGATAAGGGTTGTTTTGCAGGTTGGGTCCTTGGATGGATTCGCGCACATGAGCGAAAGCGCTTGTATCTAAAGAGGTGTGTCAGCAGCAGATCAAGTTGAACTAGGCAGCAGTCATCAGCATGGGGAAGGAGAAGCCCTGCTCTACTTACCGTCTTTCCCAATCCCATGTCATCGGCCAAGATACCGCCTTTGGAATCGCCACGTTCCATCTTGAGCAGCCAAGACAGTCCGATTCGCTGGTACTCTTTGAGTGTGCAAGTCATGATGGCGGGCGTTGGCGCTCTCTCCTCCGCCTTCTCGCCATCCCCCTTGAAGTTCTCGAGCAGTTTCTCTATAGCTTGAGCCTCCTCGGCAGGAGGGATATAGGGGCTGCCATAGTCGTCAGCATCGCTGTCTTCTAGTCCCCCCCAGAAACGAGGCCTTCGGGGCATTCCCGGCCCTCCCCAGGCAGGAGGAGGTATAACGTTAGCCCCAGTAGCCAGATACGGAAAAGCATATGGCTGAGGTTGGTAACCATAGCCAAAACCTGATAGATTGGGATCCATGAACGCAGCTAGTTCTCGTTCAGACATGTAGTTCATGTTGAAGTTGTTGTTCAATATGGAATGACCATTTGCAAACTCTCCCGTGAAAGCATTGTTCAGCTCTGGAAACGGATCCAAGTATGCCTGGTCCTGTGCATGTAACTGAGGAGACCGCACAGGCGTGGGTGGATCGGACTGTGTGAGATCTATGAATGCTTGGGTAGAGTGCTGCACAGGATTTGACTGTCGACGTGGCAGTGACTGTGACCACTGGTTGGGAAATGGGGCTGCATTATTTGGACTTGGCTGCCTGCTGCGCTTCGCCTCAGGAAGGTTGCTCAGCTCCAGGTTTCGCTTCAGAGAATTCGACGGCACGACAGGAGGTGTGATTGGTCTACTTTGTCCTTCATAAGACTCGGGGGATTCAAATTCAAGTGCCTCCTCTTGACGATACTTCTCAAGCTGCTCGCACATTTCCTGCAGCCGCTGCTCGTAGTACGGCCTATCGATGTCACCAACAGTAGGGAGTATCGCCCTCATCATGTCAATATTCGTCTGCAGATCCTCAGGGTCATCTAGCAGACTCATTTTGACCAAGGTGGACTACCGCGGCGGACCGATCAGGCAAATGAGACGAGGTTGAAAGTTGAGGTGGAATGTGGGGATTAAAGGGTTGCGTTGGAACAGTGTGGTGAGGGGCGAATCTTATAGGCAAAGGCGGGGGGGAAGCGGAAGGCGGATGAAGGAGTGGTGAAGAGTCAAACGTGCGTGTAGCTGGTTCACTGTAAGGCGCCAGGCGGCCGCCAGGCTACAACGTGGCCGGCTGAGGAGTGAAAGTAGCCCTGGAGGCAATTCCGGTGGTCTGGCACGACGCGTTGCGCGGTGGTTTCTTCGGGGATATTCTCGTACAACGAGGATTGGCGGACCCCTAGTACCCTGCCAAACGACACGCCGACGAAAAGGGAAGCGAACAAACGATGTGAGAAAGAACGAAATGAAGCGGGCGATTCTATCCTAAGGCCGCAGCCTCGCAGTTCGTTTGCGCGGAGGGAGGTCGAAAGGCTACGTTACTGATAGGTCGCGGGCTCTGTCGCGTTGTCCATTATCGATAGCTGACCCAGTAGGCCCGCGGCTGAACGTCATCAGGTGCTTGGGTGGCAGCGCATCCGTAATCCGACAAAAGTAATCATCTGTGATCCGCAAATTGCAGACTGGGTACTGCGATAGGATACACAGCACGCCGCCAGGTGGGGTGCTGACATGGCTATTGGTAAGGCGGACGGCTGAGAATATTTGTTCTGTAGCTGCGCCCGCCGCCGGTGAAAAGAGACGCCAAATTGGGCCTGGCGCCGTATACAGCATGTACAACGACGTCACGCGAAATGGATTGAGCATCTTACTCGATGCCTCGAATAGGCAATTTATCACACGCTTGTAGGGAACAGTTGTTTAATGCCAAAATGCATTCACAATAGGGAAAAGCTATGTATGTATATATGCATCATGATACAATCCACAAAGCAACACCAAGCCCGTCACACAGACTCCACGTCTTTCAAGTCTGGTTTTTGAAACAGATAAGAAAAAAACAGCCAAGGTATTTCGAAAGACGCTTGACAACGAACCCCGTCAAGTCAAACTCCCCGCAAGAAGACATGAACAAACTAACGCCTGAATATGCAAAAGAATCTCCCAGAGCAAAATGTCATGTGAGTTGCAGCAAAACGAGCTCCAGCAGAGCAGAAACGCCAACCGAAATAAAAACTTAATAGTGAAGGTTTGTGAAAACAACACGGCCGATTTCTGTTTCTGTTCCAGGTCCACTTCTCCGCACCAGTACCGTCGCCTCGAAAGACGGCGTTTCGATGAGCGATGGTACGATGCGTTGCTGGCGCGAGAATGACGGTTCTCGTCGAGAGTGGTCGAAATCACTGTTGGTGTTCGGCGTGTTTCAGCCTGGAAAGGGCTCGAATGCGTAACTAATCAAGCCTTCTCCTCTTCCTTTAGGTTACACAAACTCAGCTACTGTGGCTCCGCAGCAAAAGCTACAATAATATTAGGGTCAATTACTCACAAACTAGCGGACAAGGAACGTACTCTCTCGACACTGCCATTATCCGTCTGATCCACCGCCAACAGGTTGGGGCTGTCTGCGCCCCCACCCCGGTCCGTGAAGCCACGCGCTTCGAGCTGCGGTCGCTTCTTCGGGCTCGTTGTCGACGAGGACGACGACGCTCCCGCGTTGGCTTGGTCCTTGCCGTTACCTGGAAGCTCCAGATTTGGGATGTGTGATGGCGCCGTGTATCGTGGTTCACTGGTGTGGTCGTAAATCGTGCTTCCAACTGTGGCACAGCGGAGGATGGTCTGGATAAGCTGGTTCTGACGAAGGGGCTTGGAGAGGTAGTCCTATGACTGCGTCAGTACAGAGAATGAATGTATGGGCCACATCAACTCACGTCCATCTGGGCTGCAAGACACTTCTCACGGTCGCCAACCATTGCATGTGCTGTAAGGGCAATGACTGGTGTGGATGGGATACCGTTCTCACGTTCCCATTCACGGATCTTAGCCGTAGCCTCGAAACCACCCTGGCACTATGTTAGTCTAGTTTACAAACCGTACTTGTTCAACTTACCATGACCGGCATTTGCACATCCATAAGTACGCAGTCGTAGCGTTTCTTTTGGATGTGCTCAAAGGCCTCGAGACCGTTGTTGGCTACAGTAACCCTGTGGTGGTACTTCTCCAAGATCCTGACGGCGAGCTTCTGATTGACGGCATTGTCTTCAGCCAACAGAATTTGGAATGACTTGGAGTGATCCGAAACAAGAGGTGCAGCACGGCCGTCCAGCGCTGGGATAAGTGCATTACCCAGATCAATCGGCAGACAAGGTGTTGTCATGTAGCTCGAGATACCGTTTTCAAGCGCAGAGCGGAGGCTTATGCATACATGTGGCGTAAGCATGACAAGAGGAATGTACTTGAAGCGTTCGGCGATCCTGAGCTCCCGTGCCGTCTTGTCATTGTCAACGATTACGCAATCATATGGCATATCGGCTCTCTTTGTTGTCTCAGGCACCTCTTCGACCGAGTTAACGACCATGGGTACGAGGTCAAGAGTCTTGAGGTGCTCGATGATCTGCTCCGAGAAACCGGTGTTGCCTTGATCGACAAACAGCACCGTATGTTGCTTGTACGCGACGAGCTGGGGCTGGATAGCGGTAATCTCCGGCTTGCCAAGACGGACCCGGCATGTAAAGTAGAACACACTGCCCTTGCCAAAGTCGGACTCGACCCACATGCGGCCGCCCATCAGAGTGACGAGACGCTTGGAGATGGACAGTCCAAGACCAGTACCACCAAACTTCCTCGTCGTCGAGCCATCTGCCTGCTGGAACGTGTCGAAGATGAGGTTGAGCTTATCACCACGGATTCCGATTCCAGTATCGGAGACAGCAAACTGGAAGACATAGTGGTCAGGTCCACAGTCTTGCTCTTCGGCCATGGATATGGCGACCTTGACCTCTCCGTGCTCAGTGAACTTGATAGCGTTACCGACGAGGTTGAGGATAATCTGCCTCAACCTGAAAGAATCACCCACAACATAGTCGGGCACTGTGTAAGAAACGTCGTAGGCCAGGTTCAGCTTGCGCTCGTTGGCCCTCGACGCCAATGACTTGAGTGCGTTGAAGATGGTGCCGCGCATAGAGAATGGAATCTCCTCCATGACCATGCGGTTTGCCTCAATCTTGGAGATATCCAGTATGTCGTCTATGATTGTGAGTAGCTGACCAGCAAGGTTGTGCACAATGGTCAGCATCTCTCGTTGGGCGTGGGTAAGGTCCGTGTCTAGCGTAAGCTGCGTCATGCCAATGATACCGTTCATGGGCGTTCGGATCTCGTGCGACATGTTGGCCAGGAACTCGGACTTTGTCTTGTTGGCCAACTCGGCGGCTTCCCTGGCGGCTGTGTTCCTCTGGATACTCTCTCGCAAACTGGAAACCATCTGGTTGATCTTTCTCTTCAACTCGTCCATTTCACCAGATGCTTCAACCGTGATCTGGGTGAACTTGCCCTCCATTGCAGCGTTGGTGATGTCGCCGAAAGCGCGCACTTGGGACGTAAGATTTTGGGCCATGGTGTTGACGTCTGTGGTAATTTCTTTCCAGCGTCCGTCAATGTCTCGTACGTCTGCTTGGCCCCCCATCTTGCCGTCCACACCCACATCGCGAGCGACACGCTTCACGGCCAGAGACCATTCATCCAGTCTCATAACCATGTCGTTGACGGTGTCCTTGAGCAATCGAATTTCACCCTCGGCGTCCACGTGTACACGGCGGCTCATATCTCCCTTGGCAATGGCCTGTGTGACCTCGGAGATACTGCGCACCTGCAATGTGAGGTTCTGGGCCATGGTGTTGACATTGTTGGTCAGGTCCTTCCATTTGCCTTCGACGTTGTCGACTTGGGCCTGGCCACCTAGGATTCCGTCTGTGCCGACCTCGCGAGCGACCTTGCTGACTTCTTGTGCGAATGTGTTCAGACGGTCCACCATGGTATTGATGGTGATCTTCAGCGACAGAATCTCACCCTGTACTTCGGCCTTGACCTTTCTGCTGAGATCTCCTCGCGCCACAGCCGTTGTAACCTCGGCGATCTCCCGCACTTGGGTTGTCAAATTCATGGCCATACCGTTCACATTCTCAGTAAGGTCTTTCCAGGTACCCTCAACACCGTGCACAGTGGCCTGGCCACCGAGTCGACCCTCGGATCCTACCTCTCTTGCTATCTTTGTGACTTCATGTGCAAACTGTTGGAGTTGGTCCACCATGCGGTTGATTGTGTTCTTGAGTTCGAGAATCTCACCCTTGCACTGGGCTTCAACCTTGCGGGTGAGGTTTCCTTGTGCGACAGCCGTAGTGACCTGGGCAATGTCTCGCACCTGGGTTGTGAGATTTTGAGCCATGGCGTTGACATTAACTGTGAGTTCGTTCCACATGCCCTTGACACCAGCAATCTCGGCCTGTCCACCAAGCTTGCCCTCGGTACCGACATCTCTAGCCACCTTTGTGACTTCGGTAGCAAATGACTGCAGTTGATCCACCATGGTGTTGATGGTCTGCTGCAGCTGGAGGATTTCTCCTCGGGCCGGTCGCTCAATTTTGCGGCTCAGATCGCCATGCGCGACAGCCGTCGTAACCACGGCGATCTCTCGCACCTGCTCGGTAAGATTATTGGCCATCATATTGACTATGCGACATGTCAGTATCGGGCCGATAAGGGAATCACGAATCACGACGTACCACTGTCCGTCAGCTCAGCCCAAATACCAGCAACTCCCGGCAGATTGGCTTGGCCGCCCAACCTGCCCTCGGTACCGACCTCACGAGCAAGGAAGGTGACCTGGCTGGCAAACTCCTGCAGTTGGTCTACCATGGTATTGATTGTGCGCTTGAAGAGGGTAATTTCAGGGTCCATTTCCTTGGCGTGGATGAGGACCTTTTTGCTCAGATCTCCCATGGCGACGGCTGTGACGATGGCACCGATTTCGCGCAATGCCTTTTGGAAAGCCAGGTTGGCTGGAGTGCGTTAGCCGGGGGGGTTTGTCATACGTGTGCGGGAGAGTAAGTTGAAGCCTACCTTGCTGGTGCTTGCCGAGCTCCCGTTTGAGAGCGCCAATGTCCTCGATGCCGTGTTCGAATACCATGCTCTGTGTCGTCAGTTGCTTGTTCACTTCCCGGCTCAGGTTGTCTATGCGGTGTCAGTGGCAGATTCGCAAGGATAGGCGATATATGTGCATCAATATATCAGAGTATGCATGTTCGTACCGATGTGCTCGCGCTGGTTCCTGATCTGGTCGGCCTGCTGGTTCAGGTGGACGCGCAGGTAGTTGAGCTGCTCCTCGGTGAGGGCAGCGGCAGGCTCCTCGGTGCTGCCATTGGATTCCTTTGCGGCGAGCCAGTTGGAGACCCAGATGGCGCGCTCTTTGTTGGATCCGCGGCGGGCTTGGCCTGGCGGAGCACTGCTGTTGCGGATGGCACCCGCGGGGGTGTAGAGGACGCCGTCGTCGGGGCCCTCTTGTGCGGGCGTCAGAGGGAACTGGCCCGGCTTTGCGGCGGCGTGGCTGCACTTTTGCTCAAGAAAGTCTATGCGGGAGCAGAGGGCGGCCAGCTCTTGTTCTAGTTGTGTCTTCTCTTCGCTGTCGGGGCCGGGGAGGGCGATGGCGTTGGCGGCAGTCTTTGCGCCATTTGCCGAGACTTGTGCGCTGAAGCTGGGGTCTCGCTCGGGATCGTGTTGGCGGGCGAGGTTGCGGATGATGGCTGCGACGCCCGAGTATGTCTCTGCAGCCATGGTGGCGGCGGCTGGGTCGAGGGGTGAGACGGGTGAAGGGCGTGCTATGTGCGCATTGGAGGCGGAAGCAGCGAGCGAGAGGGCGAGGGCGTCAGTGGAGGGTGCAGACGGGTGGGTGGGCGGAGGGATGGAGACAGAGAAGAGGGTGGGAGATGGAGGGAGGGATGGAGGGAGGGTCAGCCAGATGCCCGGGACACGGACAGGGAGCGACTAGAATAGTGTTTGCCGACGAAAACGGCGAGATGGGATGGATGGGATGGAAGTCGACGAAGGGCAAGGCAGGGAGGCCCCGCTGGTGGAAGAGGCGGGCGCGCAAAGAGGATAAGCGTCGTCGACGCGGGCACACGCACAAGCCAAGGCCCTCGCACCGGGCGGTAGAGCGGCAGCAGAGCGGAACAGCAGCACAAGACGACAGCAGCAGCAACAACAGCAGCAGCGCGAGGCATGAATTGGCGGCTAAACGCTGGTACGCTGCCTCACCTAGCGATCGCCCTAGGCATTGCCCCGTTGGTCGCCAGCAGAGGGCCTGTCAGTTGCGAGCTAGCAGCACGCCAATCCATGGCGCCGCACGAGTGCCACGCTTGCACGCCCCCGGCCTCTATCCACGGCCACCTCGGCGGGCAGTACGCGACGTCGAGTGCCTGTCTGTCTGTCTGTCTGATTGATTGCCAGCCGCGACGACGACGACGCTGCTGCGGCAAGGGCCGGACACAGGACACGGCGAAACCCAGGCTCTCACACAGGCTCGCAGGCGTCTCCCTGGCTGTCGTGTGCGTGACGTCATGCCACGTTCCGGGCGACGTCTTGCACCCTGGGCCGGCGGCATCGTGACATGCCCTCCTCGAATCCTCCAAACAAGATTCCGCCGCGTCTGCCTGCGTCGCCTTGGGCGCAAGCAGAAGCGTGGCCGCGAGCGTGACCGCCGCTGGCACGTCCGTGGCGGCCCATGGCAGGCGAGGGCAGCGCAGCAGTACGGCCGAGGCGCCACGCTGCATTGTGGCAACCAATTTACCCCTTTCCCATTGCGGGCGCCAAATGCCAACGTCCGCTGTGAACTCGGACTGCGGGCGCCACTAATTTAACGGTCCAAGTCCTGTTTGATCGTCCCCTTTTCGCCGCCATGCTGGTGCCCGCACCCATTGGCCGCTGTTTCACTTTTGCCCATCCTACTCTGCCACATGTCCATGGTTGCCCTCTGCCCCTCTGCCCCGCTACACACTCGGTACAGTACAGCAGTCTGCGGCGCGCCCGCCTGGTCCTCTTCACACCCTCGCCCGTCTCCATTCGCTCGCACATCGATCTCGCGTGCATGTCCCGCGCTGACAGGCAGCCGGCGACGGGGATGCGCTGCCCACACTACTTTCTCTCTCCCATGTGGACTCGGTGGGGGCACGCTTGGACGGCAAAGTACCGCGCTTGGGCAAAAGCTGGTGGTGCTCAGGGTCTCCCCGGGGCCTATAGTAGCCCTGCCTAAGCGCATTTGGGCTGCTGCTTACCGGCCAACATGCTGGTTACACGAGAAATCCATGTCCTGTCCACGCCTTGTCTTCACCGCATGTCACGCCTGCAAACTTTGATACCCACGCCTGTCTTGGAGCCTGTGAGGATCATGATAGATCGACTCCGCATCACATCGCCCCGTGAGCCCGACGCTTCGACGCTTCCCGCCCTCCCTATTGGCTGAGCCCACATACCGGTCCACCACGACGACGTCCTGTGTGTACGCTGCGTCCATGTACGTGTGAAGCCTACCGTACTGTGCAAACGACGCCCTGTCCACGGTGCCGTGGCCCGACCGTCTGCACACTGCGTCTTGCCACCCGCCTCTTCTAGCCCCCGTTGGGTTTCGACCTCGCTCAGTCTCGAAGCACACAAAAGCAATTGCAGGCGCGGCTGAGCCAAAAAGAAAATGCCCCGCGTGCCAGCCCGTGCCAGCACCCACCGCTGCTCTCCCAGAATGCGGGGTCGCCCACGCGAGCATGCACAACAGTGGCCAGCATGCACAACAATAGCCATCACAACACGAAACACGTCCTGTCCATCCCAATCAAATGGGATACAACCTCGCCATTAGACCACTACTACTATACGCTGCCTCGCACAAGGCCGGCTACCTTAGCTTCTTGGCATGTGCCACCAGGCTCTCAATCACCTGCTCAAACGCATCCTTATCCCCCAGCGCGCTCTCCATCCGCTTCTGCCAGTATTCAAACACCTCCTTGGCCCGTTCTTGCAGTGCCTTGAGGTGATCAATGTGCATCCGCAGTTCGTCGTCCGTCAGCCCCTCGAGCGCCGCGTCCGTCGTTGCGCACAGCTGCGTCGTGCTGCTAATGTCCAGCTCCGGCGGTGGCGGCGGCCCTTTCCGCTTCCGCTCCGGTCTTGAGCTCGACGAGTCTACCGATGTCGACGACTCGTTCTCGCGCCGGACTCGGCCTAGCGGTCCACCGTTGCGGCCGTCCGACGACGGCCGAGGAGAGCGCTCGCCCGGAATATGAATCGAAGGCAGGATGAGCTTCTTCTGTTTCGAGGCGGGGAGGATCTCGTCCAGGTCCACAGGCACTCCCAGCGAGACTAGGAACAGCCGTCGTATCCGTGACCGCACCCAGTCTGGCGGCTGCAGTGGCGGCGGTGCAACGAGTTGACTCCAGAGCGAGTGGCTGCGTTCTGACAAGAAGATGGACCGTGTCTCTTCTGGGTTGATGGATATACTGGGTATGTCGTTCTGCACGGGATAGATCTCCTCCAGGTAAGGCTGTGTTGCTGTGACAATGTCTTCAGGTGATGTGAGCCGGTCAAAGTCCAAGACAGGCTGTGCGGGCAGAGGTTAGTCAGGTTGTCACCATAGCAAGCGGAACAAAAAACAACAACATCGTCAGTGGGCTAGAATTGCTGCAACTTACAGGTCCCGGCGAAGGGGCAGGTACAGGAGCTTGTTCTGGGGCCTGGTCAAATGGCGTCTCTGCCTCATGCTCGCCTTGCTGAAACCCATCGTCAAAGTCTCCAAAGTCGTCGTCACCCTCCTCGCCCTCTTCAAACTCGTCAAAATCACCAAACCCATCGTCGTCGTCGCCACCATCATCCGCTGCTGCTTCTGCTTCCCCACTGCCCAGGTCATCCTTGTCGTCCTGTGGGTCAGCTGAAACGCTGGCTGCAGGCGCAGAGTCGGCGGGAACGTTGCTCGCATTTATTGTAGGCCTATCCTGTGAGGTTGGTGACCCTTCTTCCATCGTCAATGGTACGCAGTAGGCACCAAGGAAAATGCCCTACGTACCTGGGTTGCTGCCCTGGGCGGCCTCGGGTGCTTTGATTACTTCATCAGGCGCCGCATCCGCCAGACGCTGCTGGTGTGCGTGCGTGCCGGGAACATCGCCGTAGCTGGGCTCGTCGGGGTCAATCTTCTCCACGACCGTCTTGGGGATGGGCGTGCCTCCTGGCGTAATGGGACGGTCGCTGACACTCACACGAGACGCACTACGGCTTCGCATGCCTTCAGGGACAATCTCGACCTCGTCGGGTACGGCGTCTTGGGTGCGCTTATTGTAGGCTTCTGTTCCCGGAACCTCGCCATGTGCTGGTGTGTCGTCGACTCGCTCAACTCGTGTAATCGGAATGGGCGATGTCAGGGTTGATCGCCGAGTCTGGCCTTCGGAGGCATCAGAAAAGTGCTCGTCGCTGGACTCGGCTGCGAGGAGTTAGATATCAGCTGCTCACACTTGCACACGGTTCTGACATACCGAGCTCCTTCGCACCGGGATCCTCCAGCTCGATGCTCTTGCGGGGTGGTGCCAGCTCGTCCGACATGTCGAGAGCCACTGGGTTTTGTTCAATTTATACGTACACGCCGGGAGAGTATCGAGGGCGGGCTGAGGTTTGTGTATCGTAGCACAGGTGCAGAGAAGAAGAGAGTGCGTCAGCAGAAACCAGAGACTGCGCCTCCTTGCTCCAGACGTCGCCGTGGAGTCTCAGGCACGCTCGCTCTAGCGGGGCGCGGCGGTCTGGAATCCCGGCCGCTGGCAAGGTGGGAACAACAATTCACCGGAGCTAAGCTCGACCCAAGCATCTGTTTGTCTAACTTTTGGATGCGACATTGACGCGCGACAAGGTCGTCAACATTTGCGCGCATCCACTCCAGCTCGTCAATTAGCGGCCTAGCCATTACGTCCACGGTCGCGACACGCCTAGCTCCATCGCGCGTTCAATAGCATTTCCGGCATCAACACCTCCTTGCACAAAACACAACCCTACCATCCAACAGCGCCGGCCTTGCACAACCGCCAACATGAGCTTCTCATTCGGCCAGCAGAACAGCGGCAGTGGCAGCAGCAGCACGCCTAACAAGTCTCTCTTTGGCGCGACTCCTTCGACGGGCGGCGCAACAACGTCTCTCTTCGGCACTGCAAACAGCACTAGCAACACGTCCAGCGCACCTAGCAGCGGCGGTCTGTTTGGCGGCGCCACGAACAACACAGGTGGATCGGGTCTCTTTGGTGGTGGTGGTGGTGGTGCTGCATCAAGCACACCTGCAAGCAAGCCCGGTGGTCTTTTCGGTGGAGGTTCAGCTGGCGCGTCGTCAACACCATCAGCCTTTGGCAGCGGTGGAGGCTTTGCATTCGGAAAGAAGGAGGGAGATGCAGCAAAACCCGCTGGAGGACTCTTTGGCGGTGCCGGAGCCTCTTCTGGCGGAGCTGCTTCATCTTCAACTCCCTCGTTCGGGTTTGGAGCTGCTTCTGGTGAGTTTATACTAACGTGCCAGACATTATACATGCCTGCTAATACAACGCCTAGGCTCAACACCATCAGCTACCCCTGCAACAAACAAGACATCCCTCTTCCCCTCCACCACTCCAGCTGGTGCCCCTCCCGGCGGCAGCTTGTTCTCCCAGAACACCCAATCGAGCACTGGAGCCCAATCCGGCTCTTCTTTGTTCGGTCAGCAGAGCAGCCAGGCTACCGGAAGCGGAACCTCTCTGTTCGGTGCAAAGCCTGCTACAACAACTGCTTCTTCCACCCCTAGTCTGTTTAGCCTAGGAGGAAACACGACCACCTCCGCTGACGCAAACAAGAGTGCTACTCCTACCGCCGCGCCGACATCGAGCCTTTTCGGAGGAGGAAACCAGACATCGACACCAAGCGGACAGGACGCACAGACCCCCAAGCCTGCGGGTGGTCTTTTTGGTGGACTCGGAAGTACAACACCTGCTACCGCGGCGAAGCCTTCGGGCTTCACCCTCGGTGCTACATCATCTGCTCAGCCTGCTTCTTCGCAGCCCGCGTCAAGCGGCACCCCAACCTTGAGCCTCGGTGGAAATACTAGCAACACAGCCTCTTCTGCCGGTACATCTGGCGGCTTGTTCTCCACTGCAGCAAGCTCTACTCCGGCTTCTACTGGAGGTGGTTTCGGTTTCGGCAAACCTGCTGCTACCAGTACTGCAGCAAGCACTGCAGCAACTACTACCGCCACAGCCGGTGCGCCCACCACAACTGCATCGTCTGGAAGCTCCCTATTCCCGAGCCTAGGAGGCGGAAGCTCTGCCGCTCCCGCCACTTCTGGGGCTGCATCTACTTCGGCTACCGCGCCAAGCTTGTTCAGCAAGCCCGCTGGAAGTGAGGCGGCGGCATCTAAACCCAGCACCGAAGCCCAACCCACTCCTTCCTTGGGAGCTACTGCCAGTACTACGAGCGGCAATGCGGCCCAAAGTGGGCTCGCAGCCTCAACCGCTGGACCCGCGCCATCGGCACAATCCCGGCTGAAGAACAAGTCCATGGACGAGATTATCACTCGCTGGGCTGCCGATCTATCAAAATACCAGAAAGAGTTCCAGGCTCAAGCTGAGCAGGTCGCGTCATGGGACCGAGCATTGGTCGAGAACTCTGACAAAGTGAGGCAGCTGTACTCGAAGACCTTCCAGGCAGAGCGCGATGCTGCTGAGGTGGAGAGGCAGCTGACCATGATGGAGGAGAACCAGCAGGAATTGGATTCCTACCTTGACCGCTATGAGAAGGAGATTGACAACCTCATGAAGATGCACGGGGTCAGCGGCAAGAACGAGAGCTTGCGCGGCCCAGACCAGGAACGTGAGAGGACGTAAGTGTATCCAGAGCTGACGTGAAAAATACGCAAGACCACTAACAGCATCCATAGTTACAAGCTCGCTGAGAAGCTCCAAGACCGCCTCAATGAACTCAACAAGGATCTCACGGAGATGATTGAGGAGATCAACAGCACATCCCAGACGCTGAGCAAGACGGGCAAGCCAGACGATCCTTTGACAAAGGTGGTTCGTGTTCTCAACACACAGCTCTCGCAGCTCCAGCTCATCGACTCGGGGGCCTCGCAACTCCAGGAAAAGATTGCCAAGGCGCAGAGAGAGACGCAGCGCGTGGGCGCAAATGGGTGGAACGGCCTCGGCTCGGACCCCTCGGCCGATTTCATGAACAGCATGCGTGGAGGCAGGTCGACGCAGCGATTTGGTGGTGTATCGTAGGTGTGAAGGATGAAAAAATGATAATGGGTCACGCGACATTAGTGGATCGGGGGTTGTCAAGATAATTGGGACAGTTTTTAACCTTAAGGGATCTTTTGCATAGATTTGGGCGTTTGATTTTTCCTCTTCAGGCAGTGGTATAGCAAATGTCACGTTTGGATCTTAGTTGCGCGTATTGTGACGATTTTATGCGACAGAATTCCCTCTAAAAGAGAGAGACAGAATAGTTTCATTCCTCAAGCCTTGTCAAACGCCCCTTGTTGAACCTGCACTTCGCCCTCTTCTTCTCCCTTGCCAATACCCGCCTCGCCATTAACGCCCATCACGCCCCTCCTCTTCTCCGTCCGCACCTGCATCCAGACCAGCGCCGCCGTCCACAACCCCATGGCCACACTAACCGCAATCATGGCCCACATTCCCCTCGTAAAATACGGCGCAAAGTTCGCGCCGTAGAACAGAATACTCCACCAAGCGTTGACAGCATTCGAACCCATATTCATACTGGCAATGACGACAGCACGTAGAGAGTCTTCTTCATAGCGCAGCACGTCGTTGGCCCAGGCGAAAAAGGTCGCTTGGCAGGCGTACACGCTGCCGGCCCAGTAGTACATGGCAAAGTGGATGGTGGTGTTGTGCGGGTAGGCGAGGATAAGGGACGATGTGATGACGCCGGTGATGGCGATCCAGTAGCCGACTGTGAGGGCGAGTGTTAGCTCATCTGTTTCAGCACATGGTTTTGTGGGATAGTTGTTTGTGAGAAGAAGAACATACCTAGATACCTCTTCCCGCCCATGAAATCCGTCAGCGTCGCCCAGAAAAGCGTCGATACTATGCCTACGGCCGGCACGCCCGTGGGGTAATTGTTATTCTGCGTCACTGTGTATTTTTTCGTTGGGTGGCTCTTCATGTACAGCTGGAGTAAGGCGTTGGTGCTGAAAGATTCTGTTTCTCCGGCTAGGATCCATAGCAGGACGAAGAAGTACCAGTACCATGTTTTGAAGCAGTGTTTAAGGAAAGACAGGGAAATCGGGGTTCGCTCGGATACCTCGGGGACGCGGGATATGGCGAGGGCTTTTTCAGAGGCGCTGAGGTAGGGCGCGCGCGTGTTTTTGGGGGTGTCGGGGAAGAGCAGGAAGCCGTAGATTGCGACTGGGAGAGTGATGATACCGTCGATTACTAGAGAGGGAATAAGTCAGATTGGGGTTCTGAGGGAGAGAATGAGGGGGTTACTTGCTGAAGAGCCAGCGCCAGCCGCTCATGCCTCGCAGTCCATCCATGCTGCTGTGGATTCCAGTCTGGATGAAACCGCCAATCATGGTGCCGGCGAGTCCAGATGCGGTGAAGATTCCTGATCGCTTTCCAAGCTCTTTCTCCGTGTACCATGATCCGAGGATGTAGTGGGTTCCAACGAAAGTTGAGGATTCAAATAGGGCCTGGAAGAAGCGAATGGCCATGATGTCTTGGGGCTTTTGGGCTGCTGCCGTGACCATAGTGAGGCCGGCCCATGCTACCTTTTGATTTGTTAATTGGTACAATGATATACATTTGTGTTAGGGCAGAGCGTACCATGCATGCCGGAAAGAAGTAGCGTGGCTTGATATAGTAGAGAGCTATATTGCACGGTACTTGGCCAATCGTGTAGCTTTCTACTAGTTAGCACACAGTTTTGCGCCGTATGTCTGCGAAAAAATACCCGACTGTGAAGACAGTATTGATCTGGTTGAGCTGGTTGCCTTTGAAACTCAACTCTTCTCTCATGCCAGAAACATATGCGTTGTTGAGATTGGTGCGATCAAGGTAGCTTTGAATAGCGTTAGAGACCATTCTTTTCTGTGTTTGAAACATAATACCTACTTGAGAAAGTACATGAGGCAGCAGAAGCTCAAGATGAAAAAATCGAGCTTCTGCACCAGCTTGCGCTCTCCTGGCGCATTCTGGTCGCCTCGCAGGTAGGCAAGGAACTTGTTCGCCATATTGATTCAATGGCGCCTATTCGGCGGCGAAACAGTCCTCAGGGATGGCCGCACAGCATGCGCAGAGCTGTTGTTTTGTAGGATGCCCCGATATCGATACGAAGGCTATCAGACCAACGTCTGATTAGGTAGGTATCCTTATCTAATCTGTCCGTGGTTTCCAGTATGCTTCGGATCGAGCACTCGGATGCTGTGACCAGGCCAAAAGAATGGGGCAACGGCCGCAAGATATCAGAGATAGTACGCCACTTTTAACTGACTCGAGATGTGCGTAATCAGGAATCTCTCCATGCAGATCTCTGGGCTCCTCGATACGCAGCTGATTGCCGGCCTCGGTAGGCGTCCCTCAGGCTCAACAAGGAAACTGAGTCCCCTCGAGGAGTGATAATCTACTCGGCCGATTGACCGAGGGGGCGTGATACGCGTTTAGCTTAGGGAGGGTGGGCCTATAAGTGCGGGGAGAGTGGTAAGGACCTCGCTGCAAAGGGTTCCGGCCGAGTGTCACCCGAATTGGATACAAATCAAGGACAAGCTACTAATGCATATGTTTTCTTTGATTTACTCCATGCATTGCGATTCATTCCACTGCAGCACTCTGACATTTTAGTATCTTGGTGTTGTGCAAATCTTGGGCCATGGCATCTGAAGCAAAGTGGGAGAAAGTCGCTGCGGAGAAGCGCGCAGCTCTCTCGGAATCCATTCCGACCTCGTACCGCATTCCTCAAGACAAACTACCGCCAGAGACCCAACTCGATGTAACAACGTGGCCCAGGGATTCTGGATGGTTTACCTCAAAGGAGTTGGAGATTACGGATAGCACGGCTTCCCAGATTCTGGAAAAGATTGCGTCGAAAACATGGAGCGCAGAGGACGTTACGACTGCCTTTTGCAAACGCGCTGCAGCAGCCCATCAACTGGTAGGCAGAAGCTTTGAGATACTTGTGAGGATTGTCTAACGGGCATTAGACCAACTGCCTCAGCGATGCCTTCTTCTATGAAGCAATTGCGCAAGCCAAGTCTCTCGACGAACATCTCCAGCGAACCGGCCAAGTTGTAGGACCACTTCACGGCCTGCCTATTTCGCTCAAAGACAACTTCAATGTCAAGGGAAAGGACAGCACCGTGGGATTTACGTCGCTCGTTGGCAAGCCGGTTGATCACAATTCGACTCTTGTAGACTTGCTGGAGAAGCTTGGTGCGGTGCGGTATTGCAAGACGAACGTACCAACGGCCATGATGATTGTATGTATGCGAAAATGAGGCACGATGCAAATGCTTACACAGTGCAGGCAGAGTCCGTGAACAATACATTTGGTCGTACCGTGAATCCGTTGAACCGCAAGGTTACATCTGGAGGGTCCTCGGGCGGAGAATCAGCGCTTATCGCATTTGGAGGCAGTCCCCTAGGCATTGGAACAGATATCGTAGGTCTTTTCCTGTTCTTCATACTTCACTGCTGACCAATCAAAAAAGGGTGGTAGTTTACGCATTCCTGCAGCGTGCACAGGCATATTCACTCTTCGCCCGTCTTTCGGTCGCTTTACTACACAAAGGTGTACGTCAGGCCTTGCTGGTCAAGAGGCTGTGCAGAGCGTCAACGGACCTATGGGAAAGACTCTTGAGGACATCACGATGTATTCAAAGACCGTAGTCGATGCGCAGCCATGGAAAGTGGACCCCAAGATGCTGCCAATACCGTGGCGGCCGGTAGAGCCGTTTAAGAAGCTCAAAATTGCTGTACTTTGGAACGATGGCATCTGTATGCCAACACCTCCGGTGACTCGGGCACTGAAAGAGACTGTGGAGAAGTTGAAGAAGGTGGGCCATGATATCGTTGATTGGGACCCCAAGCTGCATCCGACTGCGCTCGAGCTTTTGGTAGGTGTTTGAAGTACCGTGTAAAACTCTTTTCTGACAAACACAGGGTCGGATGTTTGTTGCAGACGGCGGTAAGAGCGTCAAAGCTTTGCTTGACCCCACTGGCGAGCCCATTCGGCCTGAGATGCAAATGTATGCGGATGCCAAAGAACTGGGAGTCTTCGACATGTGGAAACTACACTCCACCAGATCTGAGCTACAACGACAATACTTGGAGCAGTGGAATTCCATAGAGGGCCTCGATGCTATCCTAGGTAAGTCGAACATCTGCATCGTGTATTCTTCCTTGTTAACCACAGACAGCGCCCACAACTCCTTACTCGAGCGTAGCACACGGTGATTTCAAATACGTCGGATACACCGGTGTCTATAACGTTGTAGACTATTCTGCTGTGTCTTTCCCTTGTGGAGTCTCAGTCGATAAGTCAAAAGACAAGCCCTTGAGTGATCATAAGTCTCAGAGTGAATTCTGCAAGGCGGCTCAAGAAAGCTGTAAGTTGGACTGCGCAATCTCACCGAGTGGCATTAGTTACTGATAAATGATAGATGACCCTGAGTTATTGGATGGACTGCCAGTGAGCTTACAGTAAGTAGTGCATTTGCTCGATCCCTTGGCTATGATGCTGATGTACGCAGGCTCGTCGCCCGAAGACTTGAGGAAGAGAAAGTGCTTGCCATGACCGCAACCGTCCTGCAAGCGGTTTAGTTATAGAAATTTGTCCATTCGAGGATTAGACAAAACTTAAACGCATTGAAGTTGACCCATGTAACAGATTTCGTTCCGTTCACAGGTGAGATTCATGAGACTGGTAGCTTCCAAGCACATACCTAGTGCCCTTGTCAAATAGTATCGGGAAAGGGCAAGTGCTCGATCTGGTAAACAAGTGCACAACTAGTCAAACAAGGGTCCAGCCTCTGCAGTTTCAATACGACACACGATTCTCGGCTCGCTCCTCATCCCGACATCCTTTACGATCGGCTTCATCTACATCCATGACCTCTACCGACCCACCTGCCTTCACATGCCAGTAGTTGAGGCTGGTCGCCTCCTTACCTGTCTCCTCTAATTCTCTAAGCGAACATCTCGCTTTCGCCTAGAAACTTAACTGTCAACCCTCCTACCTACTCTTCAACGTCTCTATAACCCTCATTCGTAATATTTTTCGCTATTTTCGCTGTATCACATCACGAGGAACAGTATCCTAGCCTGCGAAATGGTAGAGACTCATGTCAGTGAGTCGACCAGAGTGAGCACGCGATCGAGATCAGGTGCATTGCCAGAGAACAAGAAAGCTCCAGCACCAATGAGGAAGAAGCTTCCTTGGCTTGAGGACAACCGACGCAACGCTTCGTATAAAGGGTCTGTTGATGGCCAGATTCGCACCCCCGAACGCACTTCACGTACCACATCCGTCGACGGTCCTCCTAGTGCTGGAAATTCACCATCTCCTAGTACTCATACACCGGGCCGTAGGCAGTCCTCAACGAATGATTCGTGGGCTGCAGTAGGAAAAACTCCAGTACGAAGGCCCACGTTTGTCCCAGCTGATGCCAGCCAGAGCGCTTCACCGACTGGAAGCAGTCCCTCACCAGCCTCAAGACACCAACAGTCTGCGGCCCGACGGGCATCCTTAGCCTCGAGCAAAGCAATTCCCGAGCGGCCTGCATATCGGTTATCTCTCTCAAAGCCCCAAAATCCTCAGAAACGTCTTTCTATCGTACGAATCAAGGAAGATATCGATCATCCCAAGGACGATAATTACCGCGCCCGCGCCCAGAGTTTGGCACCCATTCCGGATCATCTGGAGCAGCCTCCAACACCAGAGATTATTCAGATACCGATAAATAGCGATTCTAAAAGCCCATCAGCACCAAGAGTAACCACAACAAGGGTGCGCACATCCATAGCCTTGCCAACCCCTTCTCGCAATTCATTTGAGCATGCGACTAGCAGACGGATAAGCAATGCAGTAGGCGATCTAGAAGAAATGGTACAAGAAGCTGTCGACGCTGCTAAGAATACCCAGGATCAAGATCAGGTAGAAGAGATATATGAGATTATCGAAGGTGCAAAAAACGCCATTCAAGAGGCATCTGCCGGACCTGTACACCTCATGGCCACAGCAACTCCTCTCAGAGTTTCTAGTTCCTCTAGCCCTTCCTCAGAGCCTTATCATACAGCAAGATCTCCTGAAGGTCCTGAAAATGTACTTGAAGACATCGCACCGAACCGTCCTGAGCACTCTGGGCTTCATAGAGTCTCAGTGTCGCATGACTGGGCCTACTCAGGCCAGGAACAGCCGAACAAGAAACACTCGTCCATACCAGCAAGCACTTCAAATGACAGGGAGAACGAACAAGACAACATCAAATCGGGGATTACCAACAACCCGCTGTTACCAAGACACACTAAAGCAGCCCCTAGAGAGCACGTGGACTTTGTTCTCCGCCCTGTAGGTCGAGATGAATCTCGCGGTCGTTCGCGTCAACGAGCTACCAATAAGTCCAGGGCCGAACGAAACCCTTATAGCCAACACAAGAACCTCAAACGTGCACCTTTGTCAGATTCGGAACGTAGCCTCAAAAATTCTGATGTCAGCGAAAGTGACGCTTCATCTGAAGATGGCCAGCCCCCAGTGAAGCCGTATGGTAACGAACTCACGCTTCGAGGGCAGATGCAGTATCACACATTCGACCTGCGACGCCCTCACCGCAGGCAGACAATTGCAAGGGATTGGTCTACACTCAGGAAGCGCCTTACAGCAACGATAGCTTGTATCAATACAGCTCTGCTTGGCATCATTGTTGGTATCTACGCAGGTGAAGTACCACGCATACAGTATTCTCTGGCAGATGAGCAGCATGTCGCCATTGTTGGCAATGCAGTCCTGTTCGCTGGAATTTCTATTTCTACCCTCTTTGCTTGGCCACTACCTCTCCTTCATGGACGAAAACCCTATATTCTCTCAGCTTTAGCAACGGCCTTACCACTTCAATTTCCCCAAGCCATTGTAGTAAGCGGCTTCGGCGATAAGGAGCCTGTGCTACGCGTTGGACTCTTACTTGCCCGGACTGTATCTGGCCTCGTTCTGGGCTTTGCCAATGTGAACTACATCACCGTACTGCTTGACTTATTCGGAGCCTCACTACAATCCAAGAACCCGCATCAAGAGTTTGTGGTGGCCAACGACGTGCGTCGTCATGGCGGAGGTATGGGTATATGGTTAGGAATATGGTCCTGGTGCTGGATTGGCTCGATTGCTGTAGGTTTCCAAATTGGTGCTGCAATTATCGGGAGTTTACCGCCGCAGTGGGGTTTCTACATCGTAGTGGTAATCTTACTCTTCGCTTTGGTACTCAACATCATTGCTCCAGAAACGCGGCGAGCTCAATACCGCAAATCAGTTACCGAAGTGTATGACAAGGATGAGAACTTTATCACCAGGCGAGTGAACAGAGGGGAGGTAAAGTTGCATATTTCAACTGAAGGGCCAAAGAGTTGGTTTGACGAGATGTGGGCCGGGACAAAGCTCATGATTATGATGCTGTGCCAGCCAGGTTTCTTCGTACTTGCGCTCTACCTGGGCTGGATCTACGCACAGGTCGTTCTCGTGGTCGTTCTCTTGGGCGCACTTTTGTCACGAGACTACAGGTGGAAGTCCTCGATGGTGGGCGCAGGAGTTATGTCTGTCGCCATTGGAGCGCTCCTAGCTATTCCCATGACGAAGGCGAGCATCTTCTCTCGCTCCCGCAAAAGATCCTTTCGCACCGACTCAATGACATTCGAGAAGCAAGTCACTTGGACTAGCCATTCCGTTCGGCGCGGTGTCTTCACGCTCGTGCTCCCTCTCATGGGAATGGCCTATACAATCTCCTCAGCCGGACGCCCAAAGCCATACATTGTACCTATCATCTTTGCTGGTGCAATCGGGTTCCTCAGTATTCTCGCCATCGCTGAGTGTCATGGCCTCGTGATGGAGACGTTTGATACGTGCGATTTGCAACCTGGAGTCAATACAAAGCATCGTCTTCAAAGCATGGCAGTGCAGGACCGCAGAAGAAGAACAAACTACTCATCCTTCCCTCGGGTGACAGCTGGTATCTTCATCAGCCAAGTTATCGCTTTCATCCTCGCTGCTGTGGCAACTGTAGTCGGAGGCTCAATGACACGAAATCTGGGTGCTCAAACATCAACGGCGGTCACAGCGGGTGTTCTCCTGGGTCTCACTATTCTACTCATATTGGTTCTGTTGCGTTTCAAGTCCGTGCAGGTCATACCGAACCATACTTTCGGGACCCGCCGAGATACTGCAGCATGGGAAGAGTTCAAGGATCTGGAGAAGATGGGCAGAGGAAGCGACTGGCAAGCAGTGGTGATTGGAAACCCGAGTGGCAAGTTCAGGAGGATGAGTGTGCTCGAGCTGGGTGCTTTGAGTCGATGGACGGAGATCAGGAAGCTGAACTTCTTGATTAGAGGGGTGATGTTGGGACAGCCAAAGGAGAAGAAGCAGAGAAGCTCGAGATACAGCGAGTAAATTATGAGTTGCGTCGCAGAATGAGTTAGTATCCTTTTGCCCTACATAGATATCGAAACTTTTGTCGTTGGGACGAGAACTATGCTTGCACGTGCTTTCATACGATGACGTAAGGATAGCATTACTGGGCGACGGCAATTCCTAGATGGCATGTTTGTGGTTGGCCAGAGACTGCTGAATGAGCCGGTTCATTCAATAAATGGCGGGCCTGTTGGGAGTGATGTAAAGATGGCAATCAATCTCCTGAGCCGCTTGTCGGAACGCTGAGCGGCGCACGGCCCCCCCGGAAAAATCGTCAGCTCACTGCCGGAGCTCCATCCACCCTCACGAGCAGACGACCGGCGACAACCCATCTTCCCTCGCTCAATTCGCATCAAGATGTCTCTCGCCGCATCCCGTGCCGTGTTACGGCAGTCGACGTTCACCGTCCGCCGCGCTGGCATCCGCAATGCCTCGACGACCGCCGAAGCCACCAACACGGTAAAGGACGCCGCGTCAAAGGCACAGTCAAAGGCATCAGAGGGACTTTCCAAAGTCCAGAGCTCCGCGAGCTCTGCAGCCTCGAGTGCTGGTTCCGCTGTCAGCAATGCCTCTCAGCAAGCCACGGGCCGGGTAGGAAGGATGGTCAACTTCGTACAAGGTTAGTAACACTCATCGCGGGGGGCGCGGGCACACAAGCAATGGCATCGGCTGGACACAGGGCTCCAGAAAGAGCTGGGAGTTGATAGCGTGGCATTCAATGGGTCGCCAGAGGAGCGATACAGGCCTATCAGGATGGTGGCCGCAGCAGCCAGAGATGCATTGATAGGCTTGCTCTGCGCTGCTTGGAGTGCTATCGAAATGATATCACAATCCCATCTGAACAGTTTTCTGATTGTACCACAGGAATCATTCCCCGCGCCACCTACTACGGAAAGGTTGGACTTGAGCTCGGCAAGCTCATTGCTCAGCAGCGAAGCATGCAGCCACCGTAAGCTTCCCACAACGACAAGGCAAATGTGCGCCTGCTCTGGGGCGAAAGCCACTAACAGCACATAGATCCGTCCAGACGATGCAAAACTACATCCAGCCCGCCCTGAACGCCCTCCGCAACCCGAGCACTCTCTTCAACCGCCTGGCCAGCGAGGCCAACAGCGCCACCCAGTCACCCGCCAACGTCCTTGCGCAGATCCGAGGAATTCCCCGCGCACAGTGGTACTCAATGGGTGTGGTTGCTGCCGAAGTCATTGGCTTTTTCTCCGTTGGCGAGATCATTGGTCGTTTCAAGCTTGTTGGCTACAGGACCAAGAAGGACGAGCACCACTGAGTGTGATGAATTTAAAGAAGACCAAGACACGACATTCAAGCATGAATCTGGCGCCAAGGCGAGGTCAGATGGGCGAGGAGGGGCTGAGGGAGGAAACACTGTACGATTTCGCGGGCTGATGAGCCGAGCAAGAGTGTTTGCGGTGCATTCGGGATGGAAGGGATCCGCTACTGTATACTGCACATACCTCTGATTTAGATTCCATTTTCTACGTGTGCACTTTTATTGGCAATGCATCTACTTCAGTAAATGGTCCGTCATAGCCCGTGCTGTGAAGGCGACGTGATCGGCGCTAGTTCGGCCCAAATGGGCCCAGTTATTTTTCCAATGCAACAACCCAACTTTTGCATCGCGAAACACTTTTGAAATAAGCCAACCGCATTATGGACGCCTTGATATAGAGCGCACGACACCAGGTTCCTCGATCGGCTCCCTCCGCTACCATGAACGTATTCAAACTTCTCTCGCGATCTTCCAACGCAGCGCAAAGCTCGCCCGTGCAGAAGCTTCCCTCCGCCGGCGCTGTCGCAAACCCGCAGCTCTTCGGTCAGGACGAGAGAGAGCAGTCGCCCGAGCCCTCCAATTCGAACCGCAAAAGAAAGAGGGGTCAGGATGGTGTAGAGGCAGATTCTGCTTCTGCTGCCTTGCCTGCTGATATCGATTTCTTTGCAGGAGGCGCAGGCAGAGATGCAGAAGCCCGCGGGGATACCCTGTCGAAGAAGCAGAGAAAAAAGCTGAAGAAACAGGAGAGAGAACAGGCTGCAAATACAGAAAAGGAAGAAAATTACCTCCAGCAAGATCCATACGATTTGGAGGAATGCAAGAGAATACTACGGTCGCACAAGCTGAAGGTCGCCGTGTTTGAAGACTTTGCGCCACAAGAAGAAGAAGAGTCATGCAAGGAGAAGAAGTCGAAGAAGAAGAAAAAGGACCAACAACAACAAGTTAAGGATAAGAAAAAGGACACGAGAAAGATATTGTACCCTCAGCCGGTGACATCGTTTGCGCAACTTCGAACCCGCTACGGCATATCGAGACGGCTTGCAGAAAACATAATCGAGCAAGGATACAAATTGCCGACAGAGGTTCAGCTTGGAGCCCTGCCGCTGCTACTGAGAAAGAAGGGCCGTGAAGGCAGCGTCGGCGCCTTGAAAGAGACCGAGGACTTATCTGGTGCAGAGTACAATGGAGATATTGATCTTCTGACGGTTGCACCCACAGGTAGCGGAAAGACGATAGCGTTTCTCATACCCATCATCGATGCGTTGCTTTCAGAAAACAAGACCACAGCCACCAAGACTGGGCCTCGCGCTGTCATACTTGCGCCCACGAGGGAGCTGGCGTCGCAGATTGTGAATGAAGCGAGGAAGCTGGCAAAGGGTACCGCAATAAAGGCTACGCTTATGAGGAAGGGTATGCAGGTGGTGAGGCACGAGGAAGAGGACGAGGAAGAGGATGAAAAGTCCAAGGACTTGTCCGACGCCTCTGACGATGATGAGGATGCATCTGAATCAGAAAGTGAGGATACGGAAGCACCGAAGAAGAAGCAGAAAGGTCGTCGGGCCGAGCTTGTCAAAGCTGCGATTCTCGTTTCCACTCCTCTCGCTCTACTGAATGCTCTGAAGCGCAGAGATGGTACCGTTGCGAATATTCCTAGCGTATCTCAGCTAGTCCTTGACGAAGCCGATGTCCTCCTCGACCCTCTGTTCCGCGAGCAAACTTTGGCTGTCTGGAATGCCTGCACAAACCCCAAGCTTCGGGTTGGGCTCTGGTCAGCAACAATGGGATCAAATATCGAGAGTCTAGCCATCTCTACCCTGAACGACCGCTGGTCTGCCATTTCCTCCTCGCAACCCGACCTGCCCACACGACCCCCACTCATCCGCCTGGTTGTCGGACTGAAAGATAGCGCTATCCCAAACATCTCCCACCAACTGACTTATGCAGCCACTGAGCAAGGCAAACTACTTGGCCTCCGTCAACTCCTTCACCCAACCGCTATCTTGAACGACTCAAATCAACCCACTCTGCGGCCCCCATTCCTAGTCTTCACTCAAACCATTCCGCGTGCCATAGCACTCCACTCTGAGCTCCTGTACGACATACCCCCGGAAGCAGGCGGCAGCTCACGCATTGCGGTTCTCCATGCAGATCTGAGCTCCTCCGCCCGTGACAACATCATGACGCGTTTCCGGAAAGGCGAGATCTGGGTCCTCATCACAACGGACCTGCTCGCCCGTGGCGTTGACTTCCGCGGTCTCAACGGCGTAGTGAACTACGACGTACCCACCTCTGCCGCCGGATATGTCCACCGCGTAGGCCGCACGGGGCGCGCGGGCCGTACAGGCGGCGTCGCCGTTACATTCTATACCCAAGACGACATTCCCTATGTCAAGCTCATTGCGAACGTGATCCGTGCGTCAGAATCGCTCCGCGGTGTGAGCGCCGATGAAGGCAGCGTAAAGCAATGGTTACTCGATGCTTTGCCTACGCCCTCGAAGCGAGACAGACAGATGCTGAAGAAGAGGGGTGTGGAGGCAAGACGCACGGTCAAGGGAGAGAGCAGGATTAGCAGTAAGAGTGGGTATGAGAGGCGGATTGAGAATATGCGTAAGGGGGCGAGGGAGGCGGCGAAGAGGAGGAGGGAGCAAGGGGGCAAAGGCGAGAGTGAGGGGGAAGAGAGCGCTTTTGAGGGGTTTGAGTAGGGAATGTAGTACTTGAAAGAAAATATAGTGATAATGACTACTTTTCTGTATCAAATTTTTGAAAAAGCTGTATGAGTAAAGGAATGTGTATACATATTTGTCTTCTGTTTTTTTTTCAGATTGCATGATACACATAACTTAACTCTCTGCCTGGCTCACTTTACTAATTTCAATTTCACCATGTCCTTATTTCATTTTTTTTTTCATTCAAAACAAACACGAGGGAAGTAAATCTATCTTCTCTACGCGAAGCGAATCATGTAAGGGCAGTATAGTCCTCCATTTCTCTACAAAAGCAGTGTGCACATTTTTCTATTCCCTCGATCACAAAAATGAAAATCCATTTTACTGCAGGCATATATGAACACTGCTACGACCAATTCCTTCGCGAGTCCTATAATTTTTCTAATGCACTTTTCCGTAGGGTCTTGAGTATATCTACACCCTTTTTCGTCGTTCTGTGCTGTAACAGTTCTTTGTGTATAGGACGCTATTTGTTCATTTCTCGTCCTAGGCCCGCAGTTGCTTGTGGATAAGTATCGATATTTGCTCTATTTCTCTCAGGATGTCCGTGTTTTAAGTGAAAAGTCAGTCGGCGATGGAGTCAAGTTAGTAGCGTTTCAGCACTGTACTTTGCAGACAAGATTATAGAAAGAGAAAGGAAAAGAGAAAAAGGGGGTCAAATGTTATGTTGTGAAGACGGAATGAACGGACTTTTCAAAGAAGGTATTTTGGGTCGAATCGAGGCAGAGAGTCATCGAGATGAGAATGTGACAGGGGTGTAGGGACTCATTGCGTCATTATCTTTGTGGTGTGTGGGAGTGGCTATTTTCGCTCTTCCTTCGCCTTGAAATGTAGGTATAGATGGAGAGATCAGCAGTTCAGGTGCGTGAACGCTTTCTTCCCTTTCATGCCAGTGGATCGGGGGACATTGCCGATTGGTTCGAAAATTGTTCCAGATTCGTTCGTTTTCTCGGAAAAGTATACGGGAGCTAACTAGTAGAGGTTGCTTAATAAAACCCAAAGAGATGAGGCTGCATAATTTGGCAGATTCTGTTGGAATCCTACAACGATGATGTTGTGATTTTTCTCTCATTTCCGTAGGACCGGCGTGCTTTCTTACTTAGTTAGGTGGGCAGGGGCGGAAAGGGTGCGTTGCATGTGCTCTCTGACTCCCGCAACTTAGAATACACAAAATCGACGGATATGTGTCATCGAAATGAATTGGAAGTTCCTCTGGTCTGTTGAAACCAGACTTTGGTCTGTTTCAGCAAGACTGACGGGTTTTGGTCAGTGCCCTGGAGTTGGCCAGGCTGCAAAGGACTCAGACTTTGAAAATAGATCAAGGCCAGAGCGGACTTGCCCAGAAAATCCACTGGACCAATGGACCCTTAGATTGATTCCCACAGGATCGAGCTGCCTGTCACAGCTAATGCATGCCACGTTGGACACCACAACAATACTCTGTAGGTTGATTGCAGTTCGGCAAGGCGCAGAGGAGGGTGTGAAGGTATGCGAGGCTTGGTGCGACAAGGATGAATCTGCATCAGATCGGGTTTGCTTCTTTGAGCTTCCATCGTCTTCTTAATCAGCGGGATCTTTTGCTGTCTTTCACCCGACAGACCGGGACCGTTGTCCGTACTTCAATCCGAGGGCTTGCAGAGTTGCTGTCTTTTTGACAGGCTTATCCCGACTTTCAGCGTATCCGGAGAGCGGCTTGTGACGGCATCATGTGGTGGGGGAGGTTAACCCGCTTTCGTAGATATGTCGGTGAGGCGTGAACGTGCGACAGAAGGATTCGCGGACGATAGGAGGGGCTCTGAAACCTGTTGCTGTTGGCAATTTATGGTTGAAGCTGGAATCCATGACACGATTAGCTTAGACGATATGAACTAGAAATGTGAGCATCTCATTTGACGGTTAGACAGGCACTCCTCTGTAATCAGTGTTCCAGAATGACACACGAATCATCGTGTGGTTTTGCTCACATACCGCAGCCTAATTTCGTTCTGTCCAATGACTCCCTAGTCGTAATCTTGTGTGATGTTACTGGTCAGCAGGGTGCAGAAGATATTGCTTTTTCCCTTTACCTAACATGCGGGGCCACACCTAGTTTTAAAGGCAGCATGGCAATCCATGCGGTGTACTTAACGATAAAAATGGATTAGCAGTCGCCTGTCGCGTGTAACATATAAATTTGTAGTGAGTGTTACAAGTTGTGATAGGGTTGTAGGTAGCAGCACGACTGCAGTGCTCAAGCAGCACCACCACGCAGACAGGACATCCCTTCCCTCATTAAGCAGTAGGTTGTGTAACTGAAGGTGCAGGCAACTGGCAGTGTAGGCTGAATGCCCATGGTGCGGATATGGTCGTTTCCTCGAATCACTACCCTGTATACTGTTTCTTAAAAAAGAAGACAAGTTTTTTTCAGCTGGCATCGCGCTTTGCGCGACAAGAATCCAAGGCCTTGTGCAGCTACTGCCCATATCCCTAACTGGGCAGTCACATACCTCGGTTTATACACGTCGTGGTGTCTTTTCTTCTGCCTCAACTTCGTTGATGCATTGCAAAGCCAGGAAAGGAAATGGCGGAGGATACACCGGTGGTGCGTATCACGTAAACTAGAATGTCAGATGTACAGGAGCCACATTGTATGTTTTTTTAGTTCTTCAGTGAACGGTAGTATAGGGTGTTCGTGCATAGAGCATGTAAGAATCAGAAGATTACGAATGCTGAGCCTCCTCACAATCGGTTGCATTGTCAAGAATCTGACACGGGTAAGTCAAAATACAAGGTTCACGCCTCAAACCCCCACGGAGTTCAAGTACCTTGACGGCACAGGCTCTATGTGGAGGCCAAGGAGGTGCAGCATGAGAAGGAGTCACAGAGTAGTGTATCTCCGAACACTGTTTTCGAGTAGAGTGTGCTCAACAATCTGCACGAGAAGAACATTTGTGACATAACGCCTGGAGATTTGCCAATAGGCCTAGGCCCGGTGGATGTTTTTGCTTGGATGTTTGTTGCATGCATAGTTGCATGGGTCCGACGCGCGGCCGACCTGAAAAAAAAGGCGTCGTTCGATACGAGGGCATAAGCATTATGCCCATTGCCACATAGTATTTTCTGTATTTGCAAGCTTATCACCTCAATAATCAATCTAGATGTGGAGTGGTAGGCGAGTCAGTTGATATTGTAAGGAGACCTGTCTGTGCCTTGCTAGCCATGCCAATCAAGGGCGATCTTTTGGTAAGCACTGCGGTGTGGCGTGCCGTATGCACGACATCAAGGGAACGTCGCCTGATCCTCTAGTCGTCGATCGCTCGCATCGCTTAGAAAAGTTTTGTGATGGGGGTGCGTGTGGCCTCGCAAAGAAGGCGCCAAGGTAGTACGTTCCACTGTTTCTCTATGTAGGCAAGGCAATTGCCCACTGTCTGTAGGCCTTGGAAAGATATGGTGTCAAAGACAAGGATACACTGGTCTCGAAGATGACAACAGGGTATCAAACATGGTAGACAAACAAACAGAGATATGAAAAGGGCTTACCATACTCATCCGGGAAAAGATGCAGCTAAGGATCTTTCACACCGTTCACGCAAGGCGAGAAGGATCGTGGCTGTCCACCAGCCTCGAGGGTCTTCTGAACGGTAGCGGCTGGGTGTCTGCAGACAGTTGCAGAAGTGGTTAATGACTCTGACCCTGGCCCCTAGGCAGTGTGAGATGCAGCGGCCCTCAATCTCCGGTAGTGCGGGATAAAAGGCCATATCGTTCGACACAGCCAGCAGCATTTACGGCCGAAAAGTAACCAGATGGTTGGATCCCTCGAGGCCGGTTGTTTTTTTCTTGGGAAAAGGGAGGTCTTGTGCCCAACTGCCTCGCACTCGGACCTGGCCTGGGATTCAGTGGTCAGCCGGGCCTATTACTGTGCACCCACACGACAAATGACGTCTGCATCTCTCGATAGCTCGGCAGCACGATGGTGTGAGTGTGTGGGGAATGAGCAGGGGGCCACCCCAAGGCTGTCTAGAGCCTTTGGAGACGGGCGATCCGAACAAATAGCGCAGTCGTATGCTGGCGACCAGGGATGGCGCTCATAACCCTGGCCCCAGCGCTGAGAGGCGTGCGGCGCTTCTGCCAAAATCTGACCCTTGAAGGCGCTGGTGCTTACCATGTATCTGTGCACTTGGCTGAACCCGTCGCTAACTACGTGCTAAAAGAGCGAGTGTGAAATAGAGGACCCATGTGACTGAAGGGCGCTAGCCGCCTAGTCTGCCAGCCAGCAACCTCCACCACCCGCCTCAAGCCCACTTGTTTGCTCATCTAATCCCACCCTACGCGCGCTCGCATCGCGACTACTGGCAGTCCCAGATCCTGAGCATGCCCATAGCCTTGTGCCTGCTGACACCTGCTCCATCTGTGCGTGCTGGATAGCTTCTCACTCCACGATCGCATGGTCTGGGGTTGACCTGAGCACTCACTGACCGGACAACAGCATCGCGGACGGCGTCGACCTGGACCGCTGCAGCTCGTACTGATACCGATTTGGCAAGTAGTCCTGTTATTGCTAGGTGGATGCCTTGCGCCATAGCCCTGCAGCCAGTAACACTCGGTCGGTAAGTTTGCCGTCAAATACATACACCCAAGAGTTCGATTAGTTCAACGAAACCCGCCGATCAGAAAACCTACGCACTCGCCCGCATGGCCACAGCGACAATAGTTCGTACAAGGGCACCGTCAGGTGTTGTGAAGAAAGCAATGCCATCCTCCACCGAACACCTACCCCGTGTTCTCTGATTCGGCAACACTACCGAAAAGGCCCTGTACCATGATTAGAAGGCTGCAGGGGTGCGTCTACCTCTGACTATGGTGTGGTCGTGTGCAAACCGCGATCTCCGATGGCAAGGCCTCAAATGTCTCACGAGAATCTACCTCACCAGTCTGTTCTCGTAAACGCTTGCGTCCCGGTTACGTCACTACTTTACTGGTGTCCTTGTTCTTGACGGGAGTGAAACCAAACAATATTTGCCCTTTGAAAATTGTGTACAAAGCATACCGTGGAAGTTGCGCACCGTGCATACTGCTACAGTCTTTTCCGACTTTGCTAGTGACCCGCCATCCAGGATCTGCTTGCGATTTCAGTCTTTGTTGGCCAAAAATGGCATTGACAAGCTGGGAGATTCCTTGGTTTGCGCTCAACAACGATCTTGGACAGGAGCACAGTGAAGGTGCCGACATTCAAACCCCCTGTCCACACTAGGGAGTTCTGGTCCGACTCGTCAGTCGAGGCTTGGTGCGAACTCAAGACAATTTCCGAAACGGGAAATCTCGAGACCGACTAGCCAAGTCGGATGGATGCTATTCAGATTGTGGAAACGCCGCGCGGCGGGTGGTGGAGATATCCCGTCAGACCAACTAGCCCTTCACCCATGGCGAAGTGTCTGGTCAGGGAGCGTCGTGGCTCTTACTACGCGAAAGACTAAAGTCACTGAAGAGTTGCAGTTCAAACAAAGAGGCTTCGGCGGTCACATAAACGTACAACTCAATGGCATCGCGATTGCCCACTTCCACTGTGGCATTTGAGGCTCTATATGTGTACGCTTCCTCGGTCCCTGCCTCTCATCATGCCGTGCAGAAGCGCGCAGCTGCAAGTCAACAGTTACAAGGCCTGGCTCTCGCGAGGAAGCGGCACGCGATCCGGAATACGCGGAGGATCAACTTGCCCCCCATGCTTCATGGTGAATGACGCAATATTCGAAGGTACCGTAATTACTGTATACTGAAGGCCAGTGTTTTTACCCTATCTGGTAACCTGATATGGGGATGCTACACATTCGAGTCTGGTCTATGAAACTAGTCTCACAGAATTACGAGCATCTGGGGCCACTCGAGCGCGGGGGTTGGTGCTCGTACGATGAAGGTTGAGGTGAAGAGAGGTTCCAACAGCGTGTTTCTAATATCCGAATGCAGGTGTTGATGGAAGTGACAGGTAGGATTCCATGCAGGGAAGCGCCAACAAGCAGGCCATCTGTAGTAGGATCGCTCGCAGGACGAGCACCCACCCACCTTGGTATATTACATGCATGATGCATAGGCAGCCTATGTCGATACCTGGCCCCCCAACAAGGTAATTGGGTGCGCGTAAGTGAGTCCGCGGGCCGAGGGTTGGATCTGCAAGAGCATGACAACAACCCCGTCGGTGCAGCGGCGTACATAAGCCTGGAGTAGGTGTCGACGCAAGCGGAACGCGGGTTATGTACCTCTTCATCCGGAGCAGGTACCTTTCCAAAGCGGTAGCCACAGCGGCACCAGGGAAATTGATTGCAGCAAATCAGTGGCATTCGCGTCTGCATGCGGCAATGTGTCCGACGAGATGGAGAGCCATCAGCCCACGCAGGAGAGGTACATGGCACTAGCGGTAGGATGGAGGGGTGGATGAAGGCAAGCAAGCGATAAGTCGGGCCAGCAGCAACCGCGTTGGCTGGCGAATCACATGACATGTTGACCCTGAGGGCCCAAAGTCGCGCGGCAGCTGCAGGGTGCAAGAGTCCGGCAGCGAATTGACAGATGGGTTAAATTAGCAAAAAGGACCCTGGAAGTACCTACTGGCCATGGGCCCAGCGGCTGCAGTGCGTACAGTACAGCCCATGGCGAGGGCGCGCTCGTGTCGCGGCGGATGTGCAGGCGGCGCAGGTCAATTAATTGGCAGTGGCGGGAGCATGTCCGGACGGAAGCTGGAGACGCCAGCCCTGCCGCCAAAAGGCAGACCAAGCGCCTATCGTCGCTCTTGAGCCGGGTGTGGACGACTCCGCTTGCAGCGGCTAGCGCATGGACCGTGGAGGATGAGGAAGTGGGCAATACAGGCCTAGAGCCATTGATCTCAGATGGTCTGGCGCCAAGCGGGGGTCACGACATATTGGCCGGGACCCATCGATCATCAGCCGCATCGGTCGCCCACAGCCCACAGCCCACAGCCCACACAGCCCGCGCGTCGGCTGCGTCTTGTGCGTCAGGAGGACGAGTGGACAGCGCAGGCTGGGTGGGTGTATGGAGGGGGTGGTATGGCGCCATGAGGTGAGCATGCAGTGAGCGTAGTGGGGGGGGGTGTAGGGTAGGCGACCGGGAGGCAGGGAGGCAGGGCGACAAGGGCGCGAGTGAGGGTGAGGGTGAGGGGACAGGCAGAGGGCCCGCTGTCTCGTGCTCGCGCTCTCTCTTCCCACCCCCCAGCCAGCCAGCCGGCCGGCCGGTGGGTGTGGTTGTGGGTGTGGGTGTGCAATGCAAAACGCACTGCCCGGAGCAGCCGCGGGGCGGTTACAGTCAAACAAAATGGCCCTTGTCATCAACGCACACCACAGTGCGTGCAGTCGATCCCTGGCAGTGCTGCATCCAGGGTGCCTAGGCGTATGCGAGCGATTCAACGGCTGGCGGGATCCAAGCATCCATGGAATGACGCTTTGGCAGAGAGGCGCATGTGCTATTCCCGACTGGTGTGGCCCCCCCACCCTGGTCGCCTCTGGAAATTCGCGACTACCTCATGCTCCAGCCATGTTCACACTACCCCAAAGTCTGCTAAGGGAATCTCATGCAGCTTAAACAGCGCCGGGAAGCGAAACATGTCCTCGCCGCCCTAGCCCGCTCGCAAGCATCTGTGTTTAAATACCTGTCACTTCCGCCTCTTCCCCGATGCAAGCGGCTTTTCACTCCCACCATTCGATGTGATCTTCGTCTACCCAAACTCCGTCGAAGCTCACGTTCCGCACTACCACACTCGTTGGCCGCCCGCCGCCATGTTTCCCTTTTCTCTGGCCCTGTTCCCCAATTGGAGCTGGCTGTGTATCTTCTCGGTGCTTTTGTATGCCATCCCGTCCTGCCCACCCACATGCTGCCGTCCCCCGCTGCCGCTCACATACTGACTCGCTGCCACAGTTTGTTTCGATATGTCCGTCTCTGGGTTAACCTCGCCAGCAACTGGACGTATACGCCCATGCAGCCGGTCGACGACCCAACCATCACGTCCAAGGACATGACGGTCATTATTCCCACCGTGGCCGAGGACCTCCAGCAATTAAAAGAGACGGTCCAGAGCGCATATCGCCTCGAGCCCTTTGAGCTGTTGCTCGTCACGCCTGACTCGCGTGTCAAGCGTGTCTATCAGATGGTTGAAGAGCTGGGCAGCCCCAAGACCATCCAGGTCCTGTCTGTGAGCCAAGCCAACAAGCGTCGACAGCTGTGCCGCGCCATTCCCGAGGTTGAGACCAAGATTACGCTGCTCCTTGACGACGACGTGTGGCTGCCAGAAAAGTTCACCAAATGGATTCTGGCTCCCTTTGAGGACCCACGCGTGGGCGGTGTTGGCACCAACCAGCAGATTCGCCGCTTCAACCGCTCCAACATTTGGGAGTTCCTGGGCGCCATCTACCTCGTCAGGAGAAACTTTGACTGCACTGCGTGCAACTGGATAGACGGCGGCCTGCCGTGCCTGTCCGGCCGTGCCGTGGCTTATCGTTCCGAGATCCTGCAAGACCCCAACTTCACCTACGGCTTTACGCACGAGACCTGGGGCAGTGACCACTTCCTCAATGCCGACGACGACAACTTTATCACGCGATGGCTCTTTTCCCACAACTGGAAGATCCAGATGCAGAACCACCGCGAGTGCGAGGTCGAGACGACGCTCGAAGACGATTCCAAGTATCTACGCCAGTGCCTGCGTTGGGTCCGTTCCAACTGGAGAAGTAACCTGACTAGCTTGACCGAGGGTTACATGTGGGTGGTGAGTGACTAGTTCCAATACTTGCACAAATTTCGCGTCGTCGGAGGTGCCAAGCCCAAGCCCCTCTTTTTGCTAGGCCGCTTTCGCATACAGAGCCCATTTTGCTAACGCCTGCCGACAGAGATATCCATGGTCCCTGTATGCCGTCTTCCAGACCACGGTTACCCAGTGGGCATTCCTGCTCGACTGCGCGCTGCTGGCATCCGCCTACTTTGCGCTTTGCGAGGCTGGCTACTATCCCGCCGACGAGGATCAGCTGTCGCGTGCCGACAAGTGGCAGCGCTCGCTGCTGTGGGCACTGTTTATCGCGCACTGGGTCTTTGCGAAGACGATCAAGCTAGTGCCCCATTTGTTAAGGAACCCCGGCGACGTCCGTTTTGTGCCCGTCTCGATTCTGTTTGGTTACTTCCACAACCTCATCAAGCTCTATGGCTGCATCACCGTTACAGAGGTATGTTTCTTTTTTTGTTTTCTTGTTTACTTTTTTTACAAAAAGAATCTCCCACGTGGGCAGTGTCGTTTGAGACAATATTGGACCTGGCTGACTGGAGGTCATCAGACGACTTGGGGCACCCGTGAGGGCGCCGATGCAGACGACAATATCCGAATGTTGCCGATCCCGCCGATGGCAGCGATTACGCCTCCCCTGACGCCTCCGCCAGGCGGGCGTGTGCTCCGAGAGCGATGCGCGGGATTTCCGATGATGAAGTAGACGACGGTTTCCACTTTTTGGTTTCGCATTCTAGGCTCGCCCTCCCGGCCGCACTTTTTCTGGATGCCGCAGTTCATGTTAGACGCATCATCATCATCATTGTCATACGAGGTTTTTGTTATATTTCATTCTGGAGCATGGCCCGACATGTGCCAGGGGCATGCCAGGTAGAACAGCATTGTCTTGTTTCGCAGTATTATTTGGAGCATGGCAGCTCCCGGATACCACCAAAACGGGCCCCGGTTGGGATGATTGCATGGTGTTTTGGAGTTTGGATGGCGCCTGGCCGAAATTTGCAGCGGCGCCGGCTTGTTATTTGTCAGAGTATGGTGTTGGTCAATAGCCCACCGTTGTAGTTTACGCACCCCAAAAAGTTGCAAATGATATGGATCATAGTATTTGGACAAGACACCACTGGTCGCCGTGTCGCCTCGGACTCCGCGCGCCGCGCTCGCGCTCGCGCTGTTGATAGTACCTAGCGCCAGGAGCGAATGGTCGATCGATGGCAAGCCAGACAAGCTGTTTCCCAAGCAACACGCAGGCGACCCCCCCTGGTCAGCAGTCGTCTGGCTTAGGCGTGCTACCCGCGCTGCACGGTCGCCAGGTAGCGCGAACCATCACCCGCTCGGGTGGCCGATGGATTCGAGCTGGATCTGGAGTCTGAGCCGGGTTCGAGGACAAATGGGCGGCACGTTATCTCAAGAGGGACGCGCTACGAAGAGAAGGGGCAGGACGCTGCAATGCAACCGAAGAGGCCTTCCAAGAGGGCAGGTGGGAAAGACGGCCCCCATGTACGTACCCAGGCTTCGTTACTCGGCCTGCGCGAGGAGCTGCAACGGGGAGGATGGGAAGAGGGGAGGCGAGGACAGGCGAGGGGGGCCTTCTGAGCCTGAGCCCACTGTCGACGCACTCTGGCTGCATTCTGCACTCTGCACTCTGCACAGTGCCCTCTCCACTCTCCACACTCGGAACCACGACTGCGACTCCGCCTGCGCTGCGTCTCTCGACCAATATGGACGACTCGTGCTGTGGGTGCGCCCGCCGCCCGCCGCCAGTGTCCCGCCCCGGAGCGGCCAGCGAGCCAGCCAGCAGGACGGCACAGCACAGCACAGCATAGCATAGCATAGCAGCAGGACAGCAGCAGCAGGCTCCCAGCAACCACGGCGGGCAGGCCGCCTGGCTGATACCGTGACAGGCCACCGAGGGCCGGCGGCGCCCTCATGTCGCCAAGGTGTCTTCAGACGAGCGCTCCCCACCAACGCCTCCATGTCCGCCCACTCAAGCGGGCCTGCATGCTGCACGGCCTACTCGTAGCTGGGCCTCGAGGGAAACCTTGCCGGCGCCGGCCTCTGCATGCACCAGCACTCGACGCGACTTCGCTTGCCCTCGAGAGGCCTCATCATTGTGCGTTGCGGCAATTTCGTCGCCCCTCGACGCAGCCCGCCGCCGGCATCGCCCGCCGTCGAGGTGCGCGCAGCAGATGCAGTCAGCTCGGCGTCAGTCGACGCCCGCACATGGCGCGCCCGAGTCGGTGCGACGTGCGGCAGAGACCCTTTTTGTAGCAAACCTTATGCTCGTCGTCCCGCTCCCGCAGGCCTGTGTGTCGAGAGAGCAACAAGCCTCGACGCTAGCCTGGGCGCGACGCCGGGCCCGTGCGACGCCAGCCCTCACCTCTCCACCTCTCCACCACTCGTCACAGCTGCCCGTTCGCCATGAGCACCCCCGCGACAGGTGCTCGCACCGCACACCACGCCTCGCTCCTCGCTGTACACATGTCCGCAAACGCTTCGCCGCCAGCCGCTGCACGCCGCTGCCTCCCGCTCCCCCGCTGCATGCCACGGCCTAGGCACGGACGCGCAGTTCGATGCTCGTGAGCCGTGTCCAGCAACCCCCATACTAGCACCACACGGAGCTTTTCCATTGGTGCCTCTGCCGATCCAAAATTCTCCAAAGGGCTCAGCTGCAGCTGGCGCGCGCGCCACAGCGTAGCTAGCACCCAGCCCGTCGCGACGTGCCTCATCGCCATGATTGCAAACTCTGGTCAACATGGACGCGGTTGCGGCATGGCGCAATCAACTAATGTCCCACTGGCCTGACGACACCCGTTGGCGGTTCCACCTCGTGCCCATGTACCACTCTCCCGACTTCTTCACTTTGCCACTGCCTTGCCGACAACCGAAACCCGCCGCTGCTGTTTACGCGCGCCGTTTTCGCCGTCTTGTCTTGCTGTTCTTGTCGTTGCTACTCGTGATGTTGCCGTCGTTGCGGTTGCTGGCCTGTCAGCATGCCTCGACGCCCGTCCAGCCGGGTCAAGGCGAAAAACTCTGCACCCCCTTCGCTTCACGCGCGACACACGTTTGCCGGGTGGTTGCAGGTAAGCAAGCACGCACGCGCTGGATTCATCGCATATATTGCCTTTTCGTCTAACAGCCTGCGCTTACCCACGAGGGTTCGGAAGCATGAGTCCTACATGGCAAGTAAGCATCGTGTACACATACACATTGGTACAATGCAAGGGGACACGGCACCCCCACCACTCTTACACTACCGTATATGCCACTGTACATGCTCTGGCAAAAAGTGGGCTGGCTTCAACCAACCACCATCACAACCGCGACGATGCTCCTAGTACACGGTCTTGCTGGCCAGCTGCCAACTGCCATCTGACGACATCGAGCATGGAGCCTGGCACCAGGCCTGGACCCGTTCCACTCTCGTAGCAAGGTTGGCGTATCCGCCTTTCCTATCTGCCCATGATCATGTCACATCTGTGTGACGAGGTGCACGCTAGGCCACATCCGGCGCGCCAAGCACTGCACTGGGAACAATCTGGGGTGGGCTGCCCTCGCTGCAAACCTTGAACTCGCAGCCAAAAACATTTCCCGACTCTTCACAAATAGCCACAGCCTCGGTCCTCGTGAAACCTGTTAGCAATTCTCCCACGCTGTACCTGTCCAACTTGGCTCACATGCAAGAAAATTTCTTCGCCAGCATGTATCGCACAAGTCTATCGACGTCACCATGATTCGGACACGCCAGACGTAGTGCTCGCGCCGAGCCGGTCGCGACCCGAGATCGAGCAGCAAGCGCGAACTGTCCATCGTCTCTTGTCACGCCCAGTTGCAAGTCCCCATGCCGTCACTACGGGCGGTGTTGCGGCGAAACTGACGCGGCAGGCTTGCTCAAAAGGTGCATCATGGTATTTGCAATGGCTACCCGCCTCACGTGCACTCTCCCGCTTCTAGTCATTCCAGGAACGCTGCTGCATCCACCACGGTCGTGCTCGCAGTGACATCGTCATCACCCTCTCTCGCAGGGTCAACCTCCACTGCTTGCGCGTCGAATAACGCCGTAGGATTATGCGCTTCTGTACTCACCCCTGCTAGCACGCATGGACTCGGTACAATTTCGATGGGTCCGATCCTGGCCGATCCAGGGTGCGCTAAAGCGTCCCTAAGAATTGCCTTTTCGATGGTTCGTCGATCTTTGCAAGATGACGACGTCGGACAACGCTCCTACAGTAACCTTCACTCACTGTCCCCACATAACCACCACACCCAAACTGGCCCATCCCCTGCAGCCTGCACGTCAACGCTGCGCGCAATCGAAGCCACACTCAGTCGCTCAGCCGCATCTCCATATTATTGACCAGGCAACCTACCGTCTTGAGCATCCCTGGCAAGCGGCCATTTGACCCGAGCGAGCCACACGGCGTCTGACTACTCCACAACTGCAAGCGCGCTAAAATGTCGTGCAGGGTGATTGAGCCTGTCGCTGACTCGACCGTCATCTGGACCAAGGGTCTTGCCTGTCTTCTCCACAATCACGGCTGCACTCATTGCATCCAGACTTTTTTCAACCCCACCCTTTTCTTCGTCGTGTTTAAACTGCCGGATACCCTCTCCGGCTCTGCTCACTTTAGGCACTCATGGTCATACGAGTCAGCATACGATGCTTCGTGTGATTTATTGCCGCATGCCGCCTGTAAGACACGCTCCTGCACTTTTGTTTGTTCAATTACCTCCTCGTCTTCTTCGGCTCATCCACGAATGGACGCTGGCGGCTGATGGACAAACAGGTGTGGGTACGTAAAAAATCACCTAGTGCACAGCAAATTTCTGTCTGTGCCGACTTTTTTTCACCAGCAACTTCAAGGTGATGCTTACAACCCAACAAGGGTGACCCACTTCCAGGCCCTCTCTTTTGGGAATACCGAAGCTATTTTTCGCCCGTTGGTGGAGTGGACATAGATGCGCATCGGGAATGTTGAACACGTTGAGCCACCATGTCACAGTTTGATAGCTGCACGGCCGACGGCGGTTCTTTTTTACTCCTACCTCGCCTCGAACATACTGCGACATGCCGATGCCAACCCCTCGGCAGAGGCCGTAGACACGCCGCGCCCATCACGTGTCACGCTACCTTTGATTTTGCATGAGATAGAGCAGAGCCTCACCCACGTATTACGCACAAGACAGACTTTTGTTTGTTGAGCTGCGCGAGCCACCTTCGGCCCTTCTCCGGCTCTCTTTCCTCCGCTTACCCCTCCTTCGCTTCCACATTTTCCGCTTTCAGCCCGGGAATTCCTTGATGGCGACGTACTTTTTTTGTGTGACCAAGGCACAAATAACGCAGGGTCAAACAAAAACTGCTAAGCTTCTATGCATTCCGGTTTTGTTTTCCAAAGCCCATACATGTGGTTAGTATCCATCTCAACCTTGGAAGATTGTTTGTTGCCAGCTACCCCACATTTTTTCTGTATGCTTTCACAAGCCTGCAGTTGAACACCTGTCCTCGACGTGTGGCTGGCAGACACGGCACAAGTAAGCGCCTACGCCTGTCGCTAGCCCTGGTCGAACCCAAGTGCCCTCTCAAACCATGTCGACACTTTGTCGGCATCTTGCGTATAGAGACATGCAAGAAGTACTTCCGTCGTGCCCTCGTTGGTCTGACACATTGGTATGGGCTGCGTTTTTCGGGACCGTGAGGCCTAGATGCAGCTTTCGCAGGTGCTGTAAAGCCACTCGTGGACCCCGATTCATCCGTATGCATGACATGCAGATGGTGTGTGTGATTTTGTATAGTTCAAACTTGCATCGGCGATGTCTTATCGCGCCCCTGTTAGTGAAGACAGGCGACCCCGGTCAGTGTATTCAGGCTGGAGGTAGTATACTCGGATACTGAGTGCTTGAAATATCAATGATGTATGCTCTAAATACTTGCTATAGGTGGATAATTGCAAGGCACTTTGGTTACTTGAGGTAGTTCGAGGCGGCAGCAGTTGTGGTCTGAGGCGTTGGTAAGTGCGGGTTGTTGATACTCTCCAGCTTACTCTCCAGTTTTACTCTTCAGGTGGAGCAGTATACAACTCGACAGAGCATTCTGTATATGTGTCTTGTACTTCTTGTCTTCTGTTTCTCAAGGAGCCTGTAGGCTTGGACGGATGTAGCACCCGCGCTCCTCGGAGCTCATTACCCCGCCAAATGGAAAGTTACTTGTGGAGCAACTCAGGGCCATAGCAGCAGCAGCAGCAATATCAAAGCATTCTTTTGAGATATTCTTCCCAAAACTTGTGAACGTGTCTTCCCTCCCTGGTTCCATGTTCCAGTGCTCAGCAAGATTGCAAATAGTCTTTGTGTCTGTCTTTGCGCACCGCCAGCATCGTTCATCATATAACCAAGAAGAGTCAAAAACAACATAAACATAAGGCACAATCAACCCATATCAAGACCAACTCACAGTCAATCTCCAAATCAATATTAAGATTAAGAAGAAATCATGTCCCAATCACGCCAACGCATCCTAGACTCCCACATCCACCTCTGGCCCTCAACGGCAACATCACCCACCGACCACGGCTGGATGACCCCAGAGCACTTCCTCTCCAAACGCCACGGAATAACCGACTACCTCTCCATCGCCACCTCTCCCATCCCCAGCGGTTTCATCTACGTAGAAACCGACCGGTACCTACCTAGCCCTTTTCCCCCTACCAGCAATAACACCAGCAATGAAGACGCCACTCAAACGCTGACCCAATGGGCCGCACAACCCCTCGAAGAAATCAAATTCCTCCGCCGCATCGTCGAAGCCGTGCCCTCTGCCGGCGACGGCTTTGCTCCCTCGGAAGCAGAGAAAATGAAAGGTTGCGTCATTTACGCTCCATTCCATCTCTCGCCTGCCCTCTTTGCACGCTACATGGCGCTCGCGGAGGAAACGGCGGGACCGCGGCTCTGGTCCAAGGTCGTGGGGTTTAGGTACCTTTTGCAGGGGAAGGGGGAGGGTGGCGTAGAGAAGTTAGTGGAGGAGGGGGAGCAGGGGGAGGCGTGGGTCAGGAATTTGAGTCTTTTGAGGGAGGGAAAGGGGGGAAAGGGGAGGAGTTTCGATGTTGGTGTCGATGTGAATAGGGATGGGTATGGCCCGTTGGAAGTCGTCGGGAGGTTGGTTGCGCGGGTGAGGGAGAGCGAGGAGAGTGAGGGAGTGCAGAGGGGGAAGGGGGTGAGGTTTGTGCTGAGTAAGTTTTTTCTTTCTCCTTGATTTTATTCAAAAAGTCTTCATTCTCTTCTCGGTGGCAGAGTGATGGGTTTTTCTGGAAAGAAAGCCATAACTGATGATCAAACAGACCACCTAGCCAAACACCCGCTCTCCCCGGACTCACCAGTCCCTTCCTCCAAGTGGGTCGAGGCTCTCTCTTCTTTCTCCTCCGACACAGCCGTCTACATGAAGTTCTCGGGCGCCCTCAACGAATTCGTGCCCTCGACGCCGTCAGATGTACCCTCACTGGTGAAGACGCTGACGCCTTTTTTCAATCATGTGCTTGATTGCTTTGGTCCAGGCAGGATCATGTTTGGCAGTGATTGGCCTGTGTGTAATGTTGGGGGACCCAAGGGAGAAGAGGGGAATTGGAGGCTGTGGAGGGAGGTGGTGGAGACGTGGATGGCGGAGAGGGGACTGAGCGAGGAGGAGAGGGAGGCCATCTGGTGGCGGACGGCGTGTGAGGCATATGCAGTGGAGATGTAAGTTTGAGGGAGTTTGAAGTAGCAGTTTGTGAAGTATGGACTACTGTTTTCTCACCGCAGACCTTTTTGCATTGTGACTCCTTTCCTCGTGACCGAAAAAATGACCTTGTGGGTGTTTGGTGTGAGAATCCATGGTGTTTTTACATAAATGTAGCAACTTGCTTAACAGAAATGTTGTGGTCTCCTGAATAAGAATAAATAACCGTTGCTCGTATGACTTCGTGCTTACCAATCATCTTGTCATAACAACCATTACTTCACGAAAAAAAAAACTAATATCACGAAATTCGTTCCCTCTGATAAACGCTATAAATCACTTTGCAATACATCTACCCCAGTCTTCTTTGCTTCTTACAAGACCGCTTCTTTTCCCACATCGATATGTGAGAATCATATCAATCTTATTCTATACCAAACTTTTACGATCTCATCAACAGCGCCACCATTTAGTTTTTCTGTTGGAAATCTTCTTCCTCTAACTCCCTATAGCTAAATCCACACCCCCGCTCATTTTTGGAGACCAGGTGAACATATCAAAAATCAAGGGGAGTGAGATGAAGAACCCTGGGTATAAAGATAGTATAGACAGTGACTTAGAGGGAGCAAGTGTTGGGATACCAGGGATTCCAGCGGCAGACAGCTATCCAAAATTGAAAAGGAAGTCAAAGAACATGTGTTTGTAGGACAGTGCTGTCCAACTCCATCTTCAACCCGGCCTCAGATGTCAAATCCGCCCTTAATATGCCCTCAAGCTAAAATACAGGATAGAGTGGGTTCTCGAGGTACCATATTTGACTCCTGACACCAAGCCACATGCTCACATCATATCTAAACATAACCACCGTCCTCACCCCCAGGTCCAAGCAACACCACAAACGTCGCTTTCTCTTGTGTTGTGCCTGGCCCACCCTTCTTAACATGACCCAAGTATGCACCCAACTCCTCATCGTCCGTAATCTCAATGACGACCTCCTTCCCTTCTTGGTCTCCTTTATACGAAATCAAGCCCTCTAACTTATGTACTATCGTGCCGGGATGTTCACGCATTGCCAGACTCTGTAGTTCAGCTACAGATGGTGTTTGTAAAATAGAGAGCCAAACGGATTTCGAAGGTAAGGACGTCGAAGAGTGCGGGTGGAGCCTGAAGTAGATTGGCAATGGCATGGAAATGCTGGAGGCTGAGTAGTACTCTTGCTGGTACTGGTCAAGTGGGCGATGGGGTGGCTGTTGGGAGGCGGGCTGGTATTGACTCGGCTGGTAGTGTTGTGGGGCCTGATACTCTGAGATAGGTAGAATGGCAGCATCACTCGCGGCTAATAAGAGAGAGGGATCAATCTGCAGATCTGAAGCAGTGGGCAGCGAGGGTGCGGCTGCATAGGTTGCTTGCGCTGCGTCTTCGCGGCTGGCACTTTCTTGTGGTCTCACATTTTTACTTTGTGTCGTCGGATGCGGCGTGATAACAGGCGGTGCAGGTCCCGGTCCTGGTCCTTGGTGTGTCTGCTTCTTCTTGTTGGGATCCTTAGCCGCGTTTTCCTGTTGTTGCCTCTTCGTCACATCTCGAGCCAGGACTTCGAGGGCTCTTAGTTTCCGCGCATAGTCTGGGTGGCTTTCGCCTTGTGCGAGTGCCCTCACTAATAGCTCAGACTCATTGACCCAAGCCTGCTTCAGTTCTGTCCACTGTGCTTCACCTGCCTCGAGTTTGTTCGTAAAGTGCGCTTCTTTCAGCTTCTCGGCGAAGGCGCTTCGTACGCGTCTCGTTTGCTCAGGATTGAGACTGAGGAGATTCTTCGCATCAGCGAGGCTCATGCGTGTACCCAGGGTCCGTAGCCGCTTTGTGACATCCATGCAAATGACATCTAGCGACAAGGCTCGTTGGCCCTTTGGCCGAAACAGAGCGTCGTTGCCCTGCAGCACTTCGGGTTCCTGTTGGAAGACTTGTGTCAAGTGCGCGTTTTCCTTGATCAGCTGCTGTACAATCTGCGCCCACTTCTCAGGGCCGGCGATTGTTTTCTTGACAACATCTTCGGCTCTACAAATTTCGAGAAACCGCTCTCGTAATTGACGGTACATGTCGTTATCCAGACCAAGGTATGCTTTCGCCTCATCGATGGTCGTTTCGGACGGAAACCGGGGAGGTTCACCAGGTGCATCTGCTGGCAGCCCAGCCCAGCCGCGAGTTCGTCGGCGTCGTTTCCGTGTACGCCATTTTTCGTCGCTCTCGGCTTGGAGTTGTTGCTGTCGCAATTGTTTCCGAAGCACTTCCTCTGCACTCAAGCCTGTTGTATCGGGTTCAGGAATTATAGGTCGCGCTTCTTCCGACTGCTCAGCTGACTGATTATCAACATCGCGCTCTTCCTCACTCTCGCCCTCACTCGAAGATTCTTCTAGTATTGCATTCCCCAACTGGTTAATAAGGCCCTTGCCAGATATGACTTTGGCTCCCTTCTTCTTTGCCTTCTTTTGTATCCGCCCGTTGGCCGTCGGCGTCTTGGGTCTCGAGACACGTTCTCTGAGTAAAAGTTTGAGCCTGAGTCGCAGACGAAGCAGTTCCCGGTCGCTGATCTCGAAACCCTCAGCGTGCAGGGTGTCCATCATTTCTTTCTGAGTACAGTTCTGCTCCCATAGTTGCTGGAGGCGTGCGACGAGGGCGGGGTTCTTGTGCGCTGGGTTCTGCTTGCTTGGGAAGTCCCATCGCTAGCATTGTGTCAATCGGGAGAAAAAGAGGGCGGGGACGAGCTGCGCACCTTGAATTGGGTCTGGAATGCGCGCTTACTGGAGAATATAGTCAGTACTGGAGTATACAAAGATAGGCAAGATAATCAGAGGATGCCTGCAAGGTATACGGCGACCTGTAGACGCAATAGCGCAAGAATCCCACATACCTTGGTGTAAAGCCCCGGGCCTCCCAATAGGATATGACTTCCTCCAGGCTCTTGCGCTCCTCGACATAGAGCCGATAGCACACGGCTTCTTTGTCGTCCCAAGAGTACACCATCGGGGCAGTTTGCGACGCGGCCGATCAACTATGACGGCAAACTATGGGAGGCCCTTCGCGTCGGTTACGCAGTTTGCCAAGAGTACCTCGGCATATGAATGTACCGAAGGCCCAAACTTCACCTCCTCGGACCTATCGTGGCCCTTTTGCGCATAGCGGCATGTAATATCTCGTGGCCTCTTGACGGGCCGTCATGGCCTCAATTATTACGCCCGCCTGCGATATAGAAGCCGCAGCCCGAGTACATTTTGCGGACCTCCTTGATACTTGAATCTCATCCTGCACTGTCCACCTCTACCCCACACTCTACAGTTACCTTAGCTATGTCGCACGCACGCAAGAACAGCCTGTGGACGAAGCCAGCGGCGGAGACGCCGAAGCTACTGATCGGGAAATCCATGATGATTACCGGCGGCGTGACAGGCATCGGCCGTGCCATTGTTCTCGGATATCTGCAGCATGGCGCAAATGTCGCCGTAAACCACTTGGGCGACGACAAGTCTTCCTCGCAGTACCGCACTCTGGTCGAAGAAGCGGCGAGCAACCTAGACGTGAGCAAAGAAGACATAGAAAAGAGGCTAGTAGAAGTGCCTGGCGATGTCGGAAACCCCGAGACAGGCAAGAAAATAGTAGCCGCTGTAGTGGATCGATGGGGACGTCTAGACGTCGTGATCAGCAATGCAGGCATTTGCGAATTCAAGGAGTTCCTAGAGTACGCATTCAGATATCTTGTCATATGCTTCAAAAAATACTGGACAGGCGGCTAACACATTACTCTCAGTATCTCGGAAGATCTCTGGACCTCCACCCTAACTACCAACCTCACTGGTGCATTCCACACCATTCAAGCCGGCGCAAAGCAACTCTCCATACAATCGCCCCCCGGTGGTTCCATAATCGGTATCTCGTCCATCAGCGCGCTTGTCGGTGGCGCGTACCAAGGCCACTACACGCCAACCAAAGCTGGTATCCTCTCGCTCATCCAGTCGTCGGCGTGCGCACTTGGAAAACACAACATCCGGTGCAACGCGCTGCTGCCCGGTACAATCAAGACACAGCTCAACGAGAAGGATCTGGAGAACGAAGAGAAGAGAAAGTACATGGAAGGCAGGATACCGCTGGGTCGTACCGGCGTCCCAAGTGATCTTGCAGGCCCGGCCATCTTCTTGGGCAGTGACCTGAGTTCCTATGTCAATGGAGCCCAGTTGTTGGTGGATGGAGGATTGTTTGTAAACCTGCAGTAGATGTGGAATTTTATCTACGAGAATCAACGAATCAATTGTCCAGTCACGTCCTGTCCTTCGGCTGAACAAGTTAGTGAGCATACCATGATGAGCCCCATTCTCTACCATTGCCTCTTGTACGATAGATTGAAAAGGTTCAATACACGATTCGTGCTATTGTCGCAATGAATCGGGGAAGATCCACATGAGAGCGAACATGAGAAAATGTCAACACGTCTTTTACTTTACCCAAGGACAGTCGAGGCAGCCTGTTGTAAGCTCAAATACATTGATATGAACAACAGACATGTCATGTGTACCACGAAACAAGATGAATATCCTCATAACGCAGCGAAACCTCATCTTCGTAATGGGTATAGTGCAAACTCCATCGCTATGATATCCATGTAACGCCAGGGATTACTAGTACCAGCCGTGAAAGGGCCAGCTTGGACCGCAAAGACATAACGCTGCATCGCTTTTAGAACACCCCAAAGTTGATTTCTACGTTAAGTAACCTGCCACTATGTTAGCAGATGTCTGGTACATTCCAAGTGAAAAATTGGGCTTGTGTTGCTCAAGTATCCAAAAGGGGTTGGAAACTTACCTCAGCAATATTCTGACGCTCGATATAGCTTTCCTGCTTCGCATCTCTTCCCACACGCCAATAAACATCCGTGTAGTCAGCACAATCCATCTCACGCAAGAACTGCTCGTCGTGCGTGATGACAAGCAACTGGAAATTGGCTTGCTTCCGGCGGCTCTGGATAATCTGAGACAAAGACTCTGCAAGTCCCTTTATGTTCTGCTGATCGAGGTTCGTGGTGGGCTCGTCGAGCGCAATGAGGCCGCAGTTCGTGCCAAAACATTCAGCCAATGCAAGACGAATGACAATGGAAGCGAGAACCTTTTGACCGGCGGAACAACGACCGCGCATATCCATTTCAGTGTCTTGCTTCACCATCACAACACGGTAGTTGTATGTCCGATTGCCTTTACCATCGCCATCAGAGGCGATGCGGATCGTATCTACGTCCGTACCTTGGTATGCATTCCGCCAGAGCTCAGCGATGATACGATTGATTTCTTCCATCTTGAGCGTGTGGTACTTCATGATTGCCTTGTCCAAAGCGCTGGCGTAACGACCCAAGTCTTCGATGGCGGCCTTGGTAGTCTCAACTTTGATGTGTGCCTCGCGGTACTGCTGAGCAGAATCCTTGTAAAGCTGGTTGTATTCTTCGATGAGCTCTGCCAATTGGTCGTCTTTGTTCTTCATGTCACGTTCAAAGCCCGTCTTTTTGATGTTCAATTCGCGGTACTGTAGATCCCAGTGCTCAGCTTCACGTTCGTAGTGCTCTTTATCGCGCTCAGCACCCTGCTCCTCGAGCTTTCGAATCTCCACTTCCAAGCCCTCAAGAGAGCGCTTCGCTTTTCGGTAGCGTAGATTGTCGCTGATGGAACGTTTGCTTGTCTCGGTATCGCGCACCGTGTCTTCAATCTTTTTGATCTTCCTAGTCGTTTCGGTCATGCTGGCCTCTATGTCGATGATCTCCCCTTGGAGATTTTCGATGTCTCGGTGAGTTTGAGCAAGCTGTTGCGGACCGCCACGTTCAATGTAGGCGGCGATCGCTTCATTCGTCTGGTTGAGCTGACGAAGACTGTCTGATAGTTTGGAGGCTTCGTCATGGGCCCTTGACACGCGCTCATTGCCACGGTTGTTGATATCGTCGTACTTGCATTGCGCTTGCTCAATTTCAGGGTCGATATTTTCGATCTCCTGATCAAAGCAACGCATGGCCTCTCTTTGCTTGTTGTTTTCCTTCTTCAACTCATCGACGCGGTCGGCAAGAGCCAGCTTTTCTTTCAGCTTGGACTGAGCACTGTTCAACTCGGCGCTTATATCACGCACAGTCAATTCAAGTGCGTTGATATTGCTGCGTGACTTTTCTCTAGCAGCTGTGAGCTGCTCAAGTGTGTTTCTCATATCACGGGCGTCATTAGAAACCTGCTGCAGATCGGTCTGGATAGCATCAATCCCACGCGATAGTCCGGCAGCCTTTTGCTTTTGTGCCAGCTCCTTGATCTCGACCTCGAGTTCCTGTGCCCTGGTATGGTACCCAACAATGGTCTGGACCTCCTTTTTCAAAGACTCAACCTCTCGTCTTGCGGCCTCCAGTTCATAGACAACAGCATCTTGATCTTCGAGTTGTTTGTTGAGAGTGTCGCGCTCAGACGTTAGCTTACTGAGGTTTGCTTGCATAGCTGGGAGTTCAGTGTCACGAAGTCTGCTTGCCAATTCGTAGCTAGGCTTAGCGCCACGAGCAGCCTCCAGTTCGGCAAAGACCTCCTCGGCGTTATCAGCCTCCATGTTCTTTTTCGCTTTTGCGATGATGTCTTTCAGCCCCTGTATGAACCCAGCCGTTGTGAAATCTTCCTCGTCGTCATCATGAAGAGTTCTTTTGCAAAGTCGGCAGATGTTGTGCTTCTCGGCGTACTCTAAGCATTTGCCCATGTAATCGATCTGTGCGTCAAACTTGGCCTTGTCCGAGGAGAGTGCTTCATATTCCTCTTCAAGCTGTTGCAGAGTCTCGTCGAAATCGGAGATGTCGTCCTTCTGTATAGATTCCTTGACTGCAGTCTCGTACTTTTGAAGCTCCTTCCGCTTCTGTTTCAATTGTGATTCCACATTGGACAATTGGAAAGTGATTTGATTCAACTTCGTCTGCGCAATGTCACGGCGGGATACAGCCTCCTTCACTTCATCTGCCTTTTCGGAAAGCACTTGCTGAAAGGTCAATTCAAGGGTAGCAGGATCCCAGTCTGAATCGACGAGTTGGGAAATGCGTTTGTTGTGGACATTTTTCATAGTCGCCAAGCTATGTTGCTGGTTCTTCAGCTCTTCCCGTTTGACATCGATGGAGGCTGACTCCCGAGCCTGTTTTGATGCGTCGCCAAATTCAGTTGTCAAGCGCTCTTTGCGGTCCTCCAACGTTCGTAGATCGCTCGAGACTTCTGATATGCGTTCGTTGTACCGCTCCGAAGTAGCTGTAGCCGTTGCATCTTGCAATTGCTTCTCAACGTCTCGTTTCTTGGCCTGGAGAATGGCCTCGCTCCCTTCGTCCGCATTGATCTGGTTCATGGCCTTTTGGAGCTCTGAGATACGCCTATCGTTGTTCGTGATCTGGCTGCGTGCGGACTCTTTGCTCTGAGCAAGTCCTGATTTTCGTGTGTTCAGCTGATTGAGGATATCCTGAGCCTCGCGTAGATCGCGCTGAGTCTCCTCTCGTGCTCGGTCTAGAGCCCTATTCTGGTCGCGGGAGAGCTTGTTCAAGATTTGCAGGAAATCTCCCACTTGCTTCTCCGTGATTTCATAATCGAAACCGCGGATAGAGTGTCTCTTTGCGGCTTCTTTTATCGCATTCTCGCGCCGTTGGATGTTTTGCTCGTGATGTTCCTTTTGTGCTTCATGTTTTCCAATCTCGCTCTGCTTTGCTCCCAAAGCTTCGCGCTTGTCTTCGAGGTCATTCTTGAGTTCAAGGTACTGCTCTCTGAACTCTGAGACCTGTGTGGAGTATGTAGCAACCCGCTCTTCGTACTGATTGAGCATGTCCTGGAGTTCCTCGTCTGATTCGGCCAGCTCTTTCATGTTGTCCTGCAGCTCTGCAACATTCTGCTGGTTGATGTTGAGTGTCATACGCTTGGCTTGCAGTTGAGCAACAATCTGCTCGAAACGCGCAGCGTGGCTGTAAGCGTCGCTCGCCTTCTGCTGGGCCTCAATGCACTGCTCGTCCACCTTGGTATATGTGTTGCGTAGCTGCTCTAATTCATCGTATAGCCTCGCCTGTCTATCCTCGCTCTTCTGCGCTCGCGTCTTGTCTTCTTTGGCGTTGGCCTCAATGATCTTGAGTTGACCCAGTTCGATGTTCCGGTCCTTGCGTATCATTTTGATGTTGTCGATGGCCTTGGTGTATTTCATGGCTTCGAAGATCTCGTCAAACTTCTTCTTGAGCGTTGTAGGATCTGCCAGGGGCCACAGGCTGTCTTCCTGATGGCAGAAAATGACGTTGTCGAGGATGGCTTTGGATACACCGAGATACTGGGGGATGATCTGGTCGAGCTCGGCGACGCGGGTCGAGATGGAGTGCTTCTCGCCATCTTTGATCATGAGCAGCGAGCCCTCGAGCGTCTTTTGGCTGCGCGCGTTCTTCTTGACGGTGACCTGGAGATTGCGGGTCGCGACCATGCGCACGCCCGAGGTGGAGCGGAAGGACAGCTTGACCTGGGCGAGCAGCTCCTTCTCGTTACGCAGCTTGGGGTCGTGGATGAATGCGCCGCCGGTCTTGCTGTTGGAGGGCAGATCGCCGGTCGTCGCGTACTTGAGCGATTCGATGATGGTTGTCTTGCCAGAGCCGTTCCAGCCGACGATGAGCGTCAGCGGTGCCGTGAAGACAATGGTCTCTCCTTTTTCGGGGCCGAAGGAGCGGATGCCCTGGATCATCATGCGGTCGATCTTGGACATGGCGGCGGCGGGGGCGAGGGCAGCGAGCGCACGCGGGGTGCACTGCGCTCTCTGGTGGGTGTCGGTGGAGGTTGTGGTGGTGGAGGAGGGGCAGCGCGTCGCGTCGTGGAGCCAGCAGGGACGTGACGGCAGCCTGGGATGGGTGGGCAGGCGACGCGGTGTCACGTGAGTAGTGACGTAGTGATTGTGCAGGCGGAGCACGCATGGATGGTGGCTGGAGGCGTCGGTGATTGTTCCCCAAGCGCAGCCTTGCCGGTGAGAACAGGCGCCGGAATGAAAACAGGCGCCGCAAGCTCGCAAACCTCATCCACTCCTCCCCGGGCACGCGCAAACGCCCCGTACCCTTTGTTCCACCGCCTCCCTGTACCACGTCGCATGCCGAGTTGGGCTGCTGTGCTCCTGCGACGCCATGGCGCAATACTCCAACGGTGGTGCTGAGGTACGAGCCAACCCCACTCTTGCTGACTAGCCCGGGTAATTCTGAGAGATTGTGTTCTTGTAGATGGGCCTCAACTCCATGGCCGGGATTCCTATGCACCCCCACCGTCCAGATCTGGGTGCGCTGCCAATGGACGATGTCATGCAACACATCGACCTCGACATGTCTTCGCTTGATGGGGCCGAGGGCCAGAACGGCGCCTTCTCCTTCGCCGACCCGCAGATGCAGCAGTCGACCGTACCACAAAACAACACCATGAGCAACGACATGCAAATGACGGGCGCGGGCGCAGGCCCGCTGCCCACGGGCTTCGGCGCGCCCAACATGAACCCCTCTGGCAGCACGCTCACCGAGTTCACCAAGCGCAGGAACTGGTCACAGCGCGTCCTCGAGGAGCTGCGCGACCTGCTCCACATCCTCACGCCCGACGGCAGGATCCTCTACGTCTCGGCCTCGTGCAAGGCGCTGACCGGATGGGAGCCCTCGCACATCATGGGCCGCTTCATCAACGAGTTCATCCACCCCGACGACATTGGCATCTTCGTCAAAGAGTTCAACGAGTCCATCGCATCCGGCAACCCATTGCGCTTCTTCTACCGCTTCCGCAAGACCGACGATTCCTGGATCATCTTTGAGTCTCATGGCCATCCGCACCTTAGCAGCGACACAAACTCGTTCGCACCCCCCAACTCCATCAACTGCCGTGGTTTTTTCATGATGGCCCGTCCCTACCCGACCAAGAACGCCGCCCTCCTCGACTCCTTCCTTGAACACAAGATTGAAAACGAGCGTCTCATGAAGCGCATAGCCGAGCTCAAGCGCGAGGAGCAGGACGAGCAGGATGACTGGGCCAAGAAGGCCGCGGGTGCCACAGCGTCCCTGACAGCTTCTGAGTCACACGTCACCCAAAACATGAGCCAGGCCGATGCTGCATCGTACGCGCAAATGCCCCCGCCAGCTAAGCCAGCCATATCAAATACTGCCCTTACACGACAAAACCTCGATGAAGCTCTCGCCGCTAGTAAGCCCGACAGTATCAACGATAAGATGGCGCGGTACGAGGGCGCGAACCACCTCGAGACGATCGAGATGTTGACCGGCCTCCGCTACAGAGACGGTGAGCGCTCACAGGGTATCAGTACAGGTGACGCTAGTCCCAATCTCATACGTGGTGATGCTGGCATACAAATATCTCTCGATCGCGATGGCCGAAACTCGTCAGATAAGAAGAAGAAACTAAAGATCGCCGATGAGTATGTGTGTACCGACTGCGGAACGCTAGACTCACCGGAATGGCGGAAAGGTCCAAATGGACCCAAGACACTCTGTAATGCTTGTGGATGTGAGTATACCTCGTCTACTAAATAAAAATGATGTGCTAATCAATTACAGTGCGCTGGGCGAAAAAGGAAAAGAAGAAGCAGCAAGGTCCAAATGCTAGTATGCAAAGTGGTAGTGGCGTGATGCACACACCAGCAATGCCCATGCACAGTAGCACGGGCAGCAGTTGAGACTTTTTGAAAGTTTTCGTGTTCAGCAGACACCGCTTGTTTTTTTCTGTCTTTTAGTCCGGCTTCAAATCAGCAATCTCATGAGAAGTTAATGCGGCGTCTTGGGCGATGGGCTTTCCTTGTTTTCCTTTTCTTTATTCCTGGCGGGTTACATAGGGAACGGGCATATCAAACGGCGTTGAGTCTGTACTCTTTATCATATATTCGGCTTTGTTGCTTCATCGCTGATTGTCAGATAATTTCCAAGATCTTGGGTAGACTCGGGCCGGGCACGTGATACCACTATTTTTGTTGATTACAGATAGCGAACTGCATGGAAATCGTATCTGTTTTTCTCACAGTAGGCGTCTCATGTAAATCATTGATAGGCAGATTGTAGTGTGGTGAATGGCTCAATTTTGACAATCTTACATAGTAAGTGCGTGAATCGTAAGGCTTAGCTTGACTTTACCGACCTGGTTTGGTGTGACGATCGTTATTTGCGTGCAACATCCTCATACATGTGTACCTATATAGACAGTACAAACAGTATAACCATTCATGTGCATCTGTTTATCTGTTTATTTCCATCTCTTCCCTCAACCCTTCGAACCCCTTTTTCCCCTTCAAAATCCCACTCTGTCAGGCGTCATACTTTTCCTTCGCAGCTATCCGCTCCGCGACATCACCTGACTATGCAGAGCTTAATGTTTCCATCTAGTTTTGCTCGCGCAAGAGCAAGCTTAGTCCGACCGTGACACAACAGCGCCACTGAAGTCATGACGGGTAGCTAGCGAAGGTTTACTCCAACAAGTGGGCGAGACACATCGAGAACTGAGGAAATGTAGCTCTTTCTTCTACAACCTCCTGGACTTTGGTTTGCTTCATAAGGTTATTACGGAAACCTTCGAGCTTCCGGCACGCTCATGAAAATTACTAAGAATAGACGCGCGTCTGTTTGTTGTAAAATCACGTACAATTTGTTTACAAATGCTGGGCTCACAACGTACAGCTTGCCTAGCCTTCTTACGCATAGGCCTCTCCATTGAGTATAAACCCGCCTTTAACAACTCAAAAAAAGACCATGGGACGTGATTCGCTCGTATAGGTTTTTGTTGCAAGTCGCAATGAGAATATACGAGCGGGCCAATCACAACCAAGCTCAATGACTACTCAGAAGTTAAACTGACGAGGTACACAGCCACTTAAGCAGCCACGTCAAGGGCGAATATGTCAATTTTGCAGTTTTTCGTATATCAGAATTATTACGCAACGAAGTATTGTAGAGAGCATCCCGCGATGAGGAGTCTGTTGTCTGATGAAACCCCAAGCTTAACCCTACCCTAGAGATACCTACAATACAATGGTTGAAGGGGAGAATGTTAACTTCAAGATCAAGGCCCCCAACGAGGCTTGATATCATCCCAACAGAGATATATGACGCTGGTCCCAACCGTACTGTGCAGATCTTTCCCATAGGCAAGGTTCGCTTGGAGCAATAGGACATGAGGATTACTTCCTTAAGGCATCCATCAAATAGCTAAGCCCCCATATCCATTGAGATGAACAGTATAAGATTCGATCCAAAATCTTCCTTCCCTTTCCCCTCCTGCAAGCTGTGGAATTCCTCGATTCTCACCCCATTCCTTGTACATTTTACATTTCTACCCCTCAGTGCAATATGTGGTGCCACATCGTTACCACAATTCCACTATTCATTGCCACAAGCATCGCTTTATGTCCACCTCCCGGCCCCGTCCTCCCGCCACCATCACTGGCTCCCAATGCCTCGAATTTTAGCATCCCGGGTACTGTATTTCAGAACTTCACGTTCCTGAAGAACACATCTTTTGCGGTGCAAGTATCCATTGGTGACACCACTATTTTCCAATATGAGCACTCGGCACCTGGTCGTCAAGTAAACCAGTCGCTGTTTGATACCCAATTCCGTATCGCGAGTGCCACTAAGTGGATTACTGCTCTTGCTCTAGAGCTTAGCAAAGATGTCATTAACCTAGAAGACCCAATCACCAAGTTCGTTCCTGGGTTGAAGGAGGAGCTGTACGGGGATGTCACGATAAAGTCCTTGACGGACCATACCTCTGGCCTCGGTCGCTTCGTGCGTTTCACTCAACCTACCCTTGGTAACATGACACTTTACTAACAGTCCTTCCAGGGCTATGTGGGCGACCTAGCCTACGGACGAGACGCTGCACTTCTAGGCCTCCCCAACATAACGAACAGCCTCCCCGGTTGCGACCCCATCCCCGGCGGCCGTGTCTGCACGAGCCAAGAAGTCCTCGACATGTTCAACAACCCCGCATACGCACCTCATTCACCCAATTCACGCGCCATGTACAGCAACATCGGCTATATGCTCCTTGGTAAAGCGCTCGAAACAGCACACAGCATGAGCTACGAGGCCGTCGTACAAAGGCTGGTTCTCGACCCTGTCGGAATGCCCAAGTCGACGTTTGCTGTGCCAAAGGACGATGGCAAGGCTATATTACCTCGCCGCCCTGAGGACACAACATGGTTCGTTGCCGACTTTGCGAATCTGAATCCAACAGGCGGACTGTGGTCGACACCAAACGAGATGCTCAAGCTGATTCACGCACTTCAGAAGAATGTTTTACTGAGTAAAAGCGAGCTTCGCGCTTGGATGCAGCCAACGACGTTTCTGCGCTCGATGCAGCAATATGTTGGCGTGGCGTGGGAGATATTCCGCATCACTGATCTGCCGCTGGAATTTCCTCGCGCAATCGACGTGTATACGAAAGCAGGTGGTGTACCGGGTTATGGTTCGTACGTGGCTCTGATACCAGAGTATGACATTGCCATCACGGTGAACGCTGCGGGGGGTGAGACGTCGTATACATCGATAGACCTTCTCGGTACGCTGGTGACGGCTGCAGTGCCTTATGCAGATACGCTAGCGCGCTCGCAAGCTGCAAACAAATATGCTGGTACCTACAAGCTGTATTCCTCCTCATCTAACGACACACTGGTCTTGTCTTCTACTTCTGGTCCTGGGCTTTCTATCGACGCCTTGACGATTAACAATGTCCCTATCCTTCAGGCACTTGCCGCGAGTCAGAAAATTCCATTTAAGAACTTCAGTCCAAGGCTGTATCCTACTGATCCTGACTCTCTTGGTTCAGGAGCTGAGAATTGGAGGATGTTGTTGGATCAAAAGACCCCAGCAAAGAAGCTGTGGGGCGGGTTGGAGTGTATGAGTTGGAACTTGGGGGATCCAGCGAGATATGTGAGGGAGCCGCTGGACACTTTTGTGTTTCATATGGAGAGCGATAAAGTTCTCAGCGTAGAGTTGCTTGGTTGGAGGGTGAGGCTGGACAAGGTCAAATAACTCGTATTGGGTAATTGTTCCTAAAGGCATGGAGGCTGCTCAGTAATCTGGAAACTCCTTCTCGACGTCATTTCTCCATGCTTTCAGGCCTCCCCTGATGTCGCCAATGTACCGCTTCCCTCCCAGGTCAAGGCCGAGTTCTTTCATCTTTTTGACAGTGACTTGGGAGTCGTTGCCCAGTCTGCATATCACAAAAATCGGCCTGTCAGACTGCTTCAGCTGTGTGACCCAATCATTTTTTCCATATTCTCCCCTAGGATGCGCGTTGTTGGCATCCGAGCCTCGCGTAGCTGACACTGTAGAAAACGGCACGTTCATACTGCCGTCAATGTGGCACAGTTCGAATTGTACTTTTTCCCGTACATCGACGAGAATGTGGCTATCTCTGTTTGACACTGTGCCCGTATGGGGATTGACTCCGGAGCGTAGTCTGGCGTAGTTTTGGGCAGATATGCGCTCTTCTGGTGAAAGTGGATTCATATTCGGAAGCACACTCCCACAGAACTGGACATAATCTAAACTTCCCGATTCTATCGCCTGTTTGGTCACTGTCGCATTCGCTGAACAGGAAGCACACTTTGCTTTCCGACTCCTGAGGCGAATTGAGCGAAACATGGGGTTTGAGTACGCGGAAAAGATGAGAAGGCTAGGCGGGTCTGCCGATGCTCCAACAGTTGTCTTCTGGGTTAGAACTTTGATGGCTTCCAGGGCTTGCAAGACACCCATAACGCCCACAACTGGCCCTAGGATACCACCATCACCGCAGGATACCACGGATTCAGGAGGTGGAGGCTTTGGGAATACGCAGCGGTAGCAAGGACCTCCGTTGGGATCACCCGGCGGCAACGGTGGATTGTTGAGAACCATCATCTGGCCGTCAATACGGAGAGCTGATGCTGAAACAAGCGGCTTGCCTAAGACGACGCAAGTATCTGATATCAGGTAGCGCGATGCTGGAGTGTCGGTGCAATCAAGAACCAGATCATAGTCGCTGAACGTCGATATGGCAGTCTCCGGAGTTAACCGAGAGACATGCGGAATTAATTGAACGTTCGGGTTGAGCCTAGAGGATGTCAGTTGTGAATCATAAACTTGTCTTTAAATTTGTGGTAGACGCACGATTTCAGTGTGACCATTGCGCTCTCAACCTTGGTCATACCAACTCTTGCGGTAGAGTGCAGGATCTGGCGATGCAAGTTTGATTCCTCAACTACATCGCCATCGACCAAGCCCACAGTGCCAACGCCAGCTCCAACCAAGTACGCCGCAGCGGGACATCCAAGACCACCCACGCCTACAATAAGTACACGGGCGTTTTTGAGACAAAGCTGGCCTGAAACATGTAAGTTTTCTTACATCATTCGCTTGACTTTACACATACCCTGAAGTCCAATCTCTGGCATGATGAGTTGTCTTCCATATCTCTTGTATTCGTCCTTCTCTAGCGGCCATCTTTGGGTATCGTCTATCTCATCTTGCTTCAACTTCTTTCCGCCCTGATCTAGGATAGCGAACACTTCAGAGCGAAAATCATCAGGCACACCGAAGTTCATGTCATGATCCAAAGGGTCTGTAGGGTCGGTCGCCGACGGTCTCTTTTTGGGAACAAGCTTGGGCGGCTGATTTTGGTTCTGCTCGGCTTCCGCCAGCTGTTGACGCAGGTCCTGCAATGTGACCTCACATGCTGCAATTTGCTTGCGCAGTGAGCTAACAACCGATGCCATGTTGATGTGATAGAGGGATATGCCAACGCCGTGCTTTTGGACGCGTGCAGCGGCCCGGTGTGGGGTCAGGGAGGCGCTAAACTGAATTTGATACGAAACACGTGCACGAGATCTGTCCAAGACGGACAGATATGGGATCGAACCACCAATAATAGTGACACTCGCGTAATCAGGTCGCTGGGAACAGGTTAATGCGGTCAGCTTTAGCAGGATCTAATGTTCTCTCGATATTCAAGTGGGCTGGTCTGCCACTTTGTTTCTGTCCTGGGCGTGGCTGAGCGCACAGCCTTTACGAGTCTATCAGCTTTTGTGTTAGGCAACCAAACCAGACAAATGTGGCGGATATTATTGATCGAGAATGCGATACAGCACTGCAGTCGTGGCTCAATGATCGAGGATTGTACAGATCAAACAGTACATGTAGTAACCCAGAGTTATTTCTTGTATGTATTAGCACATCATCCGTAAGGCATGAGAGCCCAATCGCCCCTGTTATATCCGCAAAAGTCATTGGACGGAACACTTGACCAGAACAATGAACAGAAGTGGGAACTTGCATTCCCTTTCTGGATCGTTTAGCCAACGTAAGCGCCAGACCCCCCTCTTGCAAGTATTCGTAGGCTTGTAGAGCCCGTTCGGATTATCTAAGCCAATTTAGGAGTCTGACAGGCTGAGAGCAGACCAATACGAGTCTGAACACATGGCAATATGACCAAATCCGGTTCCAGTCACGTTGCTGCATGTAAGATATTTTGTGCATGCGCTTGGATGCCTGGTGGGGTCGATGAACTAAAAGCTAGGCACGGGTATCCAAGATGGTCACGACCACATATAGCGGGTATGTGTGAGCAAGTTGAACTTGCTCATATGTCGATCGCAACTGGGCTTGCTGCTGACCTTCGAATTGCTTTGGGAGTAAGTTCGGGTGGCTGACGATTGTAATCGGCTAAGGCACTAAGCCAGCTAATAAAGTATCAAGTGCCATAGAGGAAAGAGCGCAGTGACGTGTTGATGCTAATGAAATTAGTGTAAAACCAGCAGCTCAGGAATAAAAATCTTGGGCAGACCAATGAGCGAGATGCGGCACGTCGAGAGACGATCTAGAAGTTCAGGCACGGCAATAGTGTTCACAGAAGAAGCCTGCCAAGTTCGTGGGCGAGTCATTGCAATATGTGCCTTAACAAGATCTGGTAACGCGTTCTCATCAGCTCACGTTGGTTCGATCGACGCCAGGGGAGATCCTTCGTAAGGCCCCCTGTTGTAAACCCCCAGAGCCCAAGCAGGGGGCTATTGACGATCCGAAAGTGTGTGTCTGTACAAAAGGTAGTCGCAGGTCCAGTACTCGATATATACCTGGGTGGCGCTTCAGCTGCTCAGGCTTGCATAAAGGGCTGACTTTCAGCCGCGGGTCGTCGAATTACACGAAGAGTCATGAGCATGGCAACAATAGCGACAGCAAACAGACCTTTTTAGTGAAGCTGCTAGTGAAGTTCGATTAAAGGACACTCAGCTGGCGCATGGTAGTTACCTAGTACATATCCGCTGCAGTTACAGAATCCCTACCGTACCGAAGGCTGCTAGTCTTGCCGCTGGCCCTGCCCCGCGGAACGACTACCCCTCTCTGGCGACCCACGCAACTCTCATAATCTCGACCATCTACTCTTTCCCATCTACACCGCCATGGTTTCCGTTTGCGCGACATGCAAAGGCCTACAGAACCACTTTCACGGGCTTCACGGCGCCCAAAATAGCAGCGCGGGTACCTTGACTTGGGTCAACACCAGCTTGTCGACGCTGAGGTCAAGTTCAAATGCCTGTCACGCTTGCGCACTTCTCCTAAATGGCATTTTGCTGCATGGCGACCGGTTCGCTGGTGTAAATGACGACAAAATCCGAGTCACGGCTGAATCCTTCAGCCCCAAACCAGAAAAAAACCTCCAAGGCCATCTCTCGGTCGAGCTTCGATGGAAGGACAGCGAAGACCAGGATGAATGCCAAAACGGGAACCATGAGCACGCCGTTGGCCCTGCAGATCTCAAACTGGAGTTCTTCACAGATGAAGGTAGGTACCACGTGTCTTCCTCCAAGGTTACTCAATATCTCCACCAACTGGCTGGTCCATTTCGCATAGCCATTTGTACTGACATCAGTACAGAAGGGCAATCCCCTTTCTCTGCCATTGGAAGAGGCCGATATCTGGCAGAAACTCCGCTGCAGGATATCGGGTTGATGACAGCACGAAGTATGATAAAAAACTGCCTCGACAATCACGCTACATGCAGCCGCAGAAGCAGACCCTCTACGCTGCCGAAGCGCATTCTAGACGTATCAGCAGGCGAAGACCCAAAGACCTTGCGACTGCACGAAAGTGAGTATATTCAAGACGAAAGAAGATACGAATATGGCGAATATGTTACCTTGAGTCACATTTGGGGAACTGCTGAAAACATACCCAAAACCACTCTGGAGACACTAGAACCACACAAGAAGAGCATTCCGTGGTCAACCTTACCAACGGCATACCAACAAGCCATATTACTCACCCGGGCGCTGGGTTTCCGGTGGCTGTTCATCGACAGCCTATGTCTAATACAAGACGACGTCCAAGAGAAGCTTGAGGATTCACTCGGAATGGATGAGGTTTTTGGAAACGCTTTTTTGACCATCGCGGCGACATCTGCATCTGATAGCAGCATCCAGCCACTATTCCCTGTTAAGACGCAACTGTATAAGGTGCAAGCAACAGATGTCAAAGGCGCGCTGCAAGACATCAACGTGAGAGAACAGCCAAGCCACTACAGCTTCAAAGCTCCTTTCAATGGCAATTCACATATGAACGAATGGGAACTACCTTTCAACATAACTGAAGAAGCGAATCGAGACACCCCTCTCCTAGTGCGTGCCTGGCCTTACACCGAACGCCTGCTCTCCACGCGTGTGCTCCATTTCACAAAGAGTGAGATGATACTCGAATGCCGCGAAGGCTACCAGTGCGAATGCGGGCGTATAGAAGACAGCGCATTTGACTCGCGACCTACTGATCAGATTAAGCACGAGCTAGGCAAGGTTATTGCAGAAATATTCAACCGACCCCAACAAACCAACGGCATTGGCAACCTGAATCCTAACCGGATGGACAGCGTAACCACCCAGCTAGCCTCTACCAACCTCACAAATGGCGCGCACCAAGAACTGCTACGGAAGCGTGAAGAAACGCTACAGCTTTGGTCTTACATCATAACTGAATATACGGCAAGACATCTCACTTACGACAGCGACCGGCTCATCGCGGTAGCCAGTATCGCGAAAGCACTCTCGCCGGCATTACAATCAGGCTACATTGCCGGCCAGTGGACATTTAGCACGCTTGGGCTTCTCTGGTATCCGAACGACAGCTCAAGGTGCCGGCGCCCCAAGCTAGGACAAGGGCAGAACGTACCAAGCTGGTCTTGGGCATCGGTCGAAGGCGCCCCCATCTTCTTCGACAACACAAGCGCCATGGATCTTGCATGCAGGGCGTCATTTGGACCAAAGGGCAAACGTGCAAGCGCGTGGTCGCCCATTATGGGCGAGCCACTCGAGCTTTCAGGCGCCATGGCAACAGAAGTGATGTTTCACACAACTTCGAAGCCCTCTTCACAGCAACAACACTCGTACAAACTAGTCAGGAACAGCATGACTGTCGAATTCACGCCAGATGTTGTACCGCCCTGCGATGAAGATGCGCTGGTGGACGGCGAGACACTCGTGTGTATCCTTGTGAGCATGACGTTCCGCTCGTCGATTGTGGGTATTGTGCTCAAGCCCGTGGCCTCGGGTAACAATACGTACCGGCGCGTGGGTCGGTTCGAATGCTATGAGTGCACGCCTGAAGGAATTGGTGAGGAGATGAGTGAGGACGCTGAGGCGCTGTTTGAGCACTGGTTCCCTGAGATTCAGGATATGACGCAGTTGGACAATTACCCTCAGCGTACCTTTACCGTTGTCTGAGTCAGCCTCCGTTGGCTGTGCTTTGGGTATTTTGGAGGCAGAAAGAAGTCATGCTTGTGCTCTAGCTGTACATTTGGATATTTTTCTTTATCTAAAGGGAGTTTGGGAGTGATGTCGGAAACCCGGTTTCCCATTCACTGTTGTATATGTTTCGATACCCGACCCCTTCTTTTTCTGGCTACTCTTGGAATTCCCATGTGGAAGGGTACTCTTTCTCTTTTCGAGGGCTTTTTTTCTTGTTGGTCTTTTGGGATTCAAGGGAAGATTAGGATGGCGAGCTAGATTTTGGATTGCACATGTATCTGGGATATCGCCTCTCAAACTTGCACAATCACTTTATTCCTCCGAATGACAGGGATGTTCTGAGGTAGTGACGTTTGGATGTTCTGATGGAAGGAGAAGACGTTGCATCTTAGTGAAGATGGTAAGGTTGAATGTCTTCGACATTTTGATCGCATGGCTATGTATACGACTTGGTCATGTATAACTGTTAGGTACGGCTAGATAGCCATGCCGTGCTTGGAAACTTTTCCACCACAGCTATTCTGCAATTTTGCGTTCATCATCATAGTCCGCAACATCGGTTCCAGGCCTGTGGCTTGGACTTCGTATCATGTGTATGACACGGGCGGTGTAGCGTCATTGGCCGAGAAGTTACAGATGATAGCGATAGACTTTACGCTCAACCGACGTATCCGGCGCCCGAAACGACCAATCGTTGTTGTGACGACTGCTGTAGAGGCATGTGCATGCACGTGGAAGGGTATTCGTCTCAGACTGGCCGGTTTCATTGCTGCGCAAACTCGGGCCTGACCTCCATGTTGGTCTGTACATGGCTTTTCAGCGCTGCCCATCGATCCTTGACTGCATCAGCGCCCTGTGTACCGCTTGTGCTTGCCGTCGTCAGCTGAACCAGATTGGCATTGAAGCGTGCCTTTTCCAGCTTCTCAAGCTTTTCCTTTCTCTTCTTGGCGCCCTTTGTCCGTTTCATACTCTCCATCTTCTGCTTGGGCTGCACAATGCGCGCCTGACCCAGATCAACGTCGCCGTCCATGTCTGCACCGGGAAGCGCATCTGCAAGGGACTCGAGGTTGGCAATAAGCTTGTTGTTGGGCCGCCTTCGCTTTTGCGTTTTGGCCGAGGACTTCTCAATCTTGGACACGAATGACGAATGTTTGATTCTTTGCTTGTCGCGCTTTGTCGAGGGAAAAGATGTCATGTCGTCAGGCTTGGGCAGGACGGCCGTCATGGGACGAGCAGCGCGAGCCGACTTTGCGCGCGCCGTTGTGCGCTTCTTGATGGGTGCCTGGAGTGCATGATGAGCAGGGTGTATCGTACGTTGTGAATTGCAAGAAACATACCATGGTTGTGCTGTATTGCGCTATGTGGTGTTGTGCGGTGTATGGCAGAGCTGAAGGCCAAAAAATCCTTGTCGATAAGGACAAAGGATTCCATGTTCGGAAGCGACCAGCCCGACCGTCATCTGCGACAGTCGCGCGCCTCTCATTTGGGCCAAGATGTCACTCGCGGCTTACAGCTCCTTGCCCTACTTCGCACCAGTGCACACACTCCACGCCAGGCGTCAACTAAGGCTACGATCACCCCTTTGTCATTCTTGTGTCAATGCGAGCCCTCGCGCGGGTTGAAGCCGGCTTCCTTGCCGCGGAACATGGTGATACTCTCCCGCTGATCCCCTTACTCATGGATGATCGATGAACCCTCCGTGCAAACCATGGAGGCGTCTGGATGCCTGGTCGTCTTTACTACCATCAGATGATGATCTCTTGGTGGCTGGTAGAGGATGGTCTGAAGTCCGGACGAGGCGCCACGATGCAGAAGCGAATGTCAAAAGTCCGTGTGGCCAGACATGGCTGGCCCTCACCTTCATCCCCTCTTTCCAAACTCCATATTCACGCAGTGTGCCTCTTGGATTCGTTAGCCAGACCAACTCCACTTCCACCACCGGACTTCGCTAACTACAGCCTTTATCGGGTGCAGCCTTGTTCTGACCACCATGTTGTTGGCTGGGCGACGAATATGGACAATCTATCGTCGCCGTTGTATTGTGTGATAGTAGTCTACAATTAGCCATTCTGTTCTACGCTAAGCAACACATGGATCCCCTCTGTTTTCTTCTGCCTCCGCTGTGTCAGTGTTTGGGGCGATAATTTCTTTCTCTAGACCTGAAACTGAGTCGCTCGCACTGGCCAGAATACCCTGGTGTAAGCTGGATATTAGCGACACGACATCTACATTATCCTTGTACCACCGTGGCGCTATCCGAGATACCAGTACTACGGAATCTAGACTCAGCTCCACGCCAATCTCCTACTCTGCTGCCCTTGTTGCACCTCATTCGCTCGTTTCTGCCGCAACTTGCCCTGCCGCACCTATTTCCGGCCCCCTTGGCAAAGCCATACGGATCGCAGACCCTTGCTGTTGTGACAAAAAGGCAATTATTCGCACAAATGGCGAGGACGCGTGGTCCCTGGTATCTCGGACTCTACAAGAGTATTACAAAGTTCACAGCCCATTGTCCGAAAAGCGGACACACCGGAACTTCTCTATCACACATCAACACCGACATGTTACTTTCATAAGCATCAATAAAGGTCATTTCGATGCAATCTCCGGACGCCCATATTTCACAATGTGCGACGAGCCAACACAGCAAGGCAATTCCCTCATTTCTGCTCAGAACCATGGAACAGTTCTGCTGATGGTAGTCTGGTCTCTTGCTTGCCTGCTGGTAGGAACTCTTCCACTACGCCCCTATATAAGGCTTACATATTAATGCAGATCATTGCTGCCATCGCAAGAATCATTGTCCGGTATAGATCGAAACGTTTCCGCCGTCTACCATGGACCAACGACATCATCATCTTTGCTGCAACCTTGCTCGCTCTTGGCAGCATCGTGGTCATCACTACGGCTGTCGCCTCAGGTCTAGGCAAGGTGACCTGTCTTTTGAATGACGGCGACGTGGAGCAGATTCAGCTCAGGCTTTTTGTTACCACAATACTCTTCATCCTGGTCGCTGGCATATCCAAGGGCTCAGTACTGCTGTATCTCCATCACCTAGCCGAGACTTCTCTTCAGAGGATCAGTGTCATAATTATCAGTACACTTGTTGTGCTATGGACCATTGTTGTTCTAGCCGGCATGGCATTCCAGTGCGAGTCCCCGGCGCCCTGGAGAATATGGACTGGCAAGTGCATACCTTTGGTGAGTTGAAGCATTGTACGAACAAGATGACAATCACTAATGGTTGCATAGATACCGTTCTGGATGACTATGAACATAGCTGATGTTGCCCTGGAGGCAGCTATTGTTGTCCTCGCTGCATACAGCATATGGAGATTGCGCGAGTCTTATCGTCAAAAAACCCTTGCAACATTGCTTCTTTCACTGAGGATGACGTAAGTGGTTCTCACATGTATGCATTGCCTTTTCTGTCGATCTAACCGTTTAAAAAGCTTAATCGCGGCATCCATCGTTCGCCTCATTTACCTCATACCAGCCTACAATCGTGATGCAGATCCAACCTTCGGATCCATACCTTATATCATTGCCACTCAGGGCCATGTCGCATTCGCTGTCCTCATAATCTGTAGTCTCTGCTTGGAGCCTTACTCCCGCCTTCAATTGCTGCATTCGCGCGCTCTAGAAAGCAGGTCAAGACACTGGTCGGATACCACCGTCGGCACTCCTTACGAATCCTATGATTCATTTGCAGGAAACTTGCCTATTATTCAAGAACCTCTTCCATGCATACAGGCTAGCATGTCAACACCTAAAATGCCATCCGAGCCAGCAAATTCGCCGAAGGCTGATATCCTTTTGCCTGACAAACCTACGCCAAGGCGACCCCCCAAACCACCGACTAGGCCTCCACCACCGAGGGAGTCACAGCGTCCGGATATGAGTATGTTCGTTAGAACGACTACAGATCGATAAGGTGCGAGGAGAGGTTCGTCTGCTAATGGAACGAAACCCAATATTTAATGTAGGAACGCATACAAATAAATGGCACGAACGAAGTAATGATTAGTGAGATGTTCTCTTAAGGCTAGTGGGCTGGTCTTGCTTTTTCGTACAGTGAATAGCAACATGAGCTTTAATAGATTACATAGGGGGAACCCGTTTCACAACGTAAACGTGGGCAAACACCTATTGTGCAATAATGTAACATAAGGCCAGGTAACGTTAGTACTTCATGGTCTTGAAAAGATTGACAAACCACGCTCGATACCTGATGGCCACATTTGGCAGCCCACAAGTCATTTCTAACGCTATGACACTCTACAATCCGACAGCTTGGCACCGCTTAGAAGGCTCAACAGTCCCAAAACCCTGAAAGTTCGGCAATCGGAAATCTTGAGATAACTGACAAGTTAACACTAGTCATTCAACAACATCACTTCCGACGCTCATCAGGCGTTTGCGACACTTAATAAAAATTTCTGAAATCCAATTGGTTGACGATAAACACCCTAAGATTCACCAGATAACTAGAAGCTTGACTCTTGACAGCATTAGGACGAACACAAAACATGTACAATAACCGCTAGCTACCAAATCATCCCTGAAGCTTGCGTCCGACACTTAATATTCATCTTCGACAGCAGGTTATATCATTTCCGACACTCAATACTCATATACCTCAGTCAATATCACATCTTATAGTTGATTGCGCTGTATTCAACAATTTTCGATGACTTTAACTAGCTTTCTTCCGGTTCATCGTTGCCCAATGAGCTCATGCTTATTGGCGATGATGGTGTTGCTCTGTGCTCTAGACTGGTACCAGGGTTCATCTAGATCCATACCAAGGCTCTTGATTCAGGACGTGAAGCTTGAAGCTCGGAAGCTTGAGGTCCTGATTTCGAACGGCTACTTTGACTGCAAAACTCTTGTCTTCGTTTCATGGTTTTTGGTAAACTAGAGGGCGATCTACCAGTTATTGAGACGGCATTGAAGGGCTGATCGCGATGCGACTCGGAGGCAAAAATCAGCAAAGACATATCTAACAGTTAACATTTACATCTGACGTTCGATATAGTCACACATCGCACCTGGTGATATTATCCGCAACACTCAACAAACGACGCCTTACTCACAATATTGTCACGCTGAATAACACTTAGTACCTGTATGTCTTGGCCCATGCATGCGCCCACTCTGCTGCTTGCATGTTAGTTACTCGGGAGTCGTCCAACATGGTACTTGGTCAGTGAGCGTGAACGTAAAAAGCCACCTTCTGTCATATCTTCGTGCGACTTATCCAAACGTTAGAGACTTCATCGTCGGCATACATGTTCACACACTCCTGGTTTTCGCCATCATCACCTCCGCAGTTGCAATCCGTGTTCGACACCAGCATGGCTTCGACAGCTCCCTTCGACCCAAGCCACGCCGATCTCACGACCGCAAACCCAGCCGACACAATCTGCTACTTGTCCCTTGGCGAAAATGAACATAACGGACTGCTCACCGCCCGCATCTCTTCCATCTTCGTTGTTGGCTTTGTTTGCACACTCGCAACTTACTTCCCCGTTCTGGCGCACCGAAATCCCAAATGCAAGATCCCAAAGAGCCTGTACACCTTTGCGCGCTTCTTCGGCTCCGGAGTCATCATCGCAACTGCTTTTATCCACTTGCTCGACCCAGCGTACGAAGCTATTGGTCCTAGGAGCTGCATAGCGGCAAGTGGTGTCTGGGCCAAGTTTCCGTGGTGCGCAGGCATCGTCCTCATGTCCATCATGACTGTTTTCAGCGTGGATCTCGCTGCTGAAGTATACGTCGAGCGGCGCTTCGGCGTTGCACTGCATGAGGATGAGGACGAGGGATCAGGCTGTTTTGAACGTCCGGCACAGCAAGATACTAGTGCTATTGCTGTCACGAGAAATCCTGAGCCAGCGGAACCGAGCAATGTAGATGACTCTGTGGCGAGAAGAAAAGATACGCTCACTGTTTCCTCGAGTGCCACTCTGCTGGACACATCCACGCATGCTCGTGTCGTATTCGCCCAGCAGATAAGCGCCTTTCTCGTCCTGGAATTCGGAATCATTTTTCATTCCGTCATAATCGGGCTAAATCTCGGTGTCGTGGCCTCTCCTTCGTTCACCACACTGTATTCTGTCATCGTATTCCATCAGTCTTTCGAAGGCCTCAGCATTGGCGCCCGCTTGTCGAGCATTTCATTTCCGCGTAGCGAAGCTTGGATGCCATACGCATTGTGTGCGCTTTACGGGCTTACGACACCGATAGCTATCGCAGTTGGACTAGGTGTCCGGACGACATATGTGCCTGAGAGTAGGACGAGTTTGATTGTGCAGGGCGTGCTTAATGCTGTGAGTGCAGGCATCCTCATCTACAGTGGCTTGGTGGAGTTGCTGGCGAAGGATTTCTTGTTGGACAAGGAAAGGACGAAGAATCTAGGCAAATTAAGCTTGAGTGTGACATATGTATTTATTGGTGCGGTTGGTATGGCGTTGCTGGGGTATTGGACATAAAGTAAGAAAATGGATGCGATTCCAGTGTAGATCTGGCTGTGATTCTAGCCAAAATCTGCGACTGGCTTCTACTTAGATTGACAAAACTTGCATTCAGAAATTATGAAAGTATAGAGAAAGAGTTTGAGAAGATATATGCGCTTGTATTTGAACTTAATGAAAAGTTGTTTTCTCTACCCCCTACCACTCCAGGTAACAGGTTTTACTACTTTTTATCCTAATGCACCTCTCAAAGTACTATTTAAAAACACTCCATCAATTCAACGTCTGTAAATAGTCGCGAGAAAGAAAGATATAACCAGACCCAATCGGTGCATCCACAAATGGGCGTTCGCGCTGCCCCATCCACCACTCCTGAGCTGGCCCCACTTCGGCAAAAAAAGATAGCTCAGGCACACCACAGCTAGAAAGGAGCCCAGCGAAAAAAAAAAGATGTTGTTCTCCGCTCCCAGAATCGAACTAGGGACCTTTCGATTACAATTGCTATTACAGTCGAACGTGATAAACCAACTACACCAAGCGGAGTGATCTGTTCAATACTGAACAGGCTTGTGCTGGTTGATGAGTAAGCGGCAAATTAATGAAACTATGGCCATATGAAAAATTTGC